>NQII01001084.1:633695-724210 GCA_002778355.1 Clitarchus hookeri | reverse complement strand
AAACTTGCGCAGGCAATTAGCGCGGCGCAGCTCTCCGCAGTGGCGCATGCGCAAGGAGGCGGGGAAAAAAAACCACACCAAAAATAATTAAACTCGCATACTTTATTCATTTCTCTGCAAAACACTTCCCTCGCCAACCCCTCCCGTTTTTTTTTCTCCCGAACACCCTTTTTAACTTTTCGTATATCTTTCCGAGATTCTTATTTTTTTTTAGGTCGATCGCCTTATTTAAATAGATTATCGCCGCAGCATCACAACACAGTATAGGCGGTTCACGATTAATTGAGTACTTTCGAAATGAGCCTTTGAGAACTGTCACTGCCCTCTACCCCAAGTATACTCGTATTTAAACGGGCACCCCGACCGGCAAGTGCCCAGTAAAGTCGGTAACGACGAAGGCGAAGTAGCTGAGTGCCTTGCGCGTAGACACAGTGACGAGGCTTGTGATGCGCGCGTAGTCTGGATCGACCTTGGAGTTACCGAGTTTCCGGCCTCGCACACGCCAAGTACGCGCCAGTAGGCAGCTGTACAACAGACAAGCTCATCTCCTACAATTTAAGGACATAACGTCGATGATAACTTGATCAATATATCAATCGTATAAAATTAACATTACTTATTTAATTTTTAGTGTAAATGTCTTGTATTTTAACATAAATTATTAATTCGTACAAATATAAAGAGCGCCGGCCGACAAAAAAAAATGCATTATTTTATATTTTTTGCGAAATGTTCTTCATCTTGTATGGGCTCTTCGCGGTAAAATGAGCACTTTCGAAAGCCCTCTCATTTAGTCAATAAATAAATGTTATTTTAGTCTTAGGCGTCAACTTCGGAGTGCGGGGGAATATACACACCGTGTTTATTACTTACAGGGCAATATTTATTTAAAAAGGTGGTTAAAGTATAACAAATGGCTGAAAGAGAAATGTAACTAGGACCTCAAAATTGCTCACTTTACCGTTAACAACCTATAGGCATTTCTTACGAGTACTATTTCCTCGCACGAACAAATTTAAGACACCGTAATGTTTGCATAGCTGCTTGACAAAATCACAATTTTAGGGCTTTTGGGACTTGCAAATTGTAAGAACGAACTCACTTACCGAAATGAGATCATTCACATTGAAATAAGTTGCTATGAGTTACTTCAAGAAATTTTTTTAATCGCGCTGTGATATATTTCAGCAATTTTTAAAAATTGCTTACAACAAACATTTAGTCATCCATGTTAAATTTTCTGTAAACGTTTTCGTTAATTTTATTTGTACGCTCCAAAAACACTAAAATAGTTATTTTTACACGCAATGATGCAACAAAATATGCTATCTAGACATTTTTATGCGAATACATATATTTGAAAGTTGTTTTCTTGTAGCCAGCATCCATAAGTGTCACAAACCCGGGGCCTACTTTATCCGGAGGCCCTTAATCGTACCTCGGCGATGGGGGAGGTCACATTTAACCGTAGAGAGAATATGCGGCAGAGTGATCATGCTGGCTGCACAAAGCCAGCGTCCGTGTTCCAACATTAAACTACTCTTCTGACAACAAAACTATCAAAGAACGGCGTGGATTGGATTTTAGGTCAATTCATTGCGCAGTGTGTTTAAATTCAAATTGATAAAAGCACTTTATTCATATAAAAGTGCTTGGCTTTTGAAAATTCACAGAAGTGGCATGTCGCAATTTTTTTTTAAATCCGACACGTGATCCTTACGTGACAAGACCTTGCCTTCTATTTTCAGTTAAAATTTTAACCCAAAATTAAATGTGGGCGAACCGTATAACAAATTCCCAGTTAATATTATTAACGAATTTTTTATAGCAAGGTTAAATTATTTCGAGTTGTAGCCTAACGTATTAATTTTGTCCAATTTTGATAGTGGTATGAAAAAAAAATATACAAACGTAGAACTTGCACTGCTCGTTTATTCGTTTATTGAAAGTAATTTTCCTCCATAGTCATATTTTTATAGATTGTTATTTCATATGAAAACAAACAAAAAAATGTGTTAACGTGTTAAAATTTTAGGAAATAATTTTAACCTCTTGAACGCACTTGGAAATGATTTCCACATCGTTCCTAACTAAAATTCAGGCCACGATGTCGCCACAGAGTACATAGGTTTGCAGAGACGAAATAGCTCATTTATTCGGGCACACTTAAACTCCGACTGGCTTCGCGATGCTCTGGGAACAGACCTTGTGTCTGATTGGCTACTGCAAAAGGCGTAGTCAGAGTTCATGGCACCTCTGTTGCGCTAGAAGTGGAGCACCTTTGCCGCTGCATGAAGTGTGCATGTGCCAACGCAATCATAGACTAAGGACGAGGTAGATCGACCTCGCCGGCCGCGCACAACCAACNTTTGCCGCCGCATGAAGTGTGCATGTGCCAACGCAATCATAGACTAAGGACGAGGTAGATCGACCTCGCCGGCCGCGCACAACCAACCTCCGTGTCCCAACATTGAACTACTTTTCCGCCAGTACGACTAGCAAAAATGGCGTGGATTGGATTTGAGGTTAAAACACTGTTTATTAAACAACTGACTTAAGATGTTTTTATACTTCCCCTAACCAATTTGTAATGCAGTTTTATTCAATTCAAATTAGTAAAAGTATTTTATTAACATAAAAGTGCTCGCCATTTCAAAATTAATACATAAACAAACACGTCCATCACTGTTGACTTTGTCAGTAGTGTTATTTTGGGGTAGGTCAATGTTGGGCACATGCGCAGAAGACGAATAAGTGGTCTACCTCATCTTTAGTCTATGAACGCAATGTGCCAAATCACGTTCGCCCTCTAAAGCAGGCGAAATTAAATTCTGTTTTTTGTCCTGCGCGTTCTGCTTATTATTCAATTATTTTGTTCACTGGCTTTATTCTTGCTAAAACTCTAGATAATGAGTTGTGACGTACTTACGAATCAGTTGAAATGCAGCGCTGTTTTAGTGGCAGGCCAAAGTAATTCACTATCGACATAAATCGCTGTTATCATTGAATACCATTCTAAAGATGAGGTATGGAGTTAGACTAATTTTCTTCTTCTGCGCATGTCTGCAAAATTGATTCGCTCATCGCTAATACAACTGTAAAAAGTCACGTGACCGACAGTGATTAGCGTGTTTGTTTACTTTTTTAATTTTTCATCAGACCAATATTTTTAAATTAATGAAATATTTTGAATAACTCGAAAATTTTCTTGTTGCATTAAAACTATGTTAGAGTAAGTGCACTACATCACAAACTAGACCCTACTTACTTACACAAACAAGGTTGTAACCTTAAATGCCATCCACGTTATTTTTGGTAGTTACATTGGCAGAAAAGCAGTCAAATATTGGAACACGGAGGGTGGATACTGCGCAACTCGTACGAGCACTCTACGCCATTTTCTCTCTGCTGTGAATTCCAGCGAATCTGCAGTCAAATTCAGTTTGAACAATCTCGATTTTACAGTGTCTAACGTAAAGGAGAGTAGGAAAACAATGATGAAACTGCAGCCAGTATCTGGGGCACCGCAGTTGCGTCGAGAGGTAACTGAAGCATCGTCGAGGATGCTCCAGCTCACAGCACATCACCACATGATGTGCTGTGGGAATTGCAGCAGACAGCCTGCAAAGCTGATTGGCTTGCACTGCGTCGGCGGACCGGAAAGGAGGCTTGGGTGCGTGCCCTGTCGCCGGCGGCGTTGACGCCAGGTTTTTACAACCACGAAGTGCCCACCGTCCGTCCGGCCATGAAAGTTGCCGTTTAAGCCTCCCTCCTTCCTGGCGCTTGAACTGCCTTGCAGACTGTTGACAATTCCCCTTCTCTTTATGAAAAACTATTAAACGTGCGTTCAATGTGCTGTTCTACGAAATGAACACCTACTTCAAACGAATACTGTTAAGTACTTTCAAAATGTCACGCACGTTAGAAACGCCATTTCACAGAACTCCTTCCTACAGAGTTTCCTTCAATAAAATAATAGGGTCGCCGACACATATAGTCCATACATGGTTACTTCCACCTTTTCTGTAACCCTGCTAAAATTCTACCCTCAGGATATCCCTCCGCTTGATGCAAACAAGGCTTATTAAGTCTAGAAAGTTGTACAAAAAGGACAACGCTCGCATTTGTACGCACTCGGTTTAGTATTATTTTCCATGAGAACTATTTCTTCCTGGGCATTACCAGCACACCTATTTACTTCCTTTATTATTATTATTATNTATTATTTTCCATGAGAACTATTTCTTCCTGGGCATTACCAGCACACCTATTTACTTCCTTTATTATTATTATTATATTCGCTTCACCCTCTTTGGGGTACGATGAAACAGTCATTTCTTTGAGTGTTGCTCCTTCCTTTGCACCCAGTACTTCTTCATTCTTTCAGATCTTCTTCTTCTCTCCTCATCTGAGATGATGGGTTTCGACCTTATTTTAGATTTTTCTTGGAACCTTATCCCTTCGTCTTTAAATTTTATCTGTACTGTTCTGTCAAGTAATGACTTTTCTGTAATTTTTAATTCTCTTAGGTCTTTTTCAATTTCTGTGAACCAATTAGGCTTCGTTNTCAAGTAATGACTTTTCTGTAATTTTTAATTCTCTTAGGTCTTTTTCAATTTCTGTGAACCAATTAGGCTTCGTTTCCTTTATATATACTAATTATAAATTAAATATAATTTCTAGAAAACATTTTAAGAAAAAATTTAATTTAACCAAAAATAAGTTACGTTTATGTTAACAGAATCATGAAGTTATCGTGATACGTGGCATATTTAGGATACGGCCAAACAAGTCAGACCTGGGGTGATTTTCCGAAGTGTTGTTGAAGAGATGTGAAGATACTGCAAACAGACTATAGAACTGCTGCAGCATTTGATGTCTACACATGGCTCGAGATCTACTTGAAATTTTATTTTGTACTGACCATTGCGTTTGTTCGAAGACTTAATCCTAAATTCAATAAGTCATTACCAACATTAGTAGAATACGCACGTGTGAGAGAGAGAGAGATAGAGAGAGAGAGAGAGATAGAGAGAGAGAGAGAGAAAAAATTGTGTGTGTATATTGGCTCTTTTAATATTGACGGAGTTAAAAAGCTTATGTTAAAAATTATACCTTGGATCGAACAAGTGCTGTTTAAATTTCACATATGAATGGGGATTATGCACCGCTGGAAGTCCCATAGGTACACGCATTGCGACTAGAACACTACACGCCAGTTCAAGGCCTTGCGCGTAGCGGCGATGGCGCACTTGATGCGCGTGGTATTGTCGTCCTTATCACCCCCGCGCCTCTCGGCCTCAAACACGGAAAAATAGCTCCAGGTAGGCGGGAGGAACCTTAACGAATAAATAAATAATAGCCTCCAATGTAGCACCAATCAAACAAGACCATCATAGTAATTACTATGATTGTATGTAAGTTATGAAGTGACCATGATTTGTACACTAGTAGAGAACGTGAGAGAGGCGGAGAAAGAGACGGAGGGGAATTGTAAATAAACGCCTTTGTGTTACGTTTGGAAACGAAGTTAGGCACGCGATGCAAGATACGTGTTCATGACTCAAGAGCCAGAAATGGTAAANTGTGTTACGTTTGGAAACGAAGCTAGGCACGCGATGCAAGATACGTGTTCATGACTCAAGAGCCAGAAATGGTAAAAGATCACATTGCGTGATTGCAAACCCAGGTCGTGAGGAGGAAATCATTTGAGCTCGGGCGGTAATAATGAACGGAAGCAAAAGTCTAGATAATGGTAATTACATACTTCGTCAAATCAGAATTAGCACTGATGACAGAGATCATTAACCACAGGACATTGCTTAAAATATATATATAACTCGACTCGTATTCAACTGAAGATAGTCATTTGATAACCTGCTGGTGTTCAGTAAGACATGTTAATATAGAAATAAAAAAGTACAAAATCAAAATTTGGGAGTTTTTTTGCATAGCGTATTTAACCGATTCCGAAACTACGACACTAAAGCTGTATAATACACTAATTTGCAAAACAAATTGGTCACACTGAAGGTGCCATCGCAGAGGCACGTAAATCGGCACAGGTGTAGGACATGGTAGTACTGTATGTATGTATACAGAAAATATCAAAATATTGTACCACACCAAGCATTTATTACTGGGGACCAACACTTGTGGGATGCACTTAGTATGGTGTTGAACCACCCGTAGCACGGAGATAGGTGGCGGTACGGTCGGGCATGGAGGCATACAGACGTCGGATGCTCTCCCAAGGAAGATCCTGCCACGGTTGGTGCAACTGACCCTCCAAATCCACCGTAGTTGCGCGCTGGCTGAAATTGCCATCGTCCAATCTGGTCCCAAACGTTCCCGATGGGCGAGAAGTCTTGGGGACCTTGCTGGCCGAATAAGCATGTTGATATCAAGAAAGCAGNATACAGACGTCGGATGCTCTCCCAAGGAAGATCCTGCCACGGTTGGCGCAACTGACCCTCCAAATCCACCGTAGTTGCCGCCGGCCGAAGTTGCCGTCCAATCTGGTCCCAAACATGGGCGAGACGTCTGGGGACCTTGCTGGCCAAATAAGAATGTTGATATCACGAAGGCAGGTCAGAGATACCCGTGCCGTGCGAGGCCGGGTATTATCCTGCTGGAAAATGGGGTTGTCAAGCTGCACCAGGTAGGGTAGCGCACATGGTCGCAGAATTTCCTGGACATATCGCATATAGAGGCGTTGTCAAGATTCCTTCAGTCACCACCAGTGGGGTGCGGTAATTGTAGGAAATGGCACCCCACACCATGAAACCTCTCGTCGGGGTGGTGTGCCGCCCTCCAATGAAGCGTGGATCATGGCGCTAGCCAGTTTCGAATTCGGCGGTCGCCTGTATCCAGACAGAACCATGATTCGTCGCTAAACACCGCTCATCGCCAATCCGCAAGCAGCCACGCGCTAGTTACCGACAGAAGGTCACACATGCTCAGCGATGCTGAGGTCGCAATGGTAGGCGTTGTATGGGACGCCGCGACAGCAGATCCCGCTATGCTAGGCGCCTGGAAATGGTACTGGTGGACACAGACGTATCCTAAGATGCCGTGACATGTCCCTGGATGGTGCGCAGCGACGCCCATGGAGTGCTTACAGCCTGTCGCACGATGAAACGATCCTCCCTTCTGGTGGTCCGCCGGGGTCGACCCAAGCCTTCTCGAAGGGTGTGTGTATACTCTCCTGTTCGCATTACATTCAACGCCGACTCACAGTGTGGGCATAATGGTTCAAGTGGCGAGCAATGCACCGAAACTTTTAACCTGCCTTTCGGAGGCTGACGATGCGGCCTCTCTTAAACTCAATCAGCTGGCAAAGGCTTGTTAAATGCGCCGTCGGAGCATGCCGCGTGTTCACTGAACTTGACCCTGCGGCTCACACTGTTACTAAGACCTTATTCGGTGTCCTGCAGCTATGAATGATAGAGGGGCATGCATGCCCCTTAGTGGCACACCCGCGTAAGCAAGCCGCATTAAACGCAAATGGAACACATGTCGGGCTATGACGATACTGTGTGGCAACCTTCGTTGTACTCACACGATTCGTTTATGGCCATCAATTTTTTTGCAAATGAGTGTGTTTCGCCACAGCCCCACTCGAGCTAGCGCAGTCGTCATGATCGTCAGTGTGTCCCTTATTTTGCTTATGAATATCGGTAATATCAAAGACAGTCCACGCAAGCGTACTTCGTGTTGGATCATATCCAAGGTGGCAGCTGATGCTTCCTGGCCTCATAAACTGAGCAAGATTTAATTTATATAATTTAAATTGAAATACAAAATCTTGGGCGAATGTCATCTATATCAGCGTTTCCTAATATTTTTCAGCCACGGACCCCTAGGAAATCAAGCACAATTTTCAAGGACACCCCCATAATAAAAAAAACAGCAAAAAATTTCGGATCATTTATTTTAGTACTACAAATTCAAAAAGTACTTTTTTTTATTAAAAAAAATACGTTAATGTGAAGGTTTGTGTTGCTTTTTTGCAACTAAATTAGTGATATCCGGGTTGATGTTACTACTAAGTTGTAATCTCAAATCGGATTCCACTTGTAATCTGTTCAGTCACGGCCCGCACTCACTTATTTGTTATTGTTAAATGGTCCAGAGATGAGACTGCGGACCCCCGTACATATACTCGCGGAACCTTAGGGGTCCGCGGACCCCAGGTTAAGAAACACAGATCTAGATAAGCAAATTTCCATAAAGCTCGGTAGTGAACATTAGGGGTTAGGTATATTTACAAACTGTATCGTGGCAGCGGCTCTGCAAATGTGCAACAAAATAGTTTGGCTTTTCATCTGACTCGTTATTAGAAACAAGAAGCCAAATATTAGCGGTTTGTATTATTTGGGCTAATATTAACAGGGAGTCTTAAAATATTTGTAACCAACTCTTTCTGTGATGGTACTCTGGCACATTCCTCACTAAATTGTCTTAGATGACGATAATATTAAATGTTCTTCAAATTGCTGACAATTTGGCCGCCCGTTAAAAATGAGGTACAGTGTGCTTCCCTGCCAACTGTGAGGTTTCAAATCCCAAATCGCGTAGTGCGACTTCTGCGACTTTCCCCAGTTAGTGAATGCGAGCAGTTTATTTAATTCACTTCTGGCATCCTGATAACCGATTAAACATGTCACTTGTTGGGCAGTTAACGACGCATTGATGATTCCGTTCTGTTCTTGAACCAAATAGCCGTAATGACACACACACGCAAAATAAACCAGCCGTTTACTATACATGGTTGACGACTTATTGCCAAAGAGGGAATATGTGTTAGTATGCATGCTAACTGCACAGTAACCAGTCACCCTGTTGTTCCTTTCTCCCTATAGAACTAACAAAACTACGCGCTTCGAATACATTTTCCACACCGTTTACGTATGTAAATGGTTTGATATAGGAGTTAGTTACACAACTTTTAAAAATGAACTAATTTAAGACATTTACAGCGGGAAGGCAATGAATGTAATAAAAAAATTATATATTCCCAACAATTTGCATTTATTTCTCCACTTTTATTCAGTTTAGGTGTACAAACACTGCATCAAATATCCGTAGTTACTTTTATTTTTTTGTAATCTTTTGTAAATTTCTATGTGTATGAGTTGTGCACACATTTCTGGTAGATCATTTACAACACTTGGATGACTGTTACATGTCGTATTACATCACATAATTCATATTATGTTATATTACACTGAAGAGCCAAAAAAACTGGTACAGGCGTGTGTATGCAAATAACAGAGGTATGGAACCAATCAGAGTAACGCGATGCAGTTAGCAGCTAGATCGGTTACTGCTGCTACAATGGCAGGTTATCAAGATTTAAGTGAGTTTGAACGTGGTGTTATAGTCGGTGCACGAGAGATGGGACATAGTATCTCCGAGGTAGCGATAACATTTGGATGTTCACGTATGACCATTTCACGAGTGTACCGTGAATATCGGGAATCCGGTAAAACATCACATCTTCGACATCGCTGCGGCCGGAAAAAGATAGTGAAAGAATGGGACAAACGACGACTGACGAGAATCATTTAACGTGACAGACGTGCAACCCTTTCTAAAATTGGCACAGCTTGAATTTGTGGACTGCCCTGCAGGATTCATTGTGTGAATTGCCTCCTGCATACCTTCAGATATTAGTCGAGTCAATGCCACGTCGTCTTGCGGCACTTCTGCGTGCTCGGGAGGCCCTACACGATATGAGGCAGGTGTACCAGTTTTTTTGGCTCTTCAGTGTACATTGCACAGAATTGTATTATTTAATATCAAATTATATTATTTCACATTTTTTTCCTTTAGAATATATCACATGGCATTGGTCTATATAATTTATTTGTTGCATATATAATATTATGTTGAACATCACATAACATGACGAAACTAAATAAAACATAACATGACAGATAATTATGTGGAATGACATAACAAAACATAACAATTATTTAAGATTACACCACGTGACCTTGGTTGACATCGTGTTTCATTATATCATGTGATGATATTTGCTGCTGTGTTATTGTATGTTATGTTGTGTTGTGCTGTGTTGTGCTGTGCTGTGTTGTGCTATGTTATTTTTCTTGTGTCACTGTGTAATGTAACGAAGAGCCACGTGCCGTGTCGAGTTGAAGCGAGTGAGTGGCGGGTACGTTGTTGCAGAGAACTGCCAGGCGAACGCGGCGGANCCGCGACAGCTGATCCCGCTATGCTAGGCGCCTGGAAATGGTACTGGTGGACACAGACGTATCCTAAGCTGCCGTGACATGTCCCTGGATGGTGCGCAGCGACGCCCACGGAGTGCTTGCAGCCTGTCGCACGATGAAACGGTCCTCCCTTCTGGTGGTCCGCCGGGCGAGCAATGCACCGAAACTTTTAACCTGCCTTTCGGAGGCTGACGATGCGGCCTCTCTCAAACTCAATCAGCTGGCAAAGGCTTGTTAAATGCGCCGTCGGAGCGTGCCGCGTGTTCACTGAACTTGGCTCTGCGGCTCACACTGTTACTAAGACCTTATTCGTTGCCCTGCAGCTATGAATGATAGAGAGACATGCATGCCCCTTAGTGGCACATCCGCGTAAGCAGACCGCATTAAACCCAAATGAGACACGTTTCGGGCTATGACGATACTGTGTGGCAACGTTCGTTGTACTCGCGTGTTTCGTTTATGTCCATCAATTTTTTTGCAAATGGGTGTATTTCGCCACAGCCCCACTCGAGCTAGCGCAGTCATCATGATCGTCAGTGTGTCCCTTATTTTGCTTATGAATATCGGCAATATCCAACACAGTCGTCCACGCAAGCGTACTTCATGTAGGATCATATCCAAGGTGGCAGCTGATGCTTCTTGGCCTCATAAACTGAGCAAGATTTTATTTATATAATTTAAATTTATATACAAAAGCTCGGGCGAATATCATCTAGATCAGCGTTTCCTAACCCTTTTCAGCCACGGACCCCTAGGAAATCAAGCACAATTTTCAAGGACGCCCTTAATAAAAAAACCAGCAAAAATTTCGGACCATTTATTTTATTACTACAAATACAAAAAAAATACATTTTTATAAAAAATACGTTAATGTGAAGGTTTGTGTTGCTTTTTTGCAACTAAATTAGTGATATTGGGGTTGATGTTACTACTAAGTTGTAATCTCAAATCGGATTCCAGTTGTAATCTGTTCAGTCACGGCCCGCACTCACTTATTTATTATTGTTAAATGGTCCAGAGATGAGACTGCGGACCCCCGTACATATACTCGCGGACCCCCAGGGGTCCGCGGACCCCAGGTTAAGAAACACTGATCTAGATAAACAAATTTCCATAAAGCTCAGTAGTGAACATTAGGGGTTAGGTATATTTACAAACTGTATCGTGGCAGCGGCTCTGCAAATGTGCCACAAAATAGTTTGGCTTTTCATCTGACTCGTTATTAGAAACAAGAAGCAAAATATTAGCGGTTTGTATTATTTGGGCAAATATTAACAGGGAGTCTTAAAAATGTTGTAACCAATTCTTTCTGTGATGGTACTCTGACACGTTCCTCACTTAATTGTCTTAGATGACGATAATATTAAATGTTCTTCAAATTGCTGACAATTTGGCCGCCCGTTAAAAATGAGGTACAGTGTGCTTCCCTGCCAACTGTGAGGTTTCAAATCCCAAATCGCGTAGTGCGACTTCTGCGACTTTCCCCAGTTAGTGAATGCGAGCAGTTTATTTAATTCACTTCTGGCATCCTGATAACCGATTAAACATGTCACTTGTTGGGCAGTTAACGACGCATTGATGATTCCGTTCTGTTCTTGAACCAAATAGCCGTAATGACACACACACGCAAAATAAACCAGCCGTTTACTATACATGGTTGACGACTTATTGCCAAAGAGGGAATATGTGTTAGTATGCATGCTAACTGCACAGTAACCAGTCATCCTGTTGTTCCTTTCTCCTTATAGAACTAACAAAACTACGCGCTTCGAATAAATTTTCCACACTGTTTACGTATGTAAATGCTTTGATATAGGAGTTAGTTACACAACTTTTAAAAGTTAACTAATTTAAGACATTTGAAGCGGAAAGGCAATGAATGTAATTAAAAAATCATATATTCCCAACCATTTGCATTTACCTCTACACTTTTATTCAGTTTAGGTGTACAAGCACTGCAGCAAACATCCTTAGTTACTTTAAATGTTTTGTAAGCTTTTGTAAATTTCTCTGTGTTTGAGTATTGCACACATTTCTGGTAGATCATTTACAACACTTGGATGACTGTTACATGTATTACATCACATAATTCCATATTATGTTATATTACACTGAAGAGCCAAAAAAACTGGTATGGGCGTGCGTATGCAAATAACAGAGGTATGGAACCAATCAGAGTAACGCCATGCGGTTAGCAGGGCCCTACACGATATTAGGCAGGTGTACCAGTTTTTTTTGGCTCTTCAGTGTACATTGCACAGCATTGTATTATTTAATATCAAATTATATTAATTCACATTTTATTTCCTTGGAATATATCACATGGCATAGGTTTATATAATTTATTTGTTGCATATATAATATTATTTTGAACATCACATAACATGACGAAACTAAAAAAAAAACATAACATGAAAGATAATTACGTGAAATATCATAACAAAACATAACAATTATTTAAGATTATACCACGTGACATTGGTTGACATCGTGTTTCATTAAATCATGTGATGTTATTTGCTGCTGTGTTATTGTATGTTATTTTGTGTTGTGTTGCGTTGTGCTGTATTGCGTGTTGTGTTGTGCTGTGTTGTGCTATGTTATTTTTCTCGTGTCATTATGCTATGTAATGAAGAGCCACGTGTCATGTCGTGTCGAGTTGAAGCGAGTGAGTNCGGCGGAACAGTGCACGAGCAGCGGCCCGGCGGCGCCGAGACCCGCGCGTCTCCGAACCACGCTTCTGACGCTCGCCTTGCTGCTGCCCGCCTCCAGCCACTGGGTGTAGTGACGTCACCACGCCGGCCACACGCTCGGTGGACACAAATCCGCTGCGGCCTGCTCTCGCCAGTCCTTCCCCGAACACACTGCACCGGCGGCTAACTCGACCCTATACATATGTACATTGCGTTTCCCGCTCATCAATATTTAGGCCTTTGTACGGTCGGTTGCGACATCACCACGACCTTACACTGCAATAACAACTGCCATGCACACTATGGTGTCAGAGGGGGGGAAATCACTGACATCTCCTGTTCAAAGTGCGAGCATGACACTTTCGTAATAACAGGTTTTAGTTGTCATCAAAATAAGTTTGAACCTAACGCTAAAACGTGTTTCTGTAGTTAGTCGCACTAACTGGACGTGTCATACAAATTGTAAATAAAAATGTTCCGTGAAAAAAAATGTAAGAAATTTCGTAAATGTGTCCATGTTTTTATACAATATCACATTGAAGTAGCTGCTATCCACTTGGGTGGCATATTTCGGGTTTTATGTTGTTACGAACTAATCACGAAACAATTTTAAATGAAAGATCGTTTCGAGCAAGCTTTGTGTTCAATTTTATTGGAAAACATACAATGTATTAAAATACTAGGCCTAAATCCATATTTAATTTAACAAACAACTTGGTGGCTCTTCTACTGTGAAAATAGACCTCGACACCTGCCCCTTAAAGTCTTTAACGTGAAAAGTTACTACATCAAAAAAGGAACTCATTTTAAGTTCTTTGCATCCTACACATATCTTCCTAACATACCACTTGGTTACTAACGCATTTTGTAAATAAAAGATAGTGTTTTTTTTAGATAATGTGAAGCATGAAAGTATAAATTCAATTTGTAGACTATATATATATCACCTCTAAAAATTATTACGTATCATCTTAACATATCTTAAATCTTTGCATTCGATAACATTCCATACAAACCCGAAGCAATGAAATGCAATCACGCATATAATATAACGCTTGTGAAATTACTTGCGTTTGCAGAATCTGGTCCTCCTTCCTACTACTTTATACTAAAACTTTTTTAAAATATTTAAATTGCGTGCTGAACGGTTGTCGACACAAATAAGTTTATAAGAATAAGGATTGTAAATAATTAATCAAGCTGTGTATGTTTAGTATCGCTGGGAAATAGTAAAAAATAAATTTGTCAGGCAAGAGTTCTTGCCATGGTGCTTGCGTGAATGTGTATGGCATGCTTTGAAATGTCAATTACTGGTAAATATTAGACTATAGATCACTAGTGCTGCCAACCTAACGTAGGTCCCCATTGTAAAACTGTCGTCTTTGTTGGAGGTAAACGTGTGTGTGTTGTAAATATATCGTGGCGTCGCTCTGGTGGCAAGACTGTGGCAAAGGACTGTTGTTCGACCAGACTTTAGAGCTAGTTGAAGAACAAGGAAGACCATCGCCTCGGCAAGTGCATCTCGACTCACTACTCTTCAGAGCGGAGTGAGTAGTGCTTACTCTTTTTTTATAAATTAATAAATGTGAGGGAAATTATAATCTACAATTGAGTTTAAATTCAATAATTTCAAGTGAATTTAAACTATCGCATAATAAGCGAGTCCTCCTTACAAATCGAATAAAGTAACGAATGTTAACTACAGTAATGCAAAGTAACAACATATGCAGCTGCATTACTGAGCATGCTCGGGAGGTTTCAATTCAGAAAGTAAATGTGAGAAATAATTAAGGCGGTACGTAATAAATCTTCCGTAAAGGTTTAGTAAACTTTTTTGTACCTACCTTAATTTAACGGATCGCGATTGGGGGTTACATGCAGGGATAATTAAGTAGTTTTTTGGTCTATGTTAACGGGCACTTTGATTCACTGATGATATTTGCTTTAAGATATGGACATGTCAACTGCATTCTTGCTCAGTGCTTTACAAATGTACATTGTGCACGTAATAGATAGGCGTAAAAATACGCTAATATCGTGAGTTACTGTGTCTGATTTCCCCTCAATTTACCTACGTTAAAAATCGGTCATGGGAGCTAAAACTCGGTATATATTCGCTCGTACAAATTAAACAGTTCAGCCATACGTCTGTTTTGAAGTGTTAGTAATACTCAAGCAGCATTTCACGTGGAGTAAAGTGTTTATCCATTGCTTTATTGTTTCACATACGTACGGAGGCATTCACTGCTAAACTGGCTTCTGGGGTTTCGCGNAACATCTCACGTGCAGTAAAGTGTTTATCCATTGCTTTATTGTTTCACATACGTACGGAGGCATCCACTGCTAAACTGGCTTCTGGTATTTCGCGTGGATAAAACACGCGCCTTTACATATTGAAGGTCTCTGAAGTGCATCACATATAGCAAATATTACAAAATACTTTCATCCTAAGTTCTTAAAGTTTCCAGTTTTGAAATTTATAGTGTCTTCATTTACATTCAGACATGTTTTTTTCAGGTCGGCAAATAACCTATAATGTTAAAANTTTTGAAATTTATAGTGTCTTCATTTACATTCAGACATGTTTTTTTCAGGTCGGCAAATAACCTATAATGTTAAAAATTTCGGGGGGAAATGAAACTAAGTTTAAATACGATAAAAAAAATAAATGACGGACACACTACCACTTCATACAGAACTGATATAGGAATTTTATTGATTACATTAGTGAATTCTTTGTTGTAGTAGTTACGAAGTATTGTTTTCAAGGGAGTGCGTAGAAATAACAAGAAGTTACACACAATGAGCTTATATTCCTCTACATGGATGGAAATAATTTTTATGAAGCTCCTTAAGTGTTGTTTGGTAGGTGGGTCTTAACGTCTAGTTGAGAGCGATAGAAATGGAACCAAAAACAAATGCAGTGCCAGTGAGACAATTGCAAATACACACGTGCCNTGAGAGCGATAGAAATGGAACCAAAAACAAATGCAGTGCCAGTGAGACAATTGCAAATACACACGTGCCTTACCCGGGACTCGAACCCAAAACGGCTGACGTGCAACCAACTGCTTTACGGAGGTAGGATTCGGAGCATCAGCTCCGGTTGTAATTAGTCTAATGTTTTTGCTAATATTCACAAGAACATCAATTTGAAAACATATATGTGAGTCACTCAAAACATTTAAGTTTACATTGCCTACCATAGCACTTCTTGTGTTTAGAATTTTGGTGGGAATAGGTTGACCTGTTCCCGAAACATGGCATAAAAACTAATTTTTAGTTTTATGCTATCGTACAAATAGGACTAAAAAGAGACTCTGTATAGTCATACAGGATGAATCGCCTAAAATTTGCACCGTAAATATTTCGGAAATGAAAGATGCTATTGATGTGCTGGTTTCACATAGGTGAAGCTTAAACAAAGGCCCATAATTGCAGCCCAGGCACAGATTTTTATACGTATTAGAAAGCGTATTTCTTGAAAAAAGTTACATTTTTTCAAATGGAACAATGCCTATGAACATCAAGAAAATAGAGCTATAGATGAAATTAGAATTTAAATGGTGCATTTTGCATGATTATAGTGTAATTAGTTTACTTGCTATCATAATACGACAATTTTAAATACCTACAGTTGTCTGCTCCATTGAACTGTTTAGTTACTATACTACGATGTTCGTATGCTTGTGTAGAATCTGTTTCCTCTAGATGGATTCCACTGGGACCTCCTTGCCAGTACTTTATGATACTACCTAGACGTAGGACGTGCTGGAAGATGGTATTTACTAATGCTGAAAAAGCCCACGTGCTCATTGTGCTTGGCGAATGTAGGAATAATGCAGTTTGTTCTTGTAGTGTGTACGCTGAACGATATTCCAATAGACGTCGACCACCTCGATATTATGAGCCGCCCAAATCTCTTCACTCACTCACTCACTCTTTAACCAAATACGGTAAACTGGAAGTGTAACGCCTCGAAAATGTAACAAACACACGAGTGACCGGAGAAGAGGGTCAAATTAATGTTCCATCTGCTGTTTCTGTAAACCCGCAGGTTAGCTCCCGTGTAATCGCAGGAGGGAGTGGCCTGAGTCAGCAAGTGTATTACGCATTCTGCACAGTCATAAGTGGTATTTCGCGAAAATATTTCGAGAAAAGGTACAGTCCAAAACACTGTCGGGTCGTCCAGCTTCTTTGATTGGCTAAAAAATGTTCTGGCACATGTTAACCGTTTGCGCACGAATCACGAAGGTTCTGTGTCGGAGTTACTTAGTCCTGAGTGGCTTGGTCAAAGACGGACATGGCACCCAGCAGCCAATGGAGGTATAACAACAGCTGAGGTGTGTATATAGTATTGAAGTCTGCTGTATGCTCCGATTTTTACGCGAAAGGTCACTGGCCCTAGTCATAAGTTCCATCCGTATCATGTCTATCTCCATCAAGAGCTACATGTAAACGATCTTGGGAATCGTGTTAACTTTAGTACATAGGCATTAAGACATGATACACCAGATTTGTCATGTTTTTTGTTCAGGGCTGAAGCAACGTTGACAAATCGTAGCCAAGTCAACCCCAGAAAAATGCACTATTCGTCAGTAAACAATCCCCATTGGCTTCTTCAAGTGGAACGTCAGCGTTCATGGAGTGTAGATGTGTGGTGTGGAATGATGAACCATCATCTCGTACGCCATTTTTTTTTATAGAAGGAACACTGGCTCCGTAAAAGTATGTCAACCTCAACTTCCACAGTTGTTAGAAGACCTTCCACTGCGGACTAGGAGGAACCTGTGGTATGGTATCAGCATGATGATTGCCCTGCGCATAGTGTAAGACGTCGTACTACAGCTTGTCTTCGCTGATTATTTCAAAATCGTTGTATTGGACAAAGAGGATCTGTACGTTGGCATGCCCATTCACCAGACCTGACCCCTTTACATTTAGTCTGTGGGAAACGCTAAAAGACACTGTCTACAACGACATACCGACTACACCAAAGGACATACTGACTACACCAAAGGACATACCGACTACACCAAAGGACATACCGACTACACCAAAGGACATACCGACTACACCAAAGGACATACCGACTACACCAAAGGACATACCGGCTACACCAAAGGTCATACCGACTACACCAAAGGACATACCGACTACACCAGAAGATATGAAACAACGTATTACAATTGTCTGTTCTGANACCGACTACACCAAAGGACATACCGACTACACCAGAAGATATGAAACAACGTATTACAATTGTCTGTTCTGACACATCTGCTGAAATGCTACAGCATGTGCNCGTATTACAATTGTCTGTTCTGACACATCTGCTGAAATGCTACAGCATGTGCAGCTTGTATTGTAGCTGGCGGTCTTCATTTCAAACACAACTTGTGAAGGACAGTTTTCTCTTTCTTCTTCAGAATTCACACGATTTGTTTATTCACTTTTGTGTTTCTTAAGAGATTGCTGGTACATGGAAGGTACAGTAAAATCACATTAACGTACAAGTTGTAACATGTGTTTTCTTGCAGATTCAGAAAGAAAACCACACACCCTGAAACGGAAAAGTAAACACACGAACATCACAGCCTAGTAACTAAGTTGTCAAATTGAGCAGACAACTGTAGGAATTTAAAATTGTCGTATTACGATAGCACGTGAACTACTTGCACTATAATCCTGTAAAACAACACCATTGCCATTCTAATTCCATCTAGTTTTATTTTCCAGATGTGAATCGCCATGGTTCCATTAGACCAAATGTAACTTTGTTCAAGAAATTCACATTGTAATTATTTTTTAAATCTGTGTCTCGGCTGCAGTTATGAGCTCTTGTGTAAACTTCACTTCTGTGAAACCGGCACATCAATAGCACCTTACATTTCCGAAACATTTGCGGTGCAAATTTTAGGTGATTCATCCTGTATGTGATGATCCCAATAGATAATGTAAGCATGCAAGTTTAAGTAGATGTGGTCAAATTATTTAACAGACATTATAAACATATCTAAATTTAAATTGCCGCCATTTTGGAAACATTTTTTTACAAGGTTAAACTGTATAACAAAAATACAGGCCTGAAAAATTCATTTTTAAAGTATTTTAATTATTACATAAATTAAACTCGTTATAAGCGAACAATCATTGCCATCTTGCATGAAATTTTCGCCACAACCAGCACCGCGGATTTTGTATTTTATTTTAGGCGTCAGCGGGGCATGTGGCATTGCTTTGCCCGTGTTATAAATCAAGTATTACTTGACTTCTGCTGGTATTTTCATTTCTGTAAA
The DNA here is from genome assembly GCA_002778355.1 of Clitarchus hookeri. Lineage (NCBI taxonomy): Eukaryota > Metazoa > Arthropoda > Insecta > Phasmatodea > Phasmatidae > Clitarchus > Clitarchus hookeri. The sequence goes on along the minus strand of NQII01001084.1, from coordinate 704,980 downwards.
CACCCACAATAAAAATTTACTTACTTATTGCCGGCAGTCACTAGTCAAAAAATAACAAAAGCTGTGCAGATGTAATAATTTAACAAAGTTTGAGAAAATTTTAGTTTAATTTTTAATGCAAACTACGGCAAAGATGGGTAAATCCAAAATGGCGGGACCAATCCACCTTTGTTGTAGTCTACAGGTTTTTGCAAGCCAAAGTAGAAAAACCAGGCAAGAACAGTAAATTATTGCGAGCAAGTATTTTGCTATGATGAAGTCCTTTTGTCAGATTATTTAATTCGCCGTACATTTTTATATTTTATGTCGTCGCATGTCATTTTGCTAGATTAATGTATAAGAGTGCAGTTTTGACTATAGTGTATTCACGGTTACTTCCAACTTTTTGAATCCCTGCTAAAGTTCTACTTTCTGGATATCCCTCCGCATCAGGCAAACGAAGCTTAACCACGTCTAGAAAATTACACCAAAGGAACACGCACCGCGTTCGTGCGCACTCAACGTAATATTATTTTTCGTAAGAACTATTTCTTACTAGGCATTACCAACACACCTATTTTCTCTGTGTTTTAATTCATATAAATTATAAATGAAATATTGTAATTTATAGATAAAACTTAAATAAAAATTTAATTTAACTGAAAATAGGGTATTTCTGCGTTAATTCAAGTATAAAAGGCTTGTGATACATGACATATTTCGGAAAGAATCAGGATGATTTTTCAAAGGTTAGATTAAAAAAAAAGTGTAAAGAAACCGCGAATAAACTATAGAAATAAGTGTGTGTAATAGTATTAATATGTGTTGCCGGTAGTTAAGATATTCTGAAAGCGTTTCCTTGTGACAATTTAAAAGATGGAAAATGAAGGTTTGTCGGCACTTAAATACAATATGATGGTGGTTGTGTGTGTCGGCAGTGATGCTGGCCGCGACTCGCCAGGGCGCGAGAGACGATCACGGCGACGCAGAAGACGCGGCGAGTCGGCGGACCCCCGCACGCGAGGGTCGCCTCCTGCCCACAGTGTTGCCACCTTCCCACAGTGTTGCCAGCTGTAGGATCCTCGCCCAGCCCCGCTGACAAGTACTGCCTTACTGCCTACTGCCGCTTACGTCACTTCCTAACTCGCACTCTCATCCTGNTCCTCACCCAGCCCCGCTGACAAGTACTGCCTTACTGCCTACTGCCGCTTACGTCACTTCCTAACTCGCACTCTCATCCTGCGGAACAAGTACGTCGACCCTGTAGCTTTTTATTTCGACGCTGAGGAGTTTCCAAGTGTTTTGTACGGTCGAGAAAATGATGTTCCACATTAAGTACTTACAAGTTCTTAATTTCAATTCGAAATACTCGTTCTAAAATCACGTAGAATATATCAAGTATATGCGAGGCATCCTAACTCTGTGTTTTGATGATGCTAAATTAATTTTAAACGCATTTACCATTTTTAATGAAATTGTATATTGCCATATTTTAACAAGAAACATATTAAAGGAATGATTATTTCAGGAACAGTTGTGCACCAACCATATCAGATACTGAAAGTGCTATTGAGTTTATTCCTTATATTAGACACTATTATCATTTTAACAATAAATTATATTATATATAGTATTGTATAATATTAAAGTTCAAATGAAATCGATCCATATCACCATTAAATATCAAACAAATATATACTTTATATTAAACAAATGTAATGTAAAATTTATTACTTTTTTAATGTGTGTATAGTGTTCGTGAAGTTGTGATATGTAACTTTTAATATGTTGGCAAAATCATAACATGTACAATATTTGTTAAGTTTTTTTAGCATTTATTATGGGAATAATACAAATGAAGCGAAACTGTGACATTGTTATATTATAGAATATTATTTCGCTTGCGGAAAATTGTTACTAGAATGCATTTATTTTATGTTGGCAATTAGAAAAGAAATGGAATACCAGTGATCTTAGTACATGCCTACCGTTTATAAATATATGATTTAAAAATACCTCTTTTTTGGAGTTGTGTTTGATGCACTGATATTTTTCTCACCTAAACGACGATGACGCATAATTGATGTAAATACTTTTGTATCTGCGAATGTGATTTTACTTTCAAACAGTTCCCCGTGTCCAGAACCTCACTTGCTCCTTGAAAATAAAAAATAATCGAAATTGCTAAAAAAAATTTAGAATTTTTCCTGCTATTTCTCTCAATTGATTACATTCGTTTTTACGATAGCAGTAGCTTTTTTTGACGGAATAAAAGAAAAATTATCTGTTCCCACGATATTTTTTAAGTAAAAAATGTTGTGACTAAAGTTATGACATGTTTGTGCATAAATTTTAGTAGTAATTTTAATAGTAGTAAAATAAAATAAATAACAATAAATTATTACTGTCATGCAATTACTTGTGGCAGATTTTCACATTATAAAAACTTGGTAAATAAATTTATTTGATGTTCTCTAGCCGAGTTTATCATCATCGTATTCGTACATGCTTTGATATGCTGCAATTAAGCTTTATAAAATGTGCGCTTTTTCTGTAGTAACATACACTCTCATACTAGCGAATTAATTTATGATGATAACATATTAATAAATCGGCCAACGAGTAGCTTCCCAGATATGGTTAAAAGTAGTTTCAACTACAAAAGATGTAATGATACAGAATACTGTTATGGGCATATAAATTGTTATATTATATAATGTTATTTTTTTTAATGTGTAAATAGGTGATTTTTACCACCCCCGCCATATCATATTTCATGAAACAGTAGTTATTATTATTATTATTATTAAAACGATTTTGAAAATAATGCTAGAAATAAAACATGCAATATTCAAAACAAAAAATGCACTAATAATAATTACAAGTTAAAATACGTATTAAATGTTAACATTAAAAAACCATTCAATAATTTTGTTTTTGCGCCAAAATGCCCTTAATTTGCAAATTTTGTACATAAAAACACAATAAAAAATTATGAAAAACCACCTGCCAAATTTTTAGGTGATCATAAATGTTTGCTGTAGAGTCCATAAACGTGTTTTATGGGTAATAAAAAGGTGCAGTTTTTTTTTAAATCATTAACATGCAGAAATTATTTTAAGTTCACCTAAAAAAAAAAATAGCTCCATAATTTTCTAGAAATTATCTTCTAGTGGTACAACGTTTTTTCCCCTCCCTTTCCAGTGTGATGGTGTTGCCAGCCATTGAAGCTTTGAGTGAGTCCTGTGCGACACACGATTTTTACCCCGTCAATTTCCATGCTTACTCTTTAAACACCAAATTTTAAGTGATACTTTTGTTTCAAATCACTGTGAAACAAATATTAAACGTTTACTGTAGTATTTTTGCTAATACGTATTATAAATAAATTACACGTTATAATTAGTTGCTTTAATTAAAGGTATGCGCGTTGGGTTTCACAATACAACTATAAAAAATTATTATTCTTATCGTGCATAATTTTATTTACTCAGACCAAACGTCAATCGTGTGTATACGAGGGCTGATTCAGAAGTCATGGCTACTATTGTCTATCTCCCGAAAATGACCCAGCACAGGAAATGTACTATGTACGGTTGAAAGTATTCAACATGTACGTTTTAAAGGTGATACCGCGTGGGGTATGGATGCAGGAATGTCCGGCAAGGAACAAAGCCAAACTTGGTTGCTTGAAATCACCGGTTAATTGATATATTCTTGTACATTCTGTATACCCTCATGTGAACAGGTACGTGTCGTACGTGTACGGGCTGTTTAACAACCTTCTAACTAGTCTCCGAGGTTGTCCGCGGTTCGTTGCCAGCGACGAGGCAGACGGGTAAATACCATCGGCTGCACGAGATCCGTCAGAGCGCGCCACGTCTCGTCGAAATGCTGTGACGATGTCTGCCGTAGGTCTAATCACTTAATTCACGCGTCGCTCAAGTAGAAAATAAATTACTAGAAAAGCAATTACTTTAAAAATGTTTCTTATTCCTACAGTTAGATGCATTTAAAAAAAACACAAAGCAAAATAAATCACTTCTGTATTCACAGATATTTACCTAAAACTTCCAGTTCAACGTTAAGAAATGGAACTACTTTCTTTCCGTCGTCGCCAACTTAAATGGGTGCTTGCCAGTCATTGTATTAGTTAAAATACATGCAGGTAGGGGCAGTGAAATTTTCGAAAAGTTGATTTCAAAAGTGCTTAGTTAACCGTGAGTAGCGTATAACGATCATTTTTCTGTACGAATCTTCCGGGACAGACTACTTAAGGGTCCCGCCTGCCTGCATTGTTTCTTCTCCTTTTTTGGCCGAAAAGCGCGGGAGCCATAAGGGTTACTCTGGCGCGTGCTGCAGACGCACCATCGCCGCTACGCGCAGGGATATTAACTGGTACGCAGTGTTCTCGTAGTGCTGCGGGTACCTATGGGACTTTCAGCGGTGACACTATTATTTTATTGGTGTAAAGTGCGTAGGAAGGTTTAGTGCATGGGCCCTTGAGTAGTTTTGTGCGTATCTAACGCGTAAATTTTGAGATAAGGCGCTTTGAAAAAGCCCGTTTGTAGCAATTTTGGAGTGCTCTGAAGTAGTGTTTCTAATGTGCGTGACGTGTTGAAAGCACTCAACCAACAGTCCTCGTCTGAAGTGCGCGTTCTTTTCGTAGGTCAGCACGATGGATACACGTTTAATAGTTTCTTAGAAAAACGTGCATGACCGACAATCTGTGAGGTACCTCAAGAACTTGGTAGGGGAGAGCATTGAGGGGGGATCAACCCCCGCGATCTTGGATTTTCACTATTTTTGCTATCATTTCCTTTTAAGAATATTTAATGCCATTTTTCGCACACGTCACAAATAATAATTTCGAAAGCTTTATCAAACTATTGCAAATCAACCGCGTTTATTAATTTTCGACTAGTGACTGCCGGAAAAAAGTAGGTAATTTTTTATTGCGGGCTGTTACAGAAATAATCCTTGCGACAAAAAATCTAGCAATGCGTGTTCTAGAAAACGCGAAAAGCAACGCCATATGCCTTGTCGAAGCCCAAAAATAAAATACAAAAGCTGTGATGCAAGTTATAGCGACAATTCCGTAAATCCAAGATGGCGGGGGATTGATTCCTTTTAAGTTATGCATGCTCCCGAGCCATTGACCTTTGTCCCCGTCCGTTGCCGCGCTCCCAACGACTGGGGTTCTTCGCACGTGTAGCTCGACGAAGAGGGGCGTCGACGCGAATGTTTTTTCCCCGGACAAGAGACAGAAATCAGAGGGCCGGCCCTCGTAGAGCGACCCGACAATACGGTCTCTTCTCTTCTGTTCCCCCATCAATCTCCCGACCCTTCGTGAATGGTTGTTTGTCGCCGACTGCATCGATTCTTCCACTATCTGCACCCCAAAACGCCTCCTGCCTCCCGCACCGACCGAACCCACCTCTCACCGCCTTCGGGAGACGGATGACGGGACTGCTTTCAACAACCGTGCGTCAACACCGGAGAGGGAAGGACGTCAGATCGCGAGTCCACCTTGGGAGACTATCCCTTAGAGACTCGGTAATCTCGCGGGTTCATTTGCCAACGGGTTATATTCCGCAATAGGCCTGTACTTACAGCCACATGTTTTTAGCGAAAATATTTCAGTACTTCTTGTACTCACTAAAGCTCGGGTTAACTTTGGTGATAAGATGATTTTAAGATGGCCGCCAGGTTAGGCCGCCGAACGGCGCAGAGCTCCAGCAGAAATCGTTTCATTAAAAAACCTTCCAAAGTCCCTCAGTGAGGTCTGCTTACGAATAGCATTTGAGAAACTTTACGCGTCTGTATACCTTTTTACAGTTCCTCCATTTCTCTCCAAAGCATATTTTTTGTGATAGTGAAAATGGCTTAAACGAGTGTTTCGCGGTCGTTTTTATGTATGAACATTACGGTACAAAACATTAAAAAGAGGAGTAGGGACTTGCATCAAACCTTTATTTTTTATTATTACGTCAAAAGATGTTAGGGTCTCCGCTGAAAGTCTCATAGAGGCGCGTTATCGACAGCAATAAATTGGCGCCAGTTCACTGCTTTGCGCGTAGAGGCGACGAGAGAGTTGATGCGCACGTCTCGGTCGCCCCTAACGCTCCCACGCTTTTAGGCCTCGGACGTGCGAAATTCCTTCAACCAGGCGGCCACCTCAACTATGACGCATTGCAGAGGTCTGCCCGCGAATCACGGACACCCATTGTCGGAGTTACCTCGTTCTGATTGGCGCAGTCAGGTGAGGAACTGTCTCCCGACAAAGACACGTGGCCAAAGGAAAACTGCACGTATGCTATAGGACATTGCAGTCTAGCCTTCGAGTAAAAAATCTCGCGAAAAACAGAAGGCGCTACCTATACTCCATTCGCGGTTACTTCCAACTTTTCTGAGGCCCTGCCACAGTTCTACTTCCACGATATTCATTCGCCTCCTGCAAACAAAGCTTGACCAAGTATAGAAAATTACACCTGAGGGACAACGTACTGAATTCGTACTCACTCAATGTAATAAAATTTTTGCGTAAGTGCTATTTATTACTAGGCATTACCAACACACTTATTTTCTGCCCGTTTTTATTCATATTAATTATAAATGGAAGTATTATATTTTATAGATCAAATGTAAGTAAAAGTTAAGGTTAACCAAAAATAATATACTTTTATGTTAGCAAAAGTGTAAAACTCTTGTGATGTATGAAGTATTTTACGAAACAATCAAACACGTCATACGTGTTTTTTTTTCCTTCAAATGTTTGATTTAAAACGTTTTAAGAAACCGTGCATAAACTATATTACTTTGATCGGTATTGGTTGAACACAATCATTCTCAACAGAGTAAACATATTTTCCCCCTTCTAGCATGCGAAAGAAACGAGAGCGAGGGAAAAAAAACACCTGCTACAAATTCAACACGTTGAAACTTATTTCCGTGTTAAAAAGCGTATGTACACGCCGTCAGCGACGTGAATTTATGGTGATTGCGAATCTCTCTCCGCCCCCACCCCACACTAAGACGCGGACTTGTTGCGAGGTGAGAAATGTAAATATGCCAGCCCCGGGGCCAATGGAAGAATGGTGAACATGACGGGTGAAGGGGGGAGGGGGAGAAGCGCAATACCAGATAACAGCGGAAGAAAAACGGGCTGGAGGAGTCGAGGCGTAGCTCGCCTAAGGAAATAAAGCCTACATTTAAATAAGTCTCCCCCTCGTCTTGCGCGGAGTTTAATTAAAAGCGAGCACGCTAGAGGTCGTCAGATGGAGGCGAGGCTACAGGAATTTCCGGTTGGGGCGGTAGTCGGGGGGTAGCAGATCGCGACGACGGAACGCTGCGCTGTTGAAGGACGCGGACTAATATCCCCCTCGGGTCGTTCGCGCGGGATGTAATGGCGGCCAGTCCTCGAGAGAGGGGGGGNGAGAAAAGCGTTCCCGACGCTGGAGTTAACTGCCAGTGGAAAAAAAGAGGGGTGAAGGGAGAAGCCAGGGCAAAAGCAGGTCCACTAAACAGCCGCCCCGATAACAGCGATAAGGAATCGCGGAAGGGGGCTTTTAACTGCGGCGAAGGCTACCTTCGCTCGTCGTAAAAACTTTTAAGGGCGACGCTTCGCATCCTCATACACCGCCGGGCTCGAGGAAAGAGCCCCTTAACGACAGCGGCACCTGTCCGCGCGCAGGCGAAGCACGTCTCATCCTTTAGTATAGGGTGGAGCGGTGCGAGTTAATTTCGAGCAGGGTTAGTTTTCCAAAGAATTTTACTTGCATGTTTGATGTGTGCACATGTTTACCGACATTTGTCCCTTTCAAGTTACTCATTAATTTTTTCTTTACGGGCGTTGCAAAAGAGTAGGTTTTATTCTGGCAAGAGAATTCCTTGTAATAACTTTCCCGATGGAATCTATGTAAATAATTTATACCGGTATATTGTACCGGCAGTATAAATATTTTGGCGTGCTAACAGCAGTCAATTGCATTACCCAGCAGTAAGTTGCCGTCTGTGTTGATGCTAGCTTCTGACTTTGCACGGTAACGACCATGATTTTGCATATTCTGGATCACGTCACACGCAGAAACCTGCAAACTTAGCGTTATTATTTGAGGGCAGAAAATATTTTGAAATGTGAAAAATTTCTAATGGTTTTATTAATGGGCTAAAGTGATTCTGACACATCCCGAACCTAGTTGAACCAATTCGAAAAAAAATAACGACAGCACGGCCCCAATCGCGTCCAACCAAGTCAGAATGGCACATGACTTCTGTGGAAGCCAATAAACAAATGACCCTGGCTCGAATATACATAATTATGACTGTAAAGTTCATCGTGCGGTCACAAAATAATTTTGCAGGTCCCCAGTCATACGTGAACGAGTACACTCGGGATAACATGTTAAGGAGTTTAAAAAAAAAAAACTTGGTCGCCTGATAAATTCTATGCGTGACCACTGCAAGGGACAATACGTCACAAATAGTTCTCCGCAAATATACGTGCGCGAGAGGAGGAGAGAATTTCCCAGTTACGTTAACTCTAGTGAGGTAAAGTTATTCGATTACGTGTCGCACACGTCTGTGGTAAAGTGGCGACCGAGCTTTGCTTATTTTGCGCTATGCGTACGAAACAGCGCTTACGTGGATGAGCATGTGCGGTCTGCCATTGGCTTCAACTGTCTGCTCTGCTCCGTAGGTCGAATATGGGATAGAGTCGTCACGTTACCTGCGCAGAGCCAGTCTCCGTGTCCCGACGTTGAACTGCTTTTCCGCCAATACAACGATATGGATAGGATTGAACACCTCTCAGGCCCACTTTAATTTACGGTTCCATGTGCTGCAAGCAAAAAAAAAATTATGACGCGTGCTGCACTTGAGTCGACACAGCACTTTGTTTGTTGTCACGCTCAATGAGCTGTAGGCTATATGTTTAGCGTTTAGCTACAGTTATGTGAACCAATCATGCCCGCAGACAAGTAAGAAGGTTTGCGAATAATTTACCCACACGTAATATCATTGGTCATTGAGATTCTCAGTGTGTGGTAAAGACCAAAAATTACCTACATGTGCGTAATGTAAACAATTGGAATAAAAATATATTGTTATTTATGAACAGCTCCCAATAAATTACATGAAAATTTATTGATGATATTCGAAAGTATTAGCTATTTATTTTATTTTTCTAAAACTATGGTAGCACAGTATTCGTGCAGTAGTGATAACTGCAGCGGGCATGATAGATTGCAATGTAAGACCAACTGGCACATCAGTTAGGATGTGTTAATGAATATGCCGACTCCTTTTGTAGGGTTTGGGTAAATGGGAAAGGATAAAGCGTAATATTTCTCCTTTTAGATCCGATTAACATCAGTCGTTTTTCTTGAGCTCCCCAAATGCCCAGATTTGTTTTCAGTATTTTTTTATTTCAAGACGTAGGATTATAACTCCAACTTTGTTTATTCTCTTAATATTCTTACCGCTTCTACTGCAGATTTTTAGGGTATTGAGGTCTTATGTTAATGTGATTCCTTCTCGTTCGTTGCTGCCCCTTTCGTTCCTTTTTTAAAAGTATTCTACCCTTGTTCACGAAACAAGAAAAAATTAAATTTACAGTTTTTTTGTTAGATTTCATTCCTTTTATTTGTTCTTTCCGTTTAAGCTTAAATTATTTTTTTTTTAATTAAATTTTGTTGAGGAAATATCCTGGGTTTTGTAGTAAATGTATACATATACATATACATAGAACAATTGATAATAGCAAAAATAAAGTAAAAAACAGCATTTACGACTTGTAATAAATGTTGATCCTCTTCCTAAATCAACTCAACTGCTGGTTATCACCCATGATATAAAACGTTTTTATTTTTTAACCGGAAAGACCCAAACTGTAAACTAAATTAATAATTGCTAAATGTTTCTGAGATTCATTCGCCATCTAAACGAGTTAGGTTTTTTTTTTTTTTAGATGTTTTAAACAAAAATGGTTTATTTCGTTACTGTTTCATAGACACCTGTTAATATCTGCAATAGTATATTGTTTTAGTGTCCAAAGTTTTCTGATCACAACGAATATATTTCTACGAATGAATCTCCTCACCATAATACAAAAAAAAATCACTTTTTAATTACAATTCTCAGCAATAAAAGAGAAAATCATACATTTAACCCTTCTCCCCACAAAAAAAACTGTAGGCCTAGATGTTTTCGCAGGCTACCCTAGAAACGGAATTTTCTACCCCGTTGCCTGGTACTTCATAGCAGTAGGTGTTCGTTTGTTTGTTGACGTGGCTTTCTGTGCCACTGAAGAATGTTTGTCACTTAATTTCCTTCAGAGGAAGTCTGAAGCTTGCACGCGATCATTTTTACTATTTGTAACCAGCAGCGCTAAAAAGTTTTTAAGTTTCCAAGTTTTAAGCGCTCCTGAATTTAAATAACATACGAAGCCCCTCATCTCTTGTCGTTGTATGCAATATTTTGCTCTTTAATCGCAGCCAAATATAATAAATATACAGTACTTTTAACTCACTGAAAAAAAAACATACTGTACGTTTCCGTCTATATGTGGCGTAACTAATTGACGTTCTAATTCTGAACAGCATAGAATGCACGTATTGGTCATTTCCGTTTTACTGACATTCCGAGGTTTTGTTAAAATTGTTACATTGCAGCACTTTGTACGCAAATATTCGCGCCACCGCATTTCTACCTGTGTACAAACAGTGATTCGACACTCGCCAAGAAGTGTTCGACGTATTCACGCAGTAAATGTATATCCTCTATGATTGCAATACCGCGCGAAGAGAAACGTCGAAATGGTTTTAGCTCGTAGAACCGACGACGTTAAGTTGTGTGTGGGCGGTACACTCACTGGAACTAACAACAGGCACGAGTTCATATACAGCCTCAATGCGCACACAAACAGGTGTGCACCTGCTACCAGCTGCTGGCATCAACTCACTTCTAACTTGAAAGAAATAGACCGTATAGTACTTCTGTGATAATTTGGGGTGTACTCGCCATACCCTAGTTGCTTCCCATATAAGTTTAAGCCTACCGATTAATAGTATTTATGGTATTATAATTCACTGACTTCTATCACTCTTTTATTATCTTGATGTCCACGTCTCTTTAATTTTGATTTATTTAAACTACTTTATCTTTCGCCATGTGGCAAGTATATCAGCATTCGAGATAGATAATTTTCTTGTGATTTAATGGTCTGTCATGTGACTTTCCCTTATATACCTACTCGTCTGTTACTGAGGCGTTAATTGTGAACTAATTATGCTTATGTCGGTCTCGGAAGGAGGAAATATTAATAACGATCAACAAACCTGGCAGATATACAGGAAGAGACACGTGTAGTAATGAACCCAACATCCCTTATTTGTCCACACGAACATGCTGAGCTCTTAATCGCCTATCCATTCTTTAAGGCATATTCAAGATGAATTTCATACGAGCTTAAATCAAATGTGCAAACTTAATATATGGTATTTGTTTTAACGAGTACGCAGTAAATAATTGCGATTTAAAATTCGACAGAAATAATTTCATTACCCAACTGTAGGTCTTCTCGCATTTTCTAAATACCGACTATTGAAAATATTAGATACCTGAACTGCTAAGTTCTGTATTGATAATTACATTTTATTCTAAGTACTTTCGTGGGTTTATTTTGTTTTAAATTATTCAAACATTTAATGTAATTTTTATTTTGATAAGAGTGCCGGAATAACAGTCATATAGGTGCAGAACTAAATTTAAAATAAGTAGCAACTTTGCTTATTCCATATTCTAGCTGCTACCCATTTTTGTAATTTTCAGCTTTAAACTTCTGCTTTACATTCCAGTAGCTAGAAAACTTCAAAGCGAAACTTGAAGTGCTCGAAATCATTGAGTTCTGCATTGCATTAGCAGATGACTTTGTATTTTTCAGTTTTAAGCCCTAAGTTACAAGATATTATATTGTGAATAAAAATCTAAATCTTTGGCCACCAGTGCACAAATATATTTTTAAGACACTGGGTTATAAAACGTACAGTTATCTCTGTATTTAGAATAGTATAATCCTCCTTTCGTGCTCATAACAGATGGAATGGTGGTAGGTAATGTTGCTAGTGACCAGTAGTTGAAAAGCTATGGTATGATATATTGATAATCAACGAATTGTAGTGGCTACGAAAAATTATTTTAGAAAATGTCGCTCTTTTCTCGAGCCGTCTACATCTGACCCAAAAGTCTAAGACGTTTTTTTTAACGTTAACACGTGTACCTATGTGCATTAATAACAAGCAACACTTTAAGGTCTGTACAAATTTACTTACATTCAATACTCTTTATAGGTAGGGCCAGTGACTTTTCGCGTAAAAATCGGAGCACACAGTAGACTTAAATTCTATATGCACACCTCAGCTGTTGTTATACCTCCATTGGCTGCTGGTGCCGTGTCCGTCTTTGACCAAGCCACTCAGGACTAAGTAACTCCGACACTGAACCTTCGTGATTCGTGCGCAAACGGTTAACACGGGCCAGAACATTTTTTTAGCCAATCAAAGAAGCTGGACGACCCTACAGTGCTTCGGGCTGTATCTGTCCGTAGTTATAGGCTATTCACGGTAAAGTGAGGAATTTGAAAGCCCTGTCATTTGGAATAATAGTCGATAAATATATTGTATTTTAGCCTTAGACTTCAACTTCCGAGTGCGGGGGAATATACACACGTTGTTGATTACTTGCATTACAATATTTTATTAAAAAGAGGATTAATGGATAAAAAAATGTCTGAAAGGAAAAAGTAACTAGGGCCTCAAAAGTGCTCACTTTACCGTTAACAGCCTATAGAATTAAATCGCCTATATTCGCCACTGCAAGATCCCCAGTTTTGTAGATCCTTGTTTTCCCACTTACAAGATCCTGTTGATGCACGCGTCATGCTGCACTGAGAGTAAAGCCAACAAAATATTTGTTTGTATAGGCCAAAAAAAACGTATTTAGTTGCCCCCAACAAAACATTTTGTTTAGTAAACAAAACTTGAAAAGCAACAAAAATAATTTTGTTCTTCTAACATGGTGCACGCTTGAATTAACAAAACCTTTGTGTTGAGCCAAAATAAATTATACCGTCAACAAAATGTTCAGTTGAATCAACTGTGTGTATTTGTTTGGCAAGTAATTTGATTGCCTTCGTTTGAAAATACAGCTCGAGATTTTATTTGTATTTTTTGTGAGAACTAGGACAGTAACGGTGTTTGTTAGGGCATTTATTGGTGCTAAATAATGGCGTAAAAATCATAATAAAATAAATCCAACAGTAAAGCTGTAAAATGTGATATGTTCATTTGGGCACGTCCAGCATTCGCAGAGTATGTATTAAAAACATTCACACTTTCTCAGTAATCACGCCCTAGCTAGGGCATGGCGCTCGGGGGAAACGATTTAGGTTCGATTCTCTGTTGGGCATACAATTATTTTATATTAATCAGAATTGTTTAATTTACGTAGAGCCAAACAAATCTTCAGTTGCACCAACCAAATCTTTGTTTGAGGCAACCAAATAAGGACAACCAAATAATTTGGTTTCCACAGCAAAATATTTTATTGCCCCTGCACAAACAATTAATTTGATTGCGCCAAACGAACATTGTTTGATTCAACAAAACTTTTTTATCAGCGTGACTGTACTGTTCAACGTTCATTTTAAGCTGGCTGCCAGCCAATGGAGTGATAAACTTGTTGTGTCGCTATCAAAAAGTCCTTTCATTTGTCTCAGTAGATACAAAAAATTGTTGAGTTACCGTAGAAGAAAATTTTTCTTTTATTTCTAAGATATATTGTTGGTATGCTGCATTATTCTTGCAGATCCTGATAGACAGCAGCGAAGTAACGAAATTATGTATGTGCATAATTTGTTTTCGAAACCAGAGAAAATTTTGATACTTTCTATCGTAGGATTAAAAAATCTTTGTAGCATCCTTGTGAAGACTTACTCGTTCCTGTCGAAAAAAAANTGATACTTTCTATCGTAGGATTAAAAAATCTTTGTAGCATCCTTGTGAAGACTTACTCGTTCCTGTCGAAAAAAAACCGTTTGCAGCTGTTCTGGATCAAAATACAATTTTATGAACGTGGGAATCGATTCAGAGAATATATANGAAAAAAAACCGTTTGCAGCTGTTCTGGATCAAAATACAATTTTATGAACGTGGGAATCGATTCAGAGAATATATATTGCTGAATTTCCATAACATATACATTTTTAACCCCGCTGCGCAGTGCTTCATGGTTTTATCTTCTACGGTGGTGACTTCCTTCAAATAATGTGAATGCTTGTATTTTGGATATAGTAATCTTACGTAATTCATGTATTTATTGGTCGTGTGTTCTATAAACTCGAAATATTTAACAACTGGAACGAGTTTCAGTGATAAAAGGGCGCGTAAATTTGGAAACCCGACAACGTTTAGTTTTCGCATGTGGGAATCGTGCCGGACGATGTCGCTGGTCTGCGGGTTTTCTCGGGGATCTCCCGTTTCCCGCGCCCCTTTGTTCCGGCGCTGCCCCATACTCACCTCAGTCACCCTCATCGGCTCTCAAGACCTCGCTGTTAAGAGCCGCCCAGATCTATTCTGTCACTCACTCACAACGTATAGCTAAAATTAAATTAAGATAAACTATCAAGCTAGAACTGACTTTACTCTAAACATAATTTATTTAAAATGAGCCACTTATTTGATTCACTTTCCGTAGTAATTAGGAGAGAAAGTCATACGTGAGGGCTAACATTACAGCAACACAAAACTGAACGGAGTCACTGGATCGCAGAGTTATATATAAAACGCTAGCAGCTTTGCCAACCGGCCAATCTGAAATATCTCCTCACAAGCCACATCCAACACCTGCAAATCACAGCATATTTACGGCTGCCTTTGCCTGGAGCTGCGAGAGGGATAGCGAAGTGTCCATGATTCGCGTTTGAGAATATTTCATCTCCACTAAAAAGGCTCTCGTCAAAAAAAAACTGAATGAGACGAGAGAGCTGTCACTTCCATGTACACGCTGAATCAGAGTCTGATTGACCTGTGAAATGTTTTATTCCCGTAACCTTATAAAATCAGTATCATTCAAGGCACTTATAAGATTGCAGTATCGTAAATTTTTGGAGTAGGTCTACGCAATTTTGAGTGATTTAATACTACAGACAGAGCCCCTCAGTACGTGCATTTCCTAAATCGAGGGGTCGGGTATGACTTCTATAAAAGATAATAAATTATAGGTAATTATTGGATGATAGATTATAGAATTCACCGTCAGTTACCTATAAAACGGAATTCGAAAATACGTTTACTGCATATTTTCTACAAAACCTTCAAACTTCGCATTATAACATTGCAATAGGACAGACTTAACAGTAGGCCTTATTTTTATTGTCTGTTTGTCATGTTTTCATTGGCGGTTGTCGCAATAAGTAATCGTTTGGTTTTGCAATCTTTTGCACGTTGCTATAGATCACTTACTTTGCAGCTAATAAATTTTTGAAAATAAAGTTGCGGAGTGGAATGGAGAAATTTAGGCGGCTCTTGACAGCGAGGTCTTGAGAGCCGATGAGGGTGATTGAGGTGAGCATGGAGCAGCGCTGGGATGAAGGGACGGGGGAAACGGGAGATCCCTGAGAAAAGCCGCCGACCAGCGGGATCGTCCGCCGCGATTCCCACATGCGAAAATCCGGGAGTGGCCCGGTCGCGGAAGCGAGCAGGCTAACCGCTCAGCCACCGCAGCCCCAATATCTTTAGTGTACAGGGCTTTTGTGTTACTATAGGTCCAAAGAAACTAGGTCTGGAGTTTGGGCACTGAGTTTCCGAACAGCCTGTATATATTATTTCGGACACGTTAACGAATCAGTTTTTCTGCTTGGAACAATATTTGCAATTTAAAATTTTCTTATTTGTTGTAACCAACAAACGTGAAGTTTACGCTCATGTTATTGGCATGCAGCACTTCGTGAACCAACAGAACAGTTTCAAATATGGATGGCAACTCTAACGTGTAAGGCATTCCCACTATTTGATGCTAATTTTTACTGCGTGCAGTTGAAGTCATTAACCCACTCCATGAGTAACGCCCTCTATATCAAGCGAAATGTTAAAGTGTCTGCAGATCCCAAGATACGAAAAATTACTTGCCGAGACCCAAATAAGAACCTCCCGATTATACCTGTAATTTGACCTCTGGTTAATTAAATTCGGCATTCAGTTCGGCCAGCAATGACATACAATGAGCGCTGTCTAACGCGAATAAAACAGTCCTGTTATACGATAAATGTCAGGGAATTGGGGCACTAATGCTTTCTGAATCTACTGTAACCGGACGCACAGAACCAAAAAGTATTAATAAAATGGGCCTACTTTTAAACTTTCACAACAATAACGTACAATTTTTCGCTGATAGTGTTCATAGTTGAAAAGAAAGGAAACGTCGTTTTAGTCATAATGAAATTATTGCTTTTAATTTCCGAGCAACACGCTAAGGAAACAGTTGCACCGACGCTCCACGTGGATAACACTGACAGCTAAGTTCAGACTGCATAAACATAAATTTATGAATATTACAATGGTTTAGGGTCATTTGTAGTATGCAAACTTCACGAAATTCAGTTAACTTTTGCGGGGNAATTTATGAATATTACAATGGTTTAGGGTCATTTGTAGTATGCAAACTTCACGAAATTCAGTTAACTTTTGCGGGGAAAAGAATTTTTGAAGAAAGAAGCCATTACGTGTTTTTGAAAATTATTTTTGAAGCGTTTAGATGGTTTCCAGACTCGGCTGATAGCTCTGAACTTGGCTTTCGATGTTTGTCTAGTATTTAAAAAATGCACAACTGGGAACTACATACATGTTATCAATTTGAATTTCTTCCGAACTCGGACAATAATTTTTTTTTCCCCTAGTTCCCACTGAAACAAACTGAGATTTAAGGTATCGACGTTTTCCNCCGAACTCGGACAATAATTTTTTTTTCCCCTAGTTCCCACTGAAACAAACTGAGATTTAAGGTATCGACGTTTTCCGTTCGCATTTCGTAAACGGGAACTCTCGAATGCTTGGTAACGAAGCTTTAAGAATAAACACTGTCGTGCTTCCAGACTAGAGAAACATGGCTTCCTCCGACCAATCACAGTCACTGCTGGGCTCGACTGACCACTGGCTACGCCTACTCGTAACCCATCCGTAGCTCAGTCACCTCACGACCTCCCNTCACTGCTGGGCTCGACTGACCACTGGCTACGCCTACTCGTAACCCATCCGTAGCTCAGTCACCTCACGACCTCCCGCCTCCCTCCCAACACCCTCGCACTTCTTTACTTACCGTTCTTCTACGATGAAAATATAATTAATTTACAGATATGTTCGTGTATTTTACTCTCAGGGTTGCGTATCGTTTTTAACAACCCACAGAACTCTGATGTAAATTTATAAACTGGAAACTAAACTAATTTTAATAATTTATTNCACCTCCCTCGCCAACACCCTCGCACTTCTTTACTTACCGTTCTTCTACGATGAAAATATAATTAATTTACAGATATGTTCGTGTATTTTACTCTCAGGGTTGTGTATCGTTTTTAACAACCCACAGAACTCTGATGTAAATTTATAAACTGGAAACTAAACTAATTTTAATAATTTATTATAATATAACTAATGTTTTTTTTCATTTTAGCAACATTTATTCAATGGTAATTAATAATGTTTCATGTCTTGCAGACAATGTACCTTCCAATACTGCTATAGGAATTTTAATGTCACCTTATATTAATTTATGCTTACGGTAAAAGTATTTAAAAAAATTAATAAATCTTTTAATAATTTGGAACTATACTTTTGTATGTAAAAATTTAATTCTATCAAATAATATACTGAAGGTCTTAAATGTATCTTCATTCAGTTATATCAGTGACTCAAAATACACTAATGACTGCTTTGCGCAATCAATATTCGATAACATTCTTAATTACTACACTTATGACGTATTTGCGCAATCAATTTTCGATAACACTCCCAAGTGCGGCACTAATGACGATTCTGCGCAATTAATCCTCGATAACACCTGTGCATTTTCTGCTCCATTTGATGTGCCACCTCAGAGTCCTAACTATTGTATTAAGACTGTGGTTGGCCTAAATGCGCACGAATTGAATGGACATTCTTATAACTAACAATTTAACGTGATGCTTTATATATGTGTAAAGAATATTGTCCAAAGTTAAGCGCGTGTGTAACGCTGCAAAGGATAGCTCCAAAATGTGATTTCGATAAAATAAAACTCATTTTCAGCAATACAGTACCGGTTTTCATGTTTCTGTTAGCGCTGTTTTACCAGGTGGTCCTAAGAGCACAAGCATATCACTTTGTTAGGGTAGGTAGGACACAGCCATTGTCTCCCTCTGTAAAATACACAACGCTAAAAAAATATGAATCAAAGTAGTTTTAAAACACATGTTAGCATTTCATGTAGTTGAAAGTGTATAAAGAAATTATATAGCTACTAAAATTCCAGTGTGCTTCAAAAGTAAATAAATATATTTTTATACATAAGAAATGTAAACACATTTATTCTGTTTTTGGCAACCGTAGTCTTGTTTCAGTTCGTGAAGTTTACGTGTTGTGCCACGATATATTATTCCTACTAAAGTTTTAGTGTTCAGTTAAAGCCTGATTCTCCCCCTTCCCCTCAGCCCTCTTCCGCTTGAATTATATTGTAAAAAGTATTCGCTGAACATCCATTTCCTGTATGTCAAAGTGGAATTACAAGTTAATGTAAGCACGCTTGTCGTAAGTTGTAGATCACGTCGAATTCTTTAGGTTAGAATGCACGTGTTTGTTTACGTATGTAAGTTCGAAAATCTGTGTCCCAGCCTAAGAGAGTTCACTTAATACGTACTTTTATCCGTGTAAGTCAAAACTCGAACGTGGAAAATACGTTACGCCATGTAACACGAGACAATAATATTATCATATCTTAAAGTTTGTGAGTAGCTAGTTCCCATGAAACCGTGCGTTTGTTAAAATTTTACACCTGAAAATAAAATAAAAACACAATATTAGAATAGGTACGTTTCACGCGAAACATTTAATTTTTCTCTAAGTATATACACTCACAAGTCACAGTAATACAGACACCGCTCACATGATTCAGAAAGCATTAGCCCAAGTTGATCGATACAATCTCATACCATAAACATCGCAATATCTCTTATATATTGTTTAGATATAAAACAAGAAAACTTGTGCTTTGAAACGTGCGTTCAATTTATCTTAACGGGATCATACTTTGGCGTAACTGCAGTTGATATGCCGGGTTCGATTCCCAGCGGGGCCGCTCTCGGATTTACACACGTGGGAATCGCGCCGGACGATGCCTCTGATCGGCGATCTTTCACGGGATCTCCCGTTTCCCCCTCCCATGCATTCCGGCTCTGCTCCATACCATACGGGCAGCGCGAACCGTGTGGCATAAGCTGGCGGCAAGCGTCGGTAATATTAGGACGCCGGCCGGCGTCCATTAAATTTTGAAGTTTATCTCACCCACCTCGTAACTTCAAACATTCACAACTATTAAGCTATTGGACCGATTCGCAAAATTCAAACGCCATTACGTTACAAATCCATGGCAGACCACGTTCATAACCAATTTATTACTTAAATCACACATTATATAACAAAAAGTTACCTATAAAAGCATTGAATCCCGTGAATGTAAGATTCTAAAAATATATATTACATCATCATCATCGTCTGTCTTTTTATCAACGAGGCTGCTGATCATTATAAATTAATTTATCACTTCATAAATTCTAATTCTGACAGCATTTTCCCCGACGCCGTTTTTTTGTATCAAATTAGGTAGTTTATCTTGTTATTGTAAGAATAAATTCTATTATAATTAACAAAATAGGGGAACATTATAAGGGCCGATTGTACATTTTCAGGAAAATAATTCTGAAGTTGTTTAACTAGTGTCATTTTATCTTACTATTGTGTATAATAATAACAATAATCATCGTTTCTTGCAATTTCCACTATATGGAAGAAAAAATTTCGAACGAATTCCCTGGATACGTTTACTATAACATTAAATATCTAACGTTTACATCATTAAATTATTTTTTATAAAATTTCGGACTAAAAGTTTTGTAACTTTCCGCAAAGATATTTAACGTCAGTCAACATTTTTTTATTTGAATTAAAGAGATTAATTCAAGTTACAAATTCACAATTTGTAACTACTTGCTCAACTACGCATTTGGTGGAAAACTTCTCCATGTAGAATTAAAATTGTAATTTTACTTTTCTTTCACAAAATTCACCGTTGAAGTAATTTACTGAACATGTGAAAATAATAAATTACAAACATGTCATAATTTAATCATAACTAAGAAGTGTGACGAAATCGAGACCACTTAAAGTGTCACCAACTAGAAGAGGAGTTTTAAGAGGAAGGAGATAAGTTGTTTTAGTGCTACATTGTTTGTGCGAATATTATGTGTTCAACTATGCCCTTTTAATTGAAGACACGAATGGATGAAGGTGTTATGTCACAATTTGTATTTAAAAACAAGTCAATTTTTTCCATGAACGAAGAAGGCGTTATGTAGCTCTCTTTCACATAGCATCATCGGGAATATCAGAAATCCTACTAGTATTATGATTCAGCAAAACCAATGCAAGAAAAATTACACTTATGAACATTTGAGTTTAAATTACTCAGAGCTCTGATTTTGTAAACATTACACTTTCATCCACTCACGTCTTAAACAATCACTTTACATATACATGTCTCGAATAATGAGTACAGTTTTTTGTAATGGTATTAAGTGCTGAGGTACGTCCAGAAACGTTTTAATGTGAGAGTAATATGCTGTTCGATACATACTTTCTGCTATATCCTGATTTCGTCTGGAGCATGTGAGGTTCAGAATTCGCAAATGCGACTGTCTCCCTGCATCGCGCTTCGAAAAACAACCCTGTAAAAAGTGTGCTTGAGTAGTAAAGATGTGTGTAGATGTGAGATGTTACTTTAAGAAGGAACCAACTGTGTGTGGTCTACTGGGACATCGTTGTGCGACTGTGATATTTGTTCTTTGTTTTCAATCCATGAAGCGTCCTCAGTAGCAGGAGAACATGTTACAATCTGCTAGCTGAGAGTGTATTGTACTGGATTTTATGCTTGTATCCGATATCACGAAACATGCGAAACGTTACTTCAGCACTGTTTATACTGTAGCAATTTAATGTTCTAATATTTGCGTTTTACTGTTAAAGGTTATCAGTTTTACTATTTCAAGCACGTCTAGCTAATACAGATTTTCAATTCGTAACCGTTGCACTTGCAATTTGAAAAGAGAATCGTTCAATTGAAACGTTGGTTAAGCAAAGCATAAAAATGAAGTAATATAAATGGATATTTGTTCATCCCCGCTTTATTCCNCTCGCTTTATTCCTACTTCTTTTAACCCCCTCACAAAACACACAAACACAGTATGTTAATTTTTTATCCCTGTGAATGCTTATGCTAACAGTACTTGATAAAACGTTAGAATTCGTCGGTAGACAAGATTGTAAAGATTAAATAAAACTAATGTTCTTTGCTACTTTAGTAAACNAAGATTAAATAAAACTAATGTTCTTTGCTACTTTAGTAAACAGTAATTTTTAAATTAATAAACACGGTAAGTGAATATCGGATGGTATCAAAATATATTTAATAAATTATTTTTAAGTAAGATTTTAATTGTATAATCCTGGCAAGCAAATTCATAGTGGTGCCTTACCAGAAAATATCAATAAAATAAATTTTAAAATTTGATTTCTTTAAATTAAAGTCTAGTCCCCTCATCAGAGCAAGTTTTAATTTGCCCAGGGCTTTGCAATTTTGAACTAATAATTTTATTAACACACTGAAAAAGGAATTTATTTCTCACAGCAGACCTGCTATAGTAATTTCTTCAGCCTCCAATCATACCATAAAAAAGTGTTATTTATTTTGTTACATTTATTGATTGTTTATTAACGTTTTCTTACAAATGCTTTATAAATGTTGACCTTGATGAATTTAAAATCAAACCTACAACATGAACAGCATTATTAATCGGAATTGAAATGCAAGACCTCTGAACGTGCGGTTTGCCATTAAGAAATAAAAACAGCCCTACAAGAATATCTTTTTTTTGTACTCAAGTTTTATCTTTGGTTAAAGTGATAATTCCCACAAATTATTTNACAGCCCTACAAGAATATCTTTTTTTTGTACTCAAGTTTTATCTTTGGTTAAAGTGATAATTCCCACAAATTATTTTGCTAACATAAAAATATTTTGTATTCGAAAACTTATTTTTAAAAAAATTATTGTGAAAACCAGTTGGTTTTTTTGACACCATATTTAGGAAGTAAATACCCCGAGTCTCTGAAAAAGATTATACATACAACTTGTAACAGTGTGTAATTAAGAATTTAATATATGTAAATGTACCGGATGGATCAGCTGCTCATACTAATTCTTGAANTTGTAACAGTGTGTAATTAAGAATTTAATATATGTAAATGTACCGGATGGATCAGCTGCTCATACTAATTCTTGAACACATGCAATCCTGTAAAATTTAGATGTTTCTCTAGAACCTTCCTCCTCGTCTGCCAACAGCATGTTTTCTTAGATAAATACTGCTTAACGCCTCGCCTTTCAGTTCGGAAACAGAATGATAATCAGCCGGTGTTCCAGAACGTGATGCCTATATCCCCTTGAATTAAATTCTCAATGTAATTTTCTAGCAATTTTTGTAAAATGTTACTGTACTATAAACATGGAACCCATCTCATTCCCTCAGAGCTATCACTGAACGCTCTGTTTTTTTTCGGGTTACGTACGCACGAATTAATAAAGGAAGTGTGATTCATCCTGTATATGAATAAACAACATGGAAACTGTTTGAAGTAAAAATAATTGATACTATTACCAGTTATGTTAGAGAGTGTGTGTGTATTCATAGGGGTCTACACATGTATGGATTAAATGGGGTCCCCTTTATATGCGCATTTGTGTGACGTGTTTTACGTGAATGTCCGATGCATGGTTCAACTTCCCATCCAATAAACAACTGCAGCCCAAAGAGTTTGTGTTTGTGTGTGCGTGTTTGGTAGTTTGTTTACATAAGTAACTTGTGACACGTGGGTCGACGCAGGTAACTACGCTTTATATATAGAAGTAGAAACAATAACATATAACATACATATCTGTCTATGGTATCTGGTAAATGTGCGATGCGTACGTTTGCTTTCGTACGGAGTACAATAAAAATTGATATTTTTATCTCCCCCTATTCCTTGAATATCGGCTAGAATTGTAACATAGATATTTTATTTATTATGTTCCTCCTTTCACGCCTGTTTTGAATATATTGTAATGCATAATTTGTATCGAATTCGATCATATCTCCTGTTGTTGTCGTTAACAGTGAATGTAGTGTGACGGAAATGTTGTATGTGATGATTTATGGATGTGTCTTTGCAAGCACGTTTAATTGGCTCAGAGGAGGCTTAAGAATTGGTGCGATTTGTCTCCTCATCAGCAGAAGTTGTGTAATACTAAAATAAAATTATGCACTCCTCGTGATGAGTTGTGAGAATATCTGCGAGGCGTGCTGTTTCCTTGTTGTCCCAGATCGTATGGGTCAGTTCGATGTAGCTGTGGGCTTCGAATGCGCGCCAATAACCCAGCGCAAGATCTTCTGCCACGTGGGTTTTATAAGTGAACGATTTGTTTCCTACGACAGAGACTCCTGTAGCTGTCGGTTTCTTTTTCCTCCTAAAGAAAAGAAGAATAAACAATTTTTTTAAAACAATCATAAAGAGAAGATGATGGTTGTAGTCGCCAGTTCATTTTTGGGGCCTAAACAGTAACCAGTTGTTTGAATTGATATCTGTAGTAAGTATTTACTCTACCTTTAAAATATATTCGGTACTGCTGTAGAGTACGCATTTTAAAGATATTATATTAAAACGCTTGTAAATAAACATACACCTGCCTTTTTATTTTACACCCCTTCCCCNACGCATTTTAAAGATATTATATTAAAACGCTTGTAAATAAACATACACCTGCCTTTTTATTTTACACCCCTTCCCCCTCACAACAAAGACCTGACTGTAAAGCATTGTATACCTTATACAACCTGAAAACAAGGCATTCTTTTAGTACAATTTAATAAGACATAAATTGAGATACATGTCGAAATACACTTTTTATATGAAGAAGTTATATCTACGTAGATTTTACTATGTTAACCCGTTCAGTCACTGTCTGCACGATCACGGGAACGTTGCACACGAATTAAATTTATAGCCGGCGCTGTACAGAGCGAGTCTTCCCTGCGGTCGACCTGATGCTTGGAATTTCCAACGTGGCTGTACCGTCGAGCACAGAGCACACAGTTCTATGGCGAGGGAGACGTACTGAGCACGAGTACAGCGCGGACTAAAAGATTAACGTGCTCGCAACACTTGAACTAAGGAGTTGACGTGTGACCGAACGGGTTAACAGCATGCTGGAATATTTCCTTCTGAAATACCAAGTTGTACAATTGATATTGAAGAAGCTACCCATCACGCCTGCGCCACGCAGTTTAAATGGAGAATNTTGAAATACCAAGTTGTACAATTGATATTGAAGAAGCTACCCATCACGCCTGCGCCACGCAGTTTAAATGGAGAATCAGCGTTTAAGAAACTCTTATTTCAAGCAAAAAAAAATATCTAACGTAACTTTTTCAGAGAATACTGCCACATTAAAAGTTAAATAAAAATTTTAAAAAAATAAATTATAAAATANACGCATTTTAAAGATATTATATTAAAACGCTTGTAAATAAACATACACCTGCCTTTTTATTTTACACCCCTTCCCCTCACAACAAAGACCTGACTGTAAAGCATTATATACTTTATACAACCTGAAAACAAGGCATTCTTTTAATACAATTTAATAAGACATAAATTGAGATACATGTCGAAATACACTTTTTGTATGAAGAAGTTATATCTACGTAGATTTTGCTATGTTAACCCGTTCAGTCACTGTCTGCACGATCGCGGGAACGTTGCACACAAATTTTAATTTATAGCCGGCGCTGTACAGAACGAGTCTTCCCTGCGGCCGGCCTGATGCTTGGAATTTCCAACGTGGCTGTACCGTCGAGCACAGAGCACACAGTTCGATGGCGAGGGAGACGTACTGAGCACGAGTACAGCGCGGACTAAAAGATTAACGTGCTCGCAACACTTGAACTAAGGAGTTGACGTGTGACCGAACGGGTTAACAGCATGCTGGAATATTTCCTTTTGAAATACCAAGTTGTACAATTGATATTGAAGAAGCTACCCATCACGCCTGCGCCACGCAGTTTAAATGGAGAATCAGCGTTTAAGAAACTCTTATTTCAAGCAAAAAAAAATATCTAACGTAACTTTTTCAGAGAATACTGCCACATTAAAAGTTAAATAAAAATTTTAAAAAAATAAATTATAAAATATCTTTTTATTTATATTATTTTTGTAAAATACAAATATAATGTTAATATTTAGAAAAATTTATTAAACATAAACATTTTCAATATTTCTTAACGTGCTATAGTATTCCTTAAGAAAAGACACGAAGAATAATTTTTCTTTGAAACTGTTATCTTTTAAATTGATGCATTGACAAAGGGATTTCTTTATCATTGATCNTCTAACGTAACTTTTTCAGAGAATACTGCCACATTAAAAGTTAAATAAAAATTTTAAAAAAATAAATTATAAAATAACTTTTTATTCATATTAGTTTTGTAAAATACAAATATAATGTTAATATTTAGAAAAATTTATTAAACATAAACATTTTCAATATTTCTTAACGTGCTATATAGTATTCCTTAAGAAAGGACCGAAGAATAATTTTTCTTTGAAACTGTTATCTTTTAAATTGATGCATTGACAAAGGGATTTCTTTATCATTGATCCGCCATTTAAATTTCGTGGTCACGGGCTCAGCCTATTAATCAGGTAAGTGCCTACTTTGATTCTAGGATGTTACACATAGCTTAAAATGCACTGAAAATCAATAAGGCATCACTCGCCCAATCAAATAGTTATCTCATTATAGAATTTTGCAGGAATGGTGCAGCTCCATTGCTGAATACAGGATATTTTAATACTGTGACTTCGCATGGTCAAATGCGGCACCTTCATTTCCGAGTGTCATCTGCCATCTTTGTACACCCCTGCCTGGTGATATATTGGGCTTGGCTTCACCTGCTTGAGTTGCCACAATTTGAAAACCCTGAATATTTCGTAAGACGAGGAGACTTACAGGTATTGTCCCTAAATTGCCGCTAACATTAGTATAGATATTCTGCGCATATTATAGACGCAGTTAGGGACAACACTGCTGTTTTAAAAGTGTTTAATTAATCATAAGCCAGCTATAGTTAGGGGCTGGAAAATTTCCCGAATTT
Source organism: Clitarchus hookeri (assembly GCA_002778355.1). Lineage (NCBI taxonomy): Eukaryota > Metazoa > Arthropoda > Insecta > Phasmatodea > Phasmatidae > Clitarchus > Clitarchus hookeri. The sequence goes on along the minus strand of NQII01001084.1, from coordinate 678,450 downwards.
ATTTTAGGACAAGCTGCACTTCAAACACTCATGTGCATTTATGCCATGATTGCAACTTGATCATATTTTATTAGCAGAGTCCTGAAAAATTGGCTAATTCATTTTGAGACAAGCTATACTTCATAACACGTGTGTTTATATAACTTAAGCCATTGATGCACACGGGTGTTTGACACCACCTGGAGAACGCTGGCCCAATCACCGCCTTCCACTGTGGCAGCAGACAACCAATGCGCATTTAATATCGGCATATTTGTAGATAAAGACTGTAGAGTCTAGCCTGCAGGTCATTTAACTCGCGAATTTTTCCGGTCTCTGTTTATTATACACGTCCAGGTGAACTCTGAACCAGTAGCAGGCAAGCAAAGAAACGAGCATCGAAGCCCATGCCACCTGGTCTGAAATAAAACTGGCTACGTACCAGGGCAGAAGCCAATGAACAAACAGCCAAGGTTCGAAAATACATAGTAAGTTAAAGTCTAGCCTGCGGGTATTTTAAAATGCGAAGTGGTCCTGCCCCTGGCTGCAGTAATCGCAACGTGCGTTACCGCGCATACTGAAGATGAGGCAAACACTTCCGTCACCGGCGAGTGTTCTCGGCACTGCCTTGCCGAGTTGCTGTCGGAGCTGTCGGCGTGACCGCACTTCAACGAAGGTTTGTTCTACTCAGCTTGGGAACAAAGCAAGATTCTTCACGAGGCTGTCAGGCATTGAGAACATTTCCGTCTCAGGGCCTCTATATTTATTTTTGTGTAAAATATTAGGTATTAACTTTATTTTGGAATTATTATTCACGCCCTCCAAAAGTAAACAGTAAAAATACACATGTGTTTGGTGTTAGGCGTTCGTTGATAAGTTTATTTTGGTGAGGAGAAAAAAAAAAGTTTAAAAGCGAAATTAATATAATTGTCATCAAAAGAAAATTTGTTCTGTTCAGTTCTTACATTTAAATAAAGCAAATGTGTAACCCAACGGTTTGCTAAATCCAGTTTTACGACCGAATATTAAGCGACACCCCGACGAATTTCGCTAAAATTTCAACTTCAGTGCGAAGAACGAAGTTTATTCTTAACTGTTGTTCTAACTAAATATGAAACGTAAGATTTCACACAATTATATTATTTTGTTTCATGAAGATTGCAAACCTCTCATTTGTTTACATACAGAACGGAGAAGATCTGGTACACGTGCAACATCGGTAGTGCCTGGCGAGGAAAATTTTTATTTGTCAAGCTGCCAGCATTGAGCTTTCCAGCATGGCTAGAATAAAACCTTACTTGAACTAAGGTTAGCAAACTGTTTACGTGTTTTGAAATAATATTAAACGCCTCAAGGTCACGTTCGCCCGTGTAAGATAGCATTGCGAGGGCGATGGGAAATAGCACAAACTAGCTTCACGTTTGTTCAGTTTCCTGTCTCCTCGTTATTTCAAACGGTGACTGTAGCACGCGCACAAAATATTAAAAAAACAGAAATCTTTTCAGAACAGTTACGGAGTTGAGAGACCATCTTCTTACCACCCAGAAGTAAAAGCAGCTCAAGTACATTTTATTCTCGTCCTTGCTGTGAAGTAACAACGATAACATCATTCAATGCATTGACTGGGTACAAGCGGGTTTTTGCGAAAAGATTTCACTGCCAGTTATATTTCATTACACTTTAGCTCAGATCCACTTTCGTCGTTGGATAATCTAGGTGTGCCTGCCCGCGAATCATAGACGTGCGGTATTGGAGTAACCTAATTCTGCTATCGGCCAGACAGTAATAAAATCTTTTCTCACGAACACACGTCACCAATAAGCGAAATAAAACTACTTCTACGCCCGTGGGCAGTGAAATATAGCACGTGCGAAATGTTTTTTTCTCTTGAATTTAGGGTGTCCCTAGCATTGACTTGCGTTATAATAAGCCCTACATTTCAGCCAACGCCCTTCTTATTCGTACTGTTGAAATACATCTCGCAAAAGCCGGACGCATACTGAGAAGCGAAATCTGCGTCATTCAGGTGTTACGCAGCACAGAACAGTTCAGGCTAGGCCTACGCTAATGCGAGCGTACACGCACACTAAAGCCGCGGTGGTGTAGTGGTTAGACTACTCGCACACCACCAAGACGAACCGGGCTCGATTCCCGGCGGGGCCGTTCCCGGATTTTTGCACGTGGGAATCGTGCCAGACGATGCCGTTGGTCGGCGGATTTTCTCGGGGATCTCCCGTTCCCCCAGTCCTTGATTTCCTCGCTTCACTTTAATCGGCTCTCAAGACTTTGCTGTTAAGAGCCACCCAAATCTCTTCACTCACTCACTCGCCATAGATAGCACGCAGAGACGAAATGGCATGGCACGGGCCTTGTGTCTGATTGGCTACCGCGTTCTGGTGAAAGTTCCCTATTGGCTAGGCTGCCGGCCGGTGCAACCTGAATACGAATTAATGATTTTAATCAGTAGAATTAATTTAATGCATTTTCACTTAATGAGCTCCGCTGGCGAATCAGTCGAAACAAATTAAGAATCTTAGTTGCTATTTCCATCTAAGCTCACGAGGATGTGCTGACATCCATTTACATTGGCATAATATGCTTTCAGTTTGGTGCACTGTTCAACTAAAATCTGTTAGCATTATACAGTATTGCTGTTTACTGCCAGGCCTGTGTAATTCACTAAGAATCAGTATAAATTACTGTTTGATCAGTAACTACCAGCAACTAAAATTATCAGTAGAATTTTACTGATTCAAGCGAAGCACTTTCAACAGATCTGCAGTCAAGTTCGCCGATTTGGTGTAACTTTAACAATTTCGATTTTATAATGCGAGTAGGTTGCCAGGCTCTGATTGCTTTCCAGCTGTCTGCTGGCTAATGACGTCATTTAGCTGGGCGTGCGTGGCTAGAGATCGCGGAATAAGCTGCTGTTTCACCTCTGTATGTTCAACCCTTTCATGCCCGCTGTAGTCAAGCATCGACGTATTGCACAGGAAGCCTATGTTTGATCAGTACTGTACTCTGAGAGGCTAAATGCCGAATTATATTCTTTGTAGGTAACTGATTCCTGAACCATGCTTCTTCGCTACGTTGCGACTGGTTCATATCGCTGATCACCAATCACAAAGACTACAGTTTATTGGTTGTGACAATAAAACAAGTTCTTTGTCAGCTTAAGAAAAGCAAGCATTAAAACATTTATAATTTTCAACACCGGAAATTATACAGAATGTTNTAGTTCTTTGTCAGCTTAAGAAAAGCAAGCATTAAAACATTTATAATTTTCAACACCGGAAATTATACAGAATGTTGCTGGACTCGGCACAGAAACTCCATCAGCTTGTTCCCCACTTTAAAAAAAAATCTAAAATTTTTTAACAACTTATGTCCGGAAACCACTCCCTAAGGGTGGAAAACGCAATCGAATGTAAGAAATAAGTAACATGTTCCTTCAAAATAAAATGTGTACGGACGACATGTAATTTTGAATTTTGGTGCACCAGGTAATAGAACAAAGGGGAAAAGGATGCAAACAGGAGTAGTGTAAACACATGTCCGCTTCTACGAGATGTAGAAGATGCTACCTCTTTGAACAATATCATTTGTGTGTACTTTTACTCACAGTTTGAGCACGGAATTATTATTATTATTGCCAACAGTAACTGGAATTTACTTACAAGCACGCACAAACTGCATTGTCCAAAGAAGTAGCAAGCCCTACATCACTAGTGGTTGCATCCTGTACACCTTCATTCAATTACCTAGCGTGCCAAAATTCAAAATGATATTTCGTCCGTGCACATTTTATTTGACGTAACATGTTATTTATTTCTTACTTTCGATTGCGTTTTCCACCCTTCGGAGTGGTTTTCAGACATAGGCTAGGACAATTATCGAATGTTTTATCACGGGGAACACGCTGGTGGAACTTCTGTACTGAGTTCAGGAGCATCATGTATATTAATATGGAAATAAATTGGTTAAGCACAAAGTGCCCTTGGCTTCAGGGCAGGACGAGTATCTGGCAGCCAGGCATGAAACGCAATCAAACTAAACGACCGCTTGGTCGTCTGGAGGCAGTGACGGAAGGTGATTGGATCTGAAGCGAGTAGCCATGCCGTGGGGCAGGCTTAACCGTCATTTGCGGAATGGGCTGCTAGTTCCGACCAATAGCGACGGGGTCGGTGTGACGTGCCTAGAAGCAGGCTTTCCCGGCTCGAGCTATATCACAAGTGGCTCCTGCCTGATTAAAGGCTGTTCACGATAAGGTGAGCAGTTTTGAAATCAACCTTTGAGAAATGTCACTGCCCCTACCTGTATCTATTTTAACGAGCGCACTGAGGGACATGCGTCCTGTAAAGTTGGTAACGACGGAGGAAACATCGTCCCGCCTTAACTTTGAAATAAAAGCGTTAGGTAAAACAGTTGTGGAAACTGAAATGATCCTGTAGAATGTTATATTTGAAAAATAATAGGATTTATTTAAATTACTTTTGGATAAGTTGTAACGCAAATATTACTTTATTAAGTTAAACAAATGTTTTTTTTCTTTTCATTTTTTAAATTATAAGTTTAGGTTTGCTGTAAAATCAAATGTAAACAAACGTCACATCGATTTTCAAAAACACGTGAATTTAACATTTATTTTGGTATTTCTTGAGACAATGTTTAAGGCATGCGCGGATAATCTTTAGTTCGTGTTCTATACCCATCAATAATCAACTAAAAACAGATGGCATAGTCCATTCGCGGATTATTCAAACTGTTTTTTTATCAAACTTTTGAGAAATCACCCCATGGGGTGTTTGGTTGTTTTATAATTATGTTATGTATCACAAGCATTTTATACTTGTGTTAGCAAAAATAATATAAAGTATCTTATTTTTGTTAAATTAAATATTGTTTGTATTTGATCTATAAATTATAATATTTAATTTATAATTGATATGAATGAAAACAGATAAAAAAATAGGTGTGTTGGTAATGCCTAGTAACAAATAGTTCTCACGCAAAATATTATTACACTGAGTGCGCACGAATGCGGTGCATTGTACATTTGGTGTTTCTAAGCTCGATTAAGCTGTGTTTGCATGAGGCGGTAGAATATATTGGAAGTAGAACTTCAGCAGGGCTTCATAAAAGTTTGAATTAACCGTGAATGGGCTATATAAATCAAGCCGCCAGTAGTTTCACAGCACAAATTCCTCTTTTTCTCTTTTTAAAAGACAATCCGACGCAGGGCAAGGGCAGCTTTTATTTCTCTTCGGGCACGATGACGCTGCTAGTTTTACTGCCGATTCTTCAGTTCTGCTGCGGTGGCAGATCCTGTGAGATATTCATCCCCACCTGGACTCCCATCCTCCCCTACCCCCACCCCTCCCCGGGACCAGCCGTGCTTCCTACCCAGCTGAGTTGCCAACTTTGTGTGGGTTTTTTTTCACCAGACCTGCTGATCTCGGAAGGCGGTGGAGAGAGGAGAATTTTGGGCGGCTCTCAATGCCGGGATCTTGAGACTGCTGATGAGAGTCTGGCGAGGTGATTATGGAGCAGCGCCGGAACGCAAGGGCAGGGAAAACGGGAGATCCCCGAGAAAACCTGGCGACCAGCGGCATCGTCCTGCACGATTCCCACGTGGGAAAGTCCAGGATTGGCCCCACCGGTAATTGAACTCTGTTCACCTTGGGGGGGGGGGGCGAGCGTTTTAGCCGTAGCGGCTGAAACGCTATCGCAGCCGCATCTGAATATGGTCCTGATGACCAAATTTCATATTTCCTCAAGTCAAAAGTAAGTTATTTATGTATTTAAAAAAATTGGTGGCATATCTGGAGACGTGAAGGACAGAAGATTTTTTATATTGTCATATTATCACATTTGTGTATTTTCCGTATTGTTAATTTCCCTGTAATATTATATTCACACCTGGAGAAAGCATGTGAATATTTTGAGATGCATGTTTCATGCTTTATTGTTAGTGATAATCTCTTTTAAGGTAGTTGTGTGGTCTGTATCTTGCGGGGATAGCGATACGGTCTGGCCCCGTCGTAAGAAAAGTTTTGGGAATCTCTACACTTGAAAATTACTTCAAGTATCCACTTATACAGCTTGAGAGAACAGTGTGCTTGCGCGCATTTCTGGCGAATACGTTATCAAAGTATTTCAGGTGGGGGTTATTTTCTTTAAATTTCTGACAGCGGTGTGCTTGTGTGTGTGTGTGTGTGTGTGTGTGTGTGTGTGTGTGTGTGTGTGTGTGTGTGTGTGTGTGTGTGTGTGTNGGTAGGCAACTGTAACGACCAATAATAGATAATATTCCAAGCCACAATAAACAAGTTTTTGTAAAATTATTTCTAATTTAATTTTAGATGTGCTACGATCAGAATACGGGGAATTTCTAGTGAATCGTTTATGGTGATTTCAAAACTTTCTCTCGAAAAAGTTGGCAGCACCGCTACTTGGAATTTCTGCCTGAAAGAAGCCCCAGTTCTCGCAGGGGCGGCGTTATCAGCTGCTTGCCAAGACCAAGACTGTCCCTCCCTCCCTCTAGACCCCACCACTCCCGGGGTTCGATGTAGGACTCAGCGGTACTAGCGTTAAGTCCTTCCCCCCCCCCCNCCTTCAACCTTATGACCAAAATTCCCTGTTCCGTCCTTCCTACCGGGCCCGGTAAGCGGCTTTCCCTCGCGATATCAGTTGACTCAGCACGAGGGCGCGGAGAGAGAAAGAGAAGGAAAATACGGTGGCAGGAGAGGGAAGAAGTAAATTATCTGTAGTCCCCTTTTCCGCCGCGGGGGAGAAATGAGAATGAACTCGTTGGCGACGATTCACGGCCGTTAAAATGCCAGCACGCACTCCCCGACAAACACACTCGTTCCCTAGCGACTGTAGCGAGCAAGCCCACCGTGCGTCGAGCCACTTTATATAGTGTATCCGCATATGAAGCTGTTCGCGGTAAAGTGAGAACTTTTGGAGTCAATCTTTGAAAAATCGTACTTCCTATAACTATAGGCTTTTTTACCGTGAACTCAGCGCTTTTGAAAGCCCTGCTCAATATCTGCTTGTATGCACATTATGTATCCTTCCACCTTATGTAAAATTAACATGTCGTGGCCCTTATCATTTTGTCGTTCGTCGCTCAAGTAAAACTGTGAAATTATTTGGAAAGTAAATATTTTACAAATTTGCATTGAAAATAGCAAAAAGCAAAAGAAATAATTTTCAGTAATCACAAATGCTTACATAACAAATAAAATTCAACGTTAAGAAAAGGAACTAATATTTCTCCGCTGTACCCAACTTTACTGGGTGCATACCTGTTAAAACATATGCAGATGTGGGCAGTGCCATTTTCCAAAGGTTGATTTCAGAACTGCTCAAATAACTGTGAACAGCCTTTACATATTTGCAACTGTACACATTGGCATTCAGGCTTTCAGTTACGTTGGCAGGCTTGCATATCAAGTAAAATGTTGAAATTTATGGTTAATTAATTCAGCATTGTTTTTTATCCTTAATAAAACTTGAATTAAAATATTATTAACACATTTAAATTCCTTAAAAATTCCAAGTTTTCACTCGGGATGGCACATTAATAAAGCGACGAGGTCCATTGCAATGTTTGTTACATGCGGCGGAAGGATATGCAATGAGGAGTAAAGTGGATCCTAAGCAGGGTTTTCAAAAGTGCTCGGTTAACCGTGGACACTATATATGGGAGGGATTTTAAACATTTCAAACAATTTCTACCTTCTCGAACAAACTGAAAAAGTATCCAAAGGGAGACTCCAGGCAAAGAAGAACCTAATCTCTTACTTCTAGTAGGAGTGTTAATGATTTTATCACATCTGCCATTTAGCTGTCTCACTTTTAGGATGGGTGAAGTTATTCATATTGGTGTTTCAGTAACTAAGGATTAAAAAAGAATACTCCGGTTCAAATATACAATGATCAAACGTATATGTTGAAACGTACGTAAGTTGATATTATTTCATGGTAACCGCGAGTGCAAAAGCAGAGAAACTAATGCAATACTTTAATATATCAATTATACATGGCAATAAACTTTTCCTGGTATAGGAATTTCTTAATTTTCGAACACTTGTCACGTGACTTTAGGAAAACTGCGTGGCCGTCCAAATTCAACTATAAAATCAATATTNCTTAATTTTCGAACACTTGTCACGTGACTTTAGGAAAACTGCGTGGCCGTCCAAATTCAACTATAAAATCAATATTGAATATGCGTGTTATTATAATCCATGCAACACTATAGTGATACTACCTGTATATGTGGGCTATACATTTCCGCTAGTGTAACATTCCCTGCCGAACCATCAAATAAACACGGGCAAAAAATTTAAACCTTAATTGTTTCGTGTACTTTATATGTCGCCATAAGTTAATCTTTTCCAGCCAGTTATAGTTCTTCACTTTGTCAAACTNCTTAATTTTCGAACACTTGTCACGTGACTTTAGGAAAACTGCGTGGCCGTCCAAATTCAACTATAAAATCAATATTCAATATGCGTGTTATTATAATCCATGCAACACTATAGTGATACTACCTGTATATGTGGGCTATACATTTCCGCTAGTGTAACATTCCCTGCCGAACCATCAAATAAACACGGGCAAAAAATTTAAACCTTCATTGTTTCGTGTACTTTATATGTCGCCATAAGTTAATCTTTTCCAGCCAGTTATAGTTCTTCACTTTGTCAAACTNCATTGTTTCGTGTACTTTATATGTCGCCATAAGTTAATCTTTTCCAGCCAGTTATAGTTCTTCACTTTGTCAAACTATCTGTTTTGCAATCCACACCTTCGTCATTAAAGGTCTTAAATGCATTAACATTTAAATGCCATCAAGCGAAGCCCTTTCCTACAGTACGGTGTCAAACATGCGTATCTGACTTTCTCCGTGCCGCATGCTTGATTTAAGCAAACCATATTAGCGATGTGTGCGCTCATTCTGAGAGTTTTTACGACAGTGGTTGTAATTAACACTCGGTCATATTGAGTTTTGGTGTTTTTTTAATACTGCATATTTGAATTATATGTGATGGTTACAACTGTACTCGAAAGAGCAGGTATCACGTCACAAAAACGAATTTCGTTTTCATGCCATAAATTTACTTGAGGATGGATTATAAATTATTTCTCCTCGTAGAGTTGTAAAATTTTTAACAGTAATCATACTGTATGACAATTGTGAACCATCTAAAATGTATTACAATTTAAATTCTATGTTTCTCTGAATCGCAATTATAGTTTGGTGCTTCAGTTTTCGTGTGTTTACTGTGGCACAATGTAAATAATCAAAGAGATACATACAAATTTTTTAAAATATAGTTCCTGAAAAAATTATTGAAGAAAATATCAGTGAAATATTTTATATCAGTCCCGCACAGTCGGAGAAAGAAGATGTTCGAGTACTATCCCGAATATTCACCTGTATTTAATGACTACGAACACAATCTCTCAAATCTAAAAAGGCTGACTAAATACTATTTAAATATTAAAAATATATATTTTTTTAGGGTTTGGAGGTGTATCGCGTATGCATATATTGCTTTTTGTAGGAAAATAATCGACCAGACATTCATACGCACCGACTTTGTCTAGTTTCGAGAGGAAACTCACGTCTCAAAGTTTTTGCAACCATACCCACGTCACAATCTTATCATTCTCTCTCTCACTCAATTTCTCTCTCTCTCTCTCTCTCTCTCACGATGACGTAACTTTTAAATTAAATTAAATTATTTCTACTGAAATACTGTTTCTTTTGTTTGCAAAAAACCTTTAAATAAAATATAGCTTAAAAATAATGAGACAAGCATTTCATTAATAATTATACGTACTTATTACAATTTGAAATAGTGACTAGCCACTGACAAGCAACCCAGTGAAGGCAATGCCCTTGTTTACTGATAAGTAGGGGGAGACCACTCCTTGCCCCTTTCCAAACTCTGTGCCTATGCAGACATTATCAGTTATAAGGCATAGAAATACAGTACTCGATTAACAACAATCTTAATCCTCAGTTTACGAGTTTTCCGGGACAAGTGACTGCGCATCTCTTACAACCGTCTCCCCTGACTTCGGAAACGGGTTACGTTGGCTGATCGCCCTCGCGAAACTGGTCTCTGGAGCCGTGACTGCGTCGAGCAGGAGTCGAGCGAAAGTAAATCCTCTCAAGCCTTTCGGCGTGCGATGATAAATACATTTAATACCCAGACTTACATCGACGTCTCCTCCCGTAATATACGACCCCTGAGGAATTCCTTTTACCGTGGCTCGGCCGGGAGTCGGAGTTCGCGAGCCCATTACGCGACGCAATATGTTCCCGAGGGAGGAAGCGCCGACGTCATCGCAGGTTGTCCGCCTAGCTGATATATTTTCAATAAAGTTCCCCTGGCTCTCGTGCCTCGAAACTTCCCCCCGGGATCCAAGGCGGCTAACTCCGTCGATAAAACATAACTTCAGCCCTGCCGATGCAGCGCGGGGGAACCGCTACCCCCAAGCCGGCTCCAGAGCAGGGGATTGTGATAACCCGGGTCCTATCCCGCTACCCCTGCAATGCGCAGGCAAGTTGTTCCGCTACCCGCCCAGAGGCGCATCTACGCGCACCGTTCGTCGTTCGTCTCACGGACAATCTCGCGCGTCAACCGCGCGCGGTTAGGAGCACAAGCGCTTCGTGCACTCACGTCAGCGAATTGCTGGCGGCAACGTGTCTCCAAGTCTATTATTAGTAGTTTCGCAGCACTTTTTGAATCGAACCTTTGAGAAATCTCCCCATATGTGACGTGCTTGGTTGTTTCCTAGATACGCCACGTATCACAAGCGTTTTATACTCGTGTTAGCATGAAGTACCTTCTTTTTAATTAAATTGAACTTCTACTTACATTCTACATCTAAATTATAATATTTCATTTACAATTAATTTGAATAAAAACAGAGAAAATACGCGTGTCGGTAATGCCTAGTAAAATATTAACTACACTGAGCGCGCACGAATGCGGTGTGTGTTGTCCCTCTGGTGTAATTTTCTAGACTCTGTTAAGCTTTGATTACATGAGGTGGAGGAATATCTTGGAAGTAGAACTTTAGCAGGGCTTCAGGAAAGTTGGTGGTAACCGTGACCTGAGACCTGAAAAATTCGCCAGTTCAATGACCTGCAAGCTAGACTCTACAGTCTTATGTACAAACATGCCAATATCAACTGCGCATTCGTTGTCTGCTGTCACGGTGGAAGGCGACGATTGGGCCAGCGTTCTCCAGGAGGTGTCAAACACCGCGCGGAACAATGGCTAAAGTTACATAAACACACGTGTTTTGAATTCTAGCTTGTCCCAAAATGAATCCGCTAATTCTTCAGGTTTCTAACTATAGAAAATGCATTTGTGTGGTTTCCAGTATGGATAAGCTACGTTACGTATACGAAGTACATTAATGTTTAAGTGCCCAAAGTAAGGTTAAGGTCCGCTTAGTTTGTTTACATGATGTGCCAGTGGCGTAATCAGGTGTTTTGGTCTGGGAGGGGCCCAACCTATGAATTGTTGTAAAGATGAAAAAAAAAAAAAAACGTAATATGTAAATCAGAAAGTCGATAGATTATTTTGGGTAAACGTTCGTGCAAAATATTTTTCCTATCTGGAGATACTAAGAGATCGACGTTGCCTAATTTGAACATCATAATCACTAACTAACCAAATGTTCCTGGAAGAAAAACAAAACGGGTGATGAACAAGAATGTAGAACACGGTACTGGAAGATATAACTTATAATGTTTTGATGAAAAAACTTCACGGTAAAGTGAGCACTTTTGAAATCAACCTTTGAGAAAGATTATTGCCACTATCTTCATTACGTAAACGGGCACGTTGACTGGCATGTGCCCCGTAAAGTTGGTAACGACTGAGGGAAGGTAGTTCCACGACTTGACGTTACATTTAAAGTGTTAGGTAAGCATATGTCACTGTGAGTTCTTGCAGCCGAGTGCTTGGCGCACTGTATTTAGCTGCACTTCTTAAGTTCTCAAGTATTTAGAATGCGTCGTTATTGTTATTAGTGCCTGTGCTACTTCTAGAGTGTAGTACAATTATTTATAATTCCTTGCGGGTATCGCTTGCAACTCATGCTCTGTTTCTGGCCATTTTGGTCTGCTGGCCTCTGATTGGCCGGCGCTCCTGCCATTGGCATTGCTGGACTGTCCTCACAGACGACCGGCCTGTTCTTCACTTTTTTTTTCGCTTTGTATATCGTTGACTTACTTACAGTACCGCATTCCCTTCCTTTTTATATTTTCCGTATATTTCCTACTTTGCGTTAGGGCACCACGCATCCCTGTCAGCTTCCACACGTCGTCACACCTATGGCCTCAAGGCGCCACGCGCCTTGCAAAACATGTACACTGTTATCTTTAATTTTATTTTCTACGTTACTTTTAAACCTCCTTTTTGTTGCACTTATTTACACCTATGGTCCTAATGAGCCGCACTTCCTTATAATACAATTACACTTAAGTCTTGTTTATTCCCCTTTCCTCGTTTCCTTCTTCCAGTCATTGTCCATGCACCTTTTTTTACCACAATTTCATTGGTTTTAGTATTTAGGTACTAAATAATGTTTTAGTTGATTTTTCCCCAAGTTGATTCAATGTTTTTGCTCTATTTCTGTAGTCTTCATGATTTTTGGTNATAATGTTTTAGTTGATTTTTCCCCAAGTTGATTCAATGTTTTTGCTCTATTTCTGTAGTCTTCATGATTTTTGGTCCTCCGGCATTGTGCCAACTTCGAAGAGCCATTTCGGCTGGGATGTTGTGTTTATTTCAAATTCATTGTTGTACTTTTTGTATTTATCATGTTTAATAAACACAATTTATCACTCAATCAATCAAATGTGAAAATACTGAAACGGTTTCTTTTTCTTTCGTTTTTTATGGGTATTAGTGAAAACAAGTTAGTTAATTTGTAAAACATTTACTTTTCTAATGATTTCGCAGTTACACTTGACCGACGCATTAATAAAGTGGTCAGGCCCGTGGCAATGTTAGTTAGACATATGGCGGAAGAATACACATGCATACAAATATGTCTTAAGCAATCCGTTTACCATGAAGAGCCTGTTATTAAACTTATATATAATGCATATTGTGTTTACAACTAAAGTTTGTAAACATCGACGGTGAGAATATTTTCTCGGATGGAATTGTGTATAACTTTTATTGCAAATTTTTTGTAATATTTAAGTTTATCACGACTTTCTAATGTGTGTTTTTATTTTCTACGCTGACAGCGGAACTATTACAGTTTAAATAATTGATTCTTTATAGAACACACATTATATCTGTGAAGAACTATCACGTATCCAGAAATTAATTCTTCAACTTTTTATTTTCCCTGCGACGAAAAGAACACAAGAAAATGAACAACAGCTTTCCTAGCAAACAACTCAGATCTGCTACCTGAGTCACCCGACATGTCGAGTGCTGACGTCAGACTTCCTTCCAACGGTGCCTACGGCTGACACAAAACCAACCGACCAGCGGCGTCCGCCACATTTCCCACTAGCGGAAATCCGTGACGACCCCTCCGAGAAACAAGCGAGATTCTTCACGACGAGAGGTGTGGTGTGACCACTACACCGCCACGTTGTAACTAGGTTCTTGCCCCACAACATGTACCACTATTTATCACATATTTTCCAACTTCAACTCGTGCCGTACCGAAGTACGAAGTATTTAAATGATCTTGAAACCCATTATTTTTAAAATCAACTGCTAATGACTGAGAACATTCTTTAAAGGTTTCGTTACTTTTATTTTAGTCAGTGTGGTAAATTATGTATTTACTATCCATTTTATAAATCCAAAATTTATTTGACTGTTAAAATTAATTCTATTTGTCCAGTATTATTTTATGACACGCCATACATGAAGGGGTATTACTGTAGGTGTATGTGTACATATAAAATAGCAAGGAACTGATATAATTCGGTCAAGGTACATTTTGAAATCAGAATGAAAAGCTATGACGCAAATATAAAATACGTTAAATAAAAATTAAGTAAACATTCATCCGCCGCTGCGAATGTTTCATTAACAAAACTCATACCAACTCAAGTACTCCTTTTCAAACACGACGCTTACTCTACAGGAATGTTAACAACAACGCCGTTTATTTCAACTAGGAATGGCTATGTTCCATTTTTATTTTATTAATTGGTTAACATTTTTCCATAGTTACAAAATGCATTCTTTAAGAAACACATTTTATAAAGTGATATGCAAACTCCTAATTTAAATACATAATAAAACAGGATGTCGGATGTCCAGATTACTGAAAGTAACCAAAATAAACTGTTAAATAATGATAAAATTTTGCTTTTTCATGTAAATGAGCAAATTGTGGAGGTTATAGCAATTTGCAGCTATAAAACATGCTTGTAGCATTTATTAACTCCTATACCGGATGATTATAAAATCATGGGACAAACATTGAGGGGTGGTAGCGCTCACTAAAACAAACAATTATTGTATAGGAATATGTGGGCGGAAGTGACGCGTTGAGGCACAAACACAAAAATAACACATGAAATGCAACACATTGTTTATTTACAACGTCGCCGCTAAATGCCTTTTTAAAGCAATGTTTATAATAATTTAATAATTACTCAAGATTGCTACCACCGACAGTAATGCAAGCTTGGTAGCGTCGGTGGAGTGATTGGCGAACAGATTCAAATACGCCGGGTATTTCACGCACGCCACCATTGTCAGCCAATCACGCCATATGTAGAGGTCGCCAAGCATGCGTGACTGTTGGTGGATGCATTTCCAGCAACTGTTTTAACATTTTCTGTACGGAATCACTCGTTACGTATGCTGCTAATGAACATTTTATGTTTTTGTGTTTGTGCCTCAACGCGTCACTTCCACCCATATATTCTTATACAATAATTGTTTGTTTTAGTGAGCTCTATCACCCCTCAATGTTTGTCCCATTATTTTAGAATCATTCTGTATAGTTAAAACCATATTTTACCCTCTCTAATCATTAGGTCTGGCAGCTCATTTCCAAAGGATGATGGAATTAAATGGTCAGTCTATGCTTGAACTGTGGGGTATTTTGCCCTTAAATCTTAAGTACCGACATCCTGAGCTCTCAGTAATATTTTATACTATTTAAATTATTTAAGATGATTCTTTTGGTTTATATAGACGTATAAAGGCTAACAACATTTTTTTTTTTTTTATGAATATGCGTAAGCATGCATTATTATTCACTACACAGGAGCTGTAACCAAACGAAACTCATTTGAGATGTGTAGCCATTAATAAGGAAGAAAGGTAAGACAAAACGTAAGTAAACAGACAGATACTATTTAATTAAGCTTACTGTAAACAATGTTCCTCAGAAGAAGAAAGCATTGCCTTCAAGTAGGCAACCTGTCAAGATAGGCTGTGAATTTCGTCCTTGAAGAAAAATTTTAATTTCTGCTTGAAGCAGAGCTCGACTGCATCATTTTCATCCTCGCCAGATAAAATCTTCATCTTATTCATACCTTCAAGAATTTTTTTTTTTTCAAGGTATGCGATAGTAATAGCATAGAGTAATAAAGCTGGACTATAGGCAGCATGTTCAATAACCTCCCGCTTCTTACAGACTAGTATTTATACTAGCAACTAGCTTGCCAACACATGGCCACGCACTGTCGCCAACGTAGAAGAACGAAGAATGCTTACGACAGTATGCCAGACTGTTTGCTTCCGATAGCGTTACGCAAACTGTTGACCGGAGCTATTCTGTTGACATATATCTTACAGATAATGTAACTTGTACATACTGGGCTAGGGTTCCGTTGTAGAACTGCGGTATTTAATAACGAAAATGTTGCACTTGTAACAGTAATTCACAGAATCAAGGAAATAACGAACAACGAAAGCATGGCTGAGTCGAAGACTAAGCCGCATCATTCTCCTCCCTCTAACTCAATACATCAGATACCAGCTACACGCGAATATTTAACAAGAGCGCAGGTGAATCTAGCGCCTTTTCTCTGACATTCTGACAACGAATCATTATCCTTATATCATCTGTAATTTGGGAGAACGCTTGAATTTGTATACACGTAATTTAATAAATCGCGAATTTAAATACGAACCACATATGTTAAAGGAACTCAACATATCTATTGAACATTGCGGGGAAGTTATAGAAGTGTGAGAATATCCTTATATCTAGATGAGTCCACTATTTCGATTTTATAAATTACCTCAAATTGTATTCTTCCTCATAAATATTACTTTACAGTAAATTATATTGAATCGAAAAATAATTGAAATTACACTTCCTAGCAACAACAACTCGATGTGTGGTAGGACAGTAGCGATGATAAGGCGAGAATGTCACGCCATTTAAATAACGAATTTTTGTATCTTTTATCGGAAAAAGTTGTAAAAAATAAATGAATTAAGATGTAACTTTTTCTTAACATAACCTTTTCTAAAACATACTTTGTTTCACCTCGAATACTACAGGAAACTTATCTGCAATTTTATTCAGAGTAAATAAATGCGGGTTTACTTATATATAATTTACCGTGTTATAAAAAGAATTCTTTGTTTGTGCTAAAATTAATGTCATCAGTAGCTGAAAAATCAGGCTTCCTCTTTTGCCAGTTTGAGTTTGCAAATAAATTCGCTCACCCCTATAAAACATAGAACTCTGGACTTATGCACTGCTATTTATTCTTCATTTTAAAGAAATAAAATAGTTTCTGTACACCCAATAACAATATGCTTACAAAGTGTAATATTTTTAAATTAACCTCGTTTCGTATTTCACAACCAATTCGTAATAAACATAAGAAAACAGGAAACACACTGAAAAATAATGCAATGTGCATGTGTTATAATAATGAGCCATAAAATTGGAAAATGAAAATATTTAGAAGATGCCATANCATAAAATTGGAAAATGAAAATATTTAGAAGATGCCATAGCAATTATGATGTCTTTATACAACACGGAAAGATAGTTCACTCTGAGACTACATCCATCTGGTCCATGGGATTCTGNAATGATGTCTTTATACAACACGGAAAGATAGTTCACTCTGAGACTACATCCATCTGGTCCATGGGATTCTGTTATATATAGGACATGCAAATATGTCAGCAAAAGTGCTTAATATTCCAAGTGTAATGATGGATGAATCGAAAAATTATAGTGTGTGGAATGCAGGTATCTGGGCACCACCATTTTAAAATACCATAACAGGACTTTACAAATGATTTATTATTTAAAGATATGCAAGTTCATAATAAACGAGAAAGATCACCTTTGCTTACTTTCCTAAACTCCAACATTATCGACTAATTCTCTCTTCTGTATGCTGACGAAGAGTATGTATTACGCAGGGTGCAGGGTGGTGAGCTCTGATGCTGTCATGAGTTCCTGATATGATAATGCCAGGATTCTCTATGTCTGAATACATGCGCGTTGCTGGTTGCCTATACATTAGGCGGCACTTGCAGCGATACTGAAAATAACGATTTATTACTTTACAACTATATTTATCGTATTATAACCGAAAGTTACTGAAATTATTAATAAGCTGACTTTCCTTTACATGGGTGCAGATTAAATTAATAAATATCCTCAAAGCTTACATGGTAGAAGGCTAGAATGTCTCATCTATGGATAGAACTTAATTTCCTCGTCCTTAAACTGCATGCTACCAGTTCGCAAACCTCTAAGCCATTCCTCATCTCCTAGTCTATAATTATTAATTTTTTTCCGAGTTACGGTGCATCTTGAGCGAGAAATTATCCTACCGATATCAGGAGATCAGGAACGCCCTGGAGTTTGTAAACTGCTGGCCTGCAGTTTAAGGGAGTGGAAGTTTGTGTTCTATTCGCAAATGAGACGTTTGGGCCTACTACCATCTAAGCTTTGAGGAAATTCACTAAATTCATTTGCACCCATGTAAAGGAAGGAAGGTTAATTTGTTATGTCTGTATGTTTTTGTTCTAATACAATAAATGTAGTTATAATGTAATAAATAGTTATTTTAAGAATCGCTGCTAGTGACGCCTATTTTATAGGCAACCAGCTAAGCGCGAATATTCGGACATTGAGAATCCCGGCTTTATGATATCAAGAGCTCATGACAGCATTAGAGCTAGTAACAAGAGCACTGGTGAATCCAGCGCCTTTTCTCTGACATTCTGACAACGAATCATTATCCTTATATCATCTGTAATTTGGGAGAACGTTTGAACTTCTATACACATAAATTAAGGAATCGCGAGTTTAAATACGAACCACTGATGTTAAAAGAACTCAACAGATCTATTGAACAGCGCTGGAAGTTATAGAAGTGTGGAAATATCCTTGTATCTAAATGAGTCTACTCTCTCGATTTTATAAATTATCTCAAATTGTATACTTCCTCCTAAATATTACTTTACAGTAAATTGTATTGAATCAAAAAATTAATGAAATTACACTTCCTAGCAACAACTCGATGTGTGGTTGGATAGTAGCGATGATAAGGTTAGAATGTCATGCCATTAAAATAACAAATTTTTGTATCATTTATCGGAATAAGTTGTAAAAAATAAATAAATGTAGATGTAAATTTTTCTTAACAGAACATTTTCTAAAACATACTTCGTTTCACCTCGAGTACTAGAGGAAACTTACCTGTAATTTTATTTAGAGTAAATAAATGCTGGTTTTATTTGCATATAATTTATTGTGTTATATCTTGAATTGTATGTTTTACCCTTGGCTACTGCCTCTGCAGTTTTCTTTCTTCACTTGTCAGTTGGTTTACTTTGGTTGGTGGCATGGTTTCTGTTTGGAAACGATTATTGTGTTCTGATTAGAAGTTCTGAAATTTCGGATGCGTAAATAAAATTAAAAAATGCAACGTGTCGTTTGCTCCAGTTGCCGTGTATGATTTTGGAGTCTGAGTTTGTCATGGACGACCATTGACCAAACACTGTAGCATCTTTAGTGCTGACGTGAAGAGTATGAAGAATAAGTGAAGAATCTGGATATCAGCTTCTCTGGCATGAGCTACGTCACCAGTTGTTGAAGGGCGGTAGGTTCCTTGTGTCCTTGGTTGCGTGACCACAATACAAGACTCTTAATTATATATAACATTATTACCTCCAGTGTGTAGATAATATTCCCATGCTCTTGATCCCAAATCACTATGTCATCCCAACGAAGCGTATCTCGCCTCCCACCAAGACGAAATGGGTTTTATTCCCCGCGGCGAGGTCGTCCCCAAATTTTCGCTCGCGATAATCGTGCCGGATGATGTCGCTGGTCTGTGGGTTTTCTCGGGGATCTCCCGTTTCTCCCGCCTTTACATTCCGGGTCTGCTACATGTCTGTTTCGCTTCATTCTCGTCTGCTCTCAAGACTCCGTTGTTTAGACACCCGAACCTCTTCATTTCACTTCACTCCAACCTAGCCTAGTCCGCAGAGTATTTTGTTTTTTGCATAAAAACAGATATTAGCTATTCGAAACAGAAATGTTAGCTTTTTTTGGCAAACCTAGTGGCAGTACCCCAAGAAGTTTCAAGGTGAAAAACTATTGTCTACAACTATCTTCTAGAGCAGCAAGTCCCAAGTATTACCTCCACGACNGATATGCAAGTTCATAATAAACGAGAAAGATCACCTTTGCTTACTTTCCTAAACTCCAACATTATCGACTAATTCTCTCTTCTGTATGCTGACGAAGTGTATGTATTACGCAGGGTGCAGGGTGGTGAGCTCTGATGCTGTGTACTCAAGGACTATACTATTACGGTCCTAAGTCTATGTCTGAATATATGCGCGTTGCTGGTTGCCTATACATTATGCGGCACTTGCAGCGATTCTGAAAATAACGATTTATTACTTTACAACTATATTTATTGTATTAGAACCGAAAGTTACTGAAGTTATTAATAAGCTCCTTTCCTTTACATGGGTGCAGATTAAATTAATAAATATCCTCAAAGCTTGCATGGTAGAAGGCTAGNTGTCTCATCTATGGATAGAACTTAATTTCCTCGTCCTTAAACTGCATGCTACCAGTTCGCAAACCTCTAAGCCATTCCTCATCTCCTAGTCTATAATTATTAATTTTTTTCCGAGTTACGGTGCATCTTGAGCGAGAAATTATCCTACCGATATCAGGAGATCAGGAACGCCCTGGAGTTTGTAAACTGCTGGCCTGCAGTTTAAGGGAGTGGAAGTTTGTGTTCTATTCGCAAATGAGACGTTTGGGCCTACTACCATCTAAGCTTTGAGGAAATTCACTAAATTCATTTGCACCCATGTAAAGGAAGGAAGGTTAATTTGTTATGTCTGTATGTTTTTGTTCTAATACAATAAATGTAGTTATAATGTAATAAATAGTTATTTTAAGAATCGCTGCTAGTGACGCCTATTTTATAGGCAACCAGCTAAGCGCGAATATTCGGACATTGAGAATCCCGGCTTTATGATATCAAGAGCTCATGACAGCATTAGAGCTAGTAACAAGAGCACTGGTGAATCCAGCGCCTTTTCTCTGACATTCTGACAACGAATCATTATCCTTATATCATCTGTAATTTGGGAGAACGTTTGAACTTCTATACACATAAATTAAGGAATCNACAACGAATCATTATCCTTATATCATCTGTAATTTGGGAGAACGTTTGAACTTCTATACACATAAATTAAGGAATCGCGAGTTTAAATACGAACCACTGATGTTAAAAGAACTCAACAGATCTATTGAACAGCGCTGGAAGTTATAGAAGTGTGGAAATATCCTTGTATCTAAATGAGTCTACTCTCTCGATTTTATAAATTATCTCAAATTGTATACTTCCTCCTAAATATTACTTTACAGTAAATTGTATTGAATCAAAAAATTAATGAAATTACACTTCCTAGCAACAACTCGATGTGTGGTTGGATAGTAGCGATGATAAGGTTAGAATGTCATGCCATTAAAATAACAAATTTTTGTATCATTTATCGGAATAAGTTGTAAAAAATAAATAAATGTAGATGTAAATTTTTCTTAACAGAACATTTTCTAAAACATACTTCGTTTCACCTCGAGTACTAGAGGAAACTTACCTGTAATTTTATTTAGAGTAAATAAATGCTGGTTTTATTTGCATATAATTTATTGTGTTATATCTTGAATTGTATGTTTTACCCTTGGCTACTGCCTCTGCAGTTTTCTTTCTTCACTTGTCAGTTGGTTTACTTTGGTTGGTGGCATGGTTTCTGTTTGGAAACGATTATTGTGTTCTGATTAGAAGTTCTGAAATTTCGGATGCGTAAATAAAATTAAAAAATGCAACGTGTCGTTTGCTCCAGTTGCCGTGTATGATTTTGGAGTCTGAGTTTGTCATGGACGACCATTGACCAAACACTGTAGCATCTTTAGTGCTGACGTGAAGAGTATGAAGAATAAGTGAAGAATCTGGATATCAGCTTCTCTGGCATGAGCTACGTCACCAGTTGTTGAAGGGCGGTAGGTTCCTTGTGTCCTTGGTTGCGTGACCACAATACNTCTCTGGCATGAGCTACGTCACCAGTTGTTGAAGGGCGGTAGGTTCCTTGTGTCCTTGGTTGCGTGACCACAATACGAGACTCCTATTTATATATAACATTATTACCTCCAGTGTGTAGATAATATTCCCATGCTCTTGATCCCAAATCACTATGTCATCCCAACGTAGTGTATCTCGCCTCCCACCAAGACGAAATGGGTTTTATTCCCCGCGGCGAGGTCGTCCCCAAATTTTTGCTCGCGATAATCGTGCCGGATGATGTCGCTGGTCTGTGGGTTTTCTCGGGGATCTCCCGTTTCTCCCACCTTTACATTCCGGATCTGCTCCATATCTGTTTCGCTTCATTCTCGTCTGCTCTCAAGACTCCGTTGTTTAGAGACACCCGAACCTCTTCATTTCACTTCACTCCAACCTAGCCTAGTCCGCAGAGTATTTTGTTTTTTGCATAAAAACAGATATTAGCTATTCGAAACAGAAATGTTGGCTTTTTTTGGCAAACCTAGTGGCAGTACCCCGAGAAGTTTCAAGGTGAAAAACTATTGTCTACAACTATCTTCTAGAGCAGCAAGTCCCAAGTATTACCTCCACGACTCGCCTTCCTCTTGTGATTATTCATCTTTCAGAACTGCAGACAACTTGAAGTTCATCATTTTCCTTTGCTACCCTCTGGTATATGCTGTTCATGGTAAAGTGTGCACTATTGAAAACCCTATGTGAGAGATACTTTTCCCACTTCTGTCATATATAAAATTAACATTGCCATGGGGCTTTATTCATCCACCAGTCATGTGAAAATTTGCAAATAATATGCCATTTCGTAAAATAATATGTATAATAAAATAAAAATCATACCATCTTGATTTGTTATAAATCTAAACATTAAACCAGCAATAAAACGTTATAACTTATAACTATTTTACTTAATAGGCTGCCAACTTAACTGGAGACTGCATGTCAAAGTGTGAACAGTAGTATATACGCGGTTAAGGTGCAGTAATTTATTTTTCAAAGGTTGGTTTTAAAAGTGCTTACTTTAACGTGAACAGCGTGTATCAGCGGTGCGTAAGCAAGGTTGAGTAGTTAAGTGATCCTGCAGTGTAAAAATGTTTCGTACTTTCACAAAAAAAAAAACTCTTGTGAACATTGTTCATAAAAGTCTCTCCAATACATTTGCAGTAAATTCTGTTGCAAAAAATTCCGTTTTTCGTTTTACGTAGACATGCAAGTTATTTGCTCGTCTTATTGCTAATTAATTTTGTAGCGTAGCTGAAACATGGTCTACAGATGAAGTAGGAAAACAATAGTATATTTTTATAAGTCGCATAGGACTTATTCGACCTTGTGAGGGATAAAGGTCTTAATAAAAATAACAGAACTTAATGTTATAGAAATAAACACATCCATTCCTATCATTGAGCACAAAATTAATGTAATCTTAATTCTTCTATAATTGAAGTCAGCATGCATGGGCAGACATCAACACTCCCAGTATACGCCTGGGTCGTTGTAAGAGCTGCTAATAACAGTGACGTTCGTCGCGCCCCTCTGCGGACCGTCTCTCCCCATCTAAATAAATCACACCTCCATTCGACTTCTTGACTCCTGATACTTAAAAAAACTTGGTTCACTCGCGGACTCTAATTTGTCTACCCACGCAGGCGTTCTGCTGCTGCACAATGTTTTTTTTACGTACAGTTGGCATTAAAGCGACCCTATTTGTTAATGTGTTCTGCTTGACTAGAAAGAAATATAATGCTTTTGGATGTACTCTTGCAGTTATTCAGTTTGTTGTTATATATATACTTTTTTTTTACCAATTATACTGGCTACAGTATCTTGAATCTCACTCATTAGTTACACACGCAAGCCACTGCATCAAGGACTGTGTTACGCTCATTCGAGGAGGGGCGGAAATTGTCAGGTAGACAAAGGTACCGGTCGTAATAATACCAGGAAAGAGAAAGACTTGGAAATGTACGACAGAAACTTGTAGTTTTACTGCACCTTCAGCTGAACCGTGGCAAGGCATGTTCTTATTGTCACAAACTTTCATCCAGTTATTTGAAAAGGAAAAAAACGTTTTTAGTGAAAACATATGTTAGTACTCTGAACTAGGTTACTTTTTGAACTGTACGAGAAATGTACTGGAAAAATTTAAATGTATTGTTGTGGAATAACCTTTCTGCTGTTCACTCTCAAGACTTGTGAACTGCAAGAATTCTGTTCATTTACCCACAGCAAACGTTAACGTACATAAAAATCCTTACATGGCTAAAATAATAAGATACGGTTGCAATATTAGTGTTCNCCCACAGCAAACGTTAACGTACATAAAAATCCTTACATGGCTAAAATAATAAGATACGGTTGCAATATTAGTGTTCACTTATGAATGCTTTCTAAAGGTTTTCCTTACAACAAAGTTTACACTTTTTTTTTTGCAAAATTATAAGCAAAAGTATAAGAGAAAAATAATGTTGAACCACTTAACATACTGTATTTGCTTACGTACACGTATGAATAAATAAGTTAAGAGAGACAGTAAGCTATATGGAACCGTACCAAGTAGAATTGCACACGCATTGCTAGAATATTACAATTTAGAGTATATTGATTTGTTAATTCAACATATACAAAGTCACTGTTATTTGGTGAGGCATAAATTAGTTTAATCATCGCAGGAAGCAAATACAATTAGGTGAGTGATTTTCTGACGTATGAGAAAGTCAGTTCTACCTTGTGAACGAAAGTGTCGAGGTCAGCTATCTGGAAGGCCCACTATAGACATCGTAGCTTGAAAAACTACTTACAGTTCTAGTTCACTACGTTGAGAAATCAATTTGACATTAAATATAATTTAATTTTAGAAATATGTATGTATCACGTAAGTGATAAAATGAAATGGGTCAATCCCATTTTATTACATCTTACCCGACTTCTGCATGTTTGCATCTTGCAGCAATTAGTTTAATAAAATTCACCTACATTCTTAATTATTTTATCATTCTTGTAAATATCCATGTCCATCTTTGGAGGTGGTGAGAATTGTTCTTAAGAAAAAATTAGTTCTATTTTACATCTGCCTTACTTCTGTTGTCTCCTGTCCTCTGATTGGCTGTCGTCTGACCATGACACATCTGATCAGCAATGGCGAGATGAGAGACAACCAGGATAATTTTATTCAGTACTTTGTTTAATAAACATTTAATGCTGACTACCCTCTAGAGAAGAAATGAAAAATAAAGAAAATATTAATATTGAATACTCTCTTGAAACAAATGAAAATTAATTACACATTATCTCTATATCAATAAACTATAAAAATAACCAAAGATTATACTGTTAACTCATATAATAAAATTTAATTTGGAAATTATATTTAAAAAGTGACAACAAAAGTAAGTACTCTTGTAATCACATAGAATGAAAATGTCTATGATTAATGGTAAACGTAGAAAGTTATAAAATTTTCTACAAAATAAGGATTAATAAAATTTATTATGGTGTAAGTAACATTTTCCCAGCCAAAAATAAGAAAAAGTGTTTAAATGTTCCCAGTTATAAATAAAAATAAAAAATTTGTTGTTCAGGATTTTTATATTTGGTAATCTTATTGACAAACATTTATAAAACATTCTACTTACATTATAAAAAACATTTTTTACAAAGTGCAGCCTTTCTTACGAGTAAACATTTTCAACCGAGCTCAAAAATTTATACATGTGTGTCTTCCTCAGTCTTTGCTCACATAGAAATAATACTGCTTTATGTGAAACAATTTAAAAGTGATCCCATACGTTAAAAAAAAAATTATAACTGTATTCGTGCTTACAATAACCACACCACATACAAAACATACAAACTGCCAAAGTGTGTATCACAAATCAGCGCTTCGCAGCTGCAGACGATGATGTAAGACAGTCTATCCCCTAAATGCAAGAAAACACTCACAAAACTGAGAAAACTGACATAAACACAAGAAATGTTTTACAATAAAATGAGATCACATTTTACAAATAGTAACAATTCTCTTAAAATAATCACTGCTGAAACACAAGAATACCACATTTCAAAAAAAAAAACGTAGAACGTTATTTTCCATGACTTCAAGGCTGCCAACTCACAGGACATAGAATATTCATAGTAAATTATAAAACTGCATGAACATTTCCCATTAAGCTGAAAAACTAGAGCTCACAAACTTCTGACTCATTTCGATGTCACAGGGAAAAAAAAAAGGAAATAAATGTTCACTAATTGGAAGTTTGGTGTGAACTGGTCCTCAACACCCAACCTTCTAGGGCAAATTTTTTTTTCTCAAAAGGCAAAATGGAGCACAGTGCCAATAAGTAGGGGAGTTAACAGTTACTGCCGGGAATTTCGGTTCACGAGCTACTACGATTTGAAGACTCTGTTCTTAGCTGCCTTCACAATGAACTCTTTGACGACTTGCTCATCCAACACGGCGAAGCTCTCCGTCTGAACGATGGCTGTCATGTGGTTCAGGCAGAACCTAAAGCAGAACTCTTCCAGTTCCTGTGAAAAACAATGCAAATAATCAGAAAAATTACTACTCACGCACCGTGTCTGCTTTTGCATAACGTACTTTGGACTGACTTTTGATGTTAAAATTATGATGGCTTAGCAAAGATTGATATGTATTTACTAGCTGTGAAATAATTATGTTATTTCTAGCAAGATATGTATGTATACGTAGCTTCAATTAGTATATACGGGCGAACTTACTCTCAATACCACACAAAACTATTACGACTACACAAAGAAGAAGAGAAAATCAAATTGTAGAATCAGGAAGAGAGGAATGAATGTAAAAACAAACAAATAAGGTAGAAAAGAAAACAGTCGCTCACAAAGATGAGGAGAGAAAAGGCAGATAAGAGTTATATGAATGAAAAAGATAGAAAACACAGTATTGTCCCGCAGGGTGGTATTGCAAACAGGCACACACACACAAAGTCGGACGAACACATTTTCCGAGCAGATATGTGGTCGTGATGACTTGCTGGCTGGACAGTTTCTTCAGGTGACTAGTGATGGCACATAGCACATTCGTATGTTGTCCGACTGTGAGTGAGTGTGAGAGTGNGACAGTTTCTTCAGGTGACTAGTGATGGCACATAGCACATTCGTATGTTGTCCGACTGTGAGTGAGTGTGAGAGTGTGAGAGTGAGAGAGAGTGAGAGTGAGTGAGTGTGAGTGTGAGAGTGTGTGGGTGAGAGTGAGTGTGAGAGTGTGTGGGTGTGAGGGTGAGCGTGAGAGAGTGAGGGTGAGTGTGAGCATGAGTGAGAGAGTGTGAGTGAGTGTGAGTGAGAGAGTGAGAGTGAGGGTGAGTGAGAGTGAGAGAGTGTGAGTGTGAGTGTGAGAGAGTGAGTGTGAGAGTGTGTGGGTGTGAGAGAGTGTGAGTGTGAGCGTGTGAGAGAGAGAGAGTATGCACGTGTGTGTGTGTGTGTGTACATCTTTGAGAGTACCTGCGATTCCTCTCCTTTTAACAATGTAATTACTAGCGTAGCTGCCTATTCTACCTGGTATGTATTATCTTAATGAATGAAAAGAGAAAAATTGTGGGGTTAAGAGACGATAAAATGTATAGTTGATGAAATAAATCAGGGAATAGCAGGGCTTCACAAAATAAGTAATTGCTGTGTGTACCATCATCAAGAAATGAGTCATAAGCAGCATTAAAAAAATTCAAAGCTCATGGAATAGAAGAGGTAGTCATAGGAATGTTAAGCATAGTCAGAAAAAGAAGTAACTTTACAGTGTGTTGGAAGGTATCTGGAGAGAAAAACAAGTACCAGAAGACTAAAGGAAGGGTATACCAGTACCAGTATGACGTGCCATGAGCAACTCCATTCTCTCATATAGCCTCGCCACAGCCCCGGCCCCATCCTAAGAAGAGTAGTTATGCCGTACACGTCACAGCAAGCATTCAAGCCAGGGTGGCTTGCCCAGCTGTTGCCGCCTGCTGCGCTGCAACCTGCTTCACATCACGACGCCACTCTCTCCCCTCCAGCTGTCGGACGTGTGAGGGGAGGNCCGCCACTCTCATTTACTCTCTTCTCTCTGCGCTTCTCACACCCCGCAACCCCCGCGCTGGCCCTGTGAGCCGCATATAAATAGAACTCTCAGTTCAAGGCTGTCTCACGCCCATCTACTTGCCCGGTGTTACTCTGCCTGAGATCACACCGACGACTGTCTAGCGTCAGTCATCTACAGACTGTCACTCTGCCCGAGAGCACACCGAGAGACTGTCTCGTGCCAGGCTAGTTGCAGAACGTCACGCTGCCCGAAAGCCACCAGACCTCGCGTCTACCCTTCACAGAACGTCACTCTGCCAGAGAGTCAACCGACTTCTTCAAGTCATCATTGCCATTCGCAGCCTTGTCGAGAGTTCCACTCTGCACGACACCACCTCACTGCCCGTCAGCACACCAAAGACGCCTGCAGTGCTCCCAGCTACTTTGTAGCTCACCGCAGTTGACTCGAGTACGAGTATCGCTAACTTGGGGTTGTCCTCACCCCCTGCGCTGCCGCGTCTTCCGGGACTACGTAAAATACCAGTTGGCAACCTAGGATCGTCCTTTCAGGCCTCAGTCAGGGTACAGGCTGGTTTATGTGCGTTTGATTGATCAATCAATAAACCAGGCATAAATCGGACTTTGTTGAGTTGTCTCTTCCATCATTCTGTATTTCCTGTTTCGTCATCAGACCTAGTAAAACTTTCCTAGGGATAGCCATGAGCCGAAACCTCACTCCTTTTTCTATCCTATTGATAACCGTTTTGAAGTGCACCTTAGGAAGCTTGCCATCCTGGGTCCTACTAGAACAGTTGTCCCTCGGACTATCGATCTTCCAGTAAGTGCCTGGGTCCGCCAATGACGCCTCGCTCGCACGGTTACCTGCTTGGAAACAATAAGCCAATCCTCAAGGAGCTCCACTCTACATCACCTGGGTCCGACAGTGACAGTCCGCTAGAGGTCGCCTCTAGCCCTGCTACTGCAACCTCTAGTTCGGTACTTGGGTCTGCCAGCGACGTCTCGCTCGCCAAGTCACTGCACTGAAGGACAGTAGATCAGGCTTTCAACCTTACTGGCCACCCACTATCAACCTATTTGGTCTAACACCTCCCCTTATGCCTCGCCATAGGGCTGGGCAGAGCAAAGGTGCCAAGCAGGGGCTAACTCAGGCTGGTGTACTGAAGAGTAGTGGTTCAGTTGTCAGCCAGGTATACACCTGGAAGAAAGAGGAGGCTGCACGTCAGAGAGGGTCTACCACCGGCTCGTCAAGCTCAACCTGGAACCTCGTCTAGCACGTACCTCGTGCAGTATCTCCACTACCTCCGCCGAAGAAGACGCCTACCTTCGTCCGGCCAGCCAATGTGACTACAGTAGTCCAGCCCCTTAAACAGCGACCACTGCTTCGCCGTCACCCNCTCACCCTCCAACTGCCATTTCCACTAAGGGTAAGATCCGAGGCCACAAGTATTCACCAAAAGGAAACAAGAAGTAATGTTTAATACTGGGGGATCTTATCAGTGCGTCAATGTGTCAATGTATACAGGAACATTCTTGAGAAAAAATATATGGAAATAAAATGGAAAGGTCAGAAGTAATATGGTTTAAGGAAGAGAGGTCTACAGCTAATGACATTTTTACACATACCTGATGAAGAGATGGCATGAATTCAGGAAAGATGTAAGAGCATTCCTAGATGTGAAGGAATATGACAACATGAAACCACAGCATGTATTGAGTAGTGGAGAAAGCAGGAATGAGAGAGCTGATTAAAAGGAAGGAGCTTATGAAAACAGAGAAGTGGGGTGTTCAAATTGTATGAACAAAGTAGCTAAATGAAGCAATATGAGCACTGACTTCTTTAAGTCCAAACTTCCACCACACATCTTAAAATAACATTTCTCCTGATCCCTGGTAGAAGGGAGAAGATGAGGTAGAGTGAAACCCCTTTTTTTAATATTTTCAAGGGAACAGGAAAAGGTGTTGCAAAATGCAGGACAATGTAAAAAGAAAGAAATTTATATAGTAAAAACTATACCAAATAAAATACATGTAGAATGCAGGAATGTGTAAAATCAAGGGGGTTCTACTGTACTAGGAAAGCAAAACCTGTTTACAGTAGCTCCCACTCAGCAAGTGACTAATATTCACCTTGGCCTGATAGGTGATGGCCGTGGAGTACAGCATAGCCACGTTCTCTATACAGATGCCATGCTTGATGATCTCCTCGCAGATTTTCTTGAGGTGTGTCTCGCAGTACGCATTTGCCAAGTCTAGCAGCTCTGCAACAAAACGACCACATTACAATTACATATCCCTGCAACCCAGCACACCCAATCCCACACAATTACAAATTTTCTAGGAAAGAGCGAGAGTGAAAAATTACAAGGTTTAAACAAATAATAATAATTAGCTCGAACTCAATCTAAGTCAAACAATACATGAAATCAATCTCACCAGCTATAAAAAATATCTCACTAAACTTAGCATTAACGAATACAATACAATTCCAAAAAAAAATCACTTGAGAAAAATTTAAAACACTGGACTCATGCATTACAATAATTACTTGAATGATGAATTACAAATCCATGGTCAATTTGACAAATTTCACAAGGACATTAGCATACTGAGTAATCTGGTCTCATCTGTTTGTGGAATACTATATATGCTCATTGTTTATGGGGATTTTAAAATAATGCAGAATCCACTTTGAAAGCTACTCTGCATTCATTGTTCAGTTATATACTAATTGCAATATTGACAAAATTGTTAGTTTATCTCCACTGTACAACTTTACAAGAGGGCATATACAATTATATGATTTTTAAAATACATTAAACTGGTGAAGTTTCTGAAACATATGTGAATTATACTCAACCACACTAATAGCAGTGTACACACTAGCTGCAACTTTAGAAAACGTAACTTTGAAGTATTTAATAAACTTGAGAAAACTTTGTGCAAGCCGTCTCTGGATGCATTAGTAACACTGCCACAAGAGAGCTGTGTGTCTGATGTCTTCTCAATTATTCAACTAAAATAAGTGCTGTCAAACATCACTGAAGCATCGCAAGACAAAATACCATAAGCATAGTACATTTTAAAGGCAACATTATTGTAAACATTTTGGGCAACCTGAACTACAAAAATCAGCAGGATTATAGAGAACACAATCTGTACTTTGCCTAACCATTGTTTGTGAAAAATGCAATGGCAGCTTACCTAGTGCCCTTTCAGGAGTTAACGACACCTCGTCCGTGTACAGGTAGAGCAAGAACGCCCTGTACATGTCGTAGGAGTACTGGTTGATTTCCAGTTCACTGCAACACAACAAGCACCCTCGTGGAACTGACAGCAAACAAAAAAATTTGTTTTGCAAAATATGCAATTAATGACAATACAGCAAACCTAACTCTAGATTCCAACCTCATACAAACTAGCTGCCAAGTTCACAGAATTTTGTATATGGCTTCATACCAATGTAAGTACACCAACCTGAATAAAAGACAATAAATACACAAAATGCGCTGCTAGTTTTCGAAACAAAACCATGAAGCAAGCAGACCAGGTAATAAACTTTAACTATGACAATATGGCAAACAACATAGCAAATTAAAATGTAAAACCGAAGAGATTTTCAAAATATTTATACAAGGTTGATAGTGCATAAAGATAAACAGGGACCACAATTCCTTGTTTCTAAACAAAAATAATTTTCCTTATTGCAGATATGTTTACTCACTCTAGTAATTAAAACTAAAACTTCTTAAGACCATTTATTGAATACACAGGAATTAAGTTTTTATTTTCCCATACAGAATGTTTTAATGAAGGCGGTGAAATACATGGTACTGTATGGGCAAGTTACCTCAGAAACAATAAAATAACTGACAACACACTCCCTATTAATCTAATACAAAGTGCTGCAATTAATTGAAAGTAACAGAATGACATAAATTTAAAATACATTTTCAACCTTTGGACTAAGGACGATATACATAATTTTGTTTATTTTAACGCAGGGCCAGTTATGAATTTCATTCAATTCCTATTAGCACACGACAAAAACGGAGATCATTTACAACTGCTGCGAGGTGAAAAATTATGGAAACAACAGACGCTGGTAGAGAAATGACCCAAACCTGGTGACCTCTGTCCAGATGACAACGATAATTGCTCTAGCAACTTGAGGGAGATAACCACCAGCCCATCACCGCCAGAAACTACGCAAGCTACTGGCGATATGCCTAGTACCAGCAGCAACAAGCAGAAGCTGGATTCCCTCCCGAACAGGGCCGTGCAAAAACACTTGAGCAGAGGTTGCGATCAGTTTACCCAGCCAGGGAACGATATTACAAGTACACCACACCACACTACCCTAACCTCCCACAAAAAGAACAACTAGCCTGGGATGAGAGTTTAATGAAAATCACCCACCATCCCCGCCACAAATCACTGATCACGAGGACAATGGCCAGAGATGCAAGAAAGGAACCTCCCACGGACAGAATATTCGTACATTACTTCAGCATAAGCAGGCTTGTAAGCAAGTAAGAGAGAGAACTGCTGACTTTGAGATCAACAAGGTAAGTGATATAAGGCTACACAGAAACACAAACCTAAAGAACATGCAGACATTTGTTATGTAGCTCCTTCGTGTCGTGAACTTGAGCGCCCATAGTTACTCTCGTTACAACACAAGAATGGCACATAAATTGAAGGTAAGATCTAGATTCCTGTGTAGAGTAGGGTTTTTTACTACTGAATGCATAAATAATAGGCGTGGACGATAATAGGGCAAGTAAATCACGAAAAGCATAATTCTTTATAACCAAAGTATATTATTTTTTCTATCTCTCTTGGCATACAACAGATAAACAAATATATTAAAAAAATATTTTTTATTCATTATTTATAACAAGAACAATTTGGATACTTTGTTTCTTGTTTTAGGCATAACATAAACATAAATATAAACATGCATTGATAAATAACATTTTCAGGAGTAATATAAAAATTTTTTATTTGATTAGAAAAGTAGCTTTTGAAAACTGATAACTCCTTTATTATTATTAAATTATATTATGGTCATTACTATTTGGTCGGGTACCTGCAATCGCTTGATTTGAAACTAAACATTTGAGCACAATAATATTTTATACATGATTTCTTTCTTTTAATTAAGCTGAAATAAACATTATAAATTTATCGTCGAATAAGTTCAAAAAAAAAAAAAAGATTTCACAACAGAAAGTTGTTACAATTAAGANAAGATTTCACAACAGAAAGTTGTTACAATTAAGACAGAAAGAAAGAAAGGAGAAAAAAAAGTTACTTGGACGACGAAAACATTTTAGATGTTACTGCGGTGCTGGCCAAAGAAGTGGAATCACGGTCCAAAACGCCCACGCCACGATTTGGTGTGCAGCTCACATCCCAGAAAGGATGAAGAATTGGCCACAAGGTTAAGCCATCAGTCGGACCACTATGCAACAAAAATCGAAAAATGCTTGAAAAAATTATTGTGCACACAAAATNACATGATTTCTTTCTTTTAATTAAGCTGAAATAAACATTATAAATTTATCGTCGAATAAGTTCAAAAAAAAAAAAAGACTTCACAACAGAAAGTTGTTACAATTAAGACAGAAAGAAAGAAAGGAGAAAAAAAAGTTACTTGGACGACGAAAACATTTTAGATGTTACTGCGGTGCTGGTCAAAGAAGTGGAATCACGGTCCAAAACGCCCACGCCACGATTTGGTGTGCAGCTCACATCCCAGAAAGGATGAAGAATTGGCCACGAGGTTAAGCCATCAGTCGGACCACTATGCAACAAAAATCGAAAAATGCTTGAAAAAATTATTGTGCACACAAAATNGAGGTTAAGCCATCAGTCGGACCACTATGCAACAAAAATCGAAAAATGCTTGAAAAAATTATTGTGCACACAAAATACGATCACGACAGAATGAAAGAAAATATTTCCGAAAACAAACTTACCCCAAACGGCGGATGAAAATACTATACCATTAAAAATGTTAGCTGACTACATGTTGTATGTTGAGATTGTGAAGAAGGAATTAACCTAAGCGGAAACCTATGAAAATTAATGGATTTACAATGACATGAAATAAGTGCCAACACAACTGGCACACGTTTAAAAATGACAATGAAAAGTCTAAGCTGATCAGTGAACAAGTAAGCAAAGATAGATAAAAATTTTCCAAATGGAACTAAGTGGTTAATAAAGAAATAAAATGGGAGTACCTTGAGAAAACCTGCTAGCAGCTCGCAATGTCAGCCTAACATTAGATGTGAGGAAATCTTACATAAGATTGCTGCTTACTGAAACTGGATAGATATGGTGGGAGTCTAGAACATTATATATCTACGTGGCCACCACCAACTTTGACGAGAAGCTAAAGACATGATACAATGTTTTTATTTCCTTCAACTTATATTTTTATTTGCNAGACATGATACAATGTTTTTATTTCCTTCAACTTATATTTTTATTTGCGGAATTAACTACAGCATTATGTCTATCACTGTGACCCGAGATTGTTGAATGTGTGTATTGCCCATATTTATGTTGTTGCACACGTTTTAATTGCATATTTAAGCTATGCATCATATCTGTTTTCTCCATCTTACCGACAATTTTTAATTAATTTAAAAAAAAATCTACCTTTATGCAACTTTTAAAGCCCATATTGTGTGCAACAGCAGAAGGCTGCCCACGCTACGAGAACTGTGCTCACGTTTTGCTGTTCTCCTCCCAGCTGTCCTGGAACATGTTGCGGAAGTACTGGCAGCGCACCTTCAACACCAGCTTGTGCACGTAGATGGGGCGGCCTTCCACTACGATCGTCAGGTCGCTCGAGCTCTGGGCAACCAAACACCATACGTATTCTCCACACTACACAACCTGGGTTTAACATTGCACAGTTGTGCACAGAAAGACGAAAGACTTAATCAAATCTTTAATATCACAGTGCTCTCTGTACATCTTGGATATCAACTTTGTTGTTACTCTGAGAGTTGGACGCAAATAAACATTGGTCTGGCCTTTTCATCACACAAATTTGCTTCAATGTGCAGGTACACCATGAAACAAACTCTTACTCCGTTTAGCTAAACTGAAAGAAATGGAGAAAATGGTGAAGTGAAATACCCTATTCAGGTATACAACTGCTTTCAAATAAAATTAACCAAGTACCACGTACATACAGAAATATACACCTTCTATTTATAGACACTGTTACATCTAAACTCTATGTATTTTACTGTAAAAACAGTTAAGTGTAATTAAAATTAACCAACAATTTCCAAGCTCGCCTGCATTACATTATTCTGATATGTCATGGAAATGAGCATATACAGATGATTCCACTGCCGCTTTAAAAACCCAAACCCACAAGCCTATAAAATTCACTTAAACTACCTCGCATACTTACTGAATCATCAAAGACAGTCCTGAAGCAATCTGCAAACTTCTTCCCTGTCTCCGTGTTGACGTGCATGGGCTTCCACATGATGCTCGGCGTGGCAAAGAACGCAAACACGTCGTACATGGACGTGAAGGGGGTCTCTGTGGGGACAGCAACAATTTGACCTGCGCAAATACGATCAGTATACTCACTGGTGGTCCAGTCGGATACAACAAGGCAGTGATCTAAGTAGTCCAAGATGTTCGCTGATGAGAGTGAAGACGAGAATATGGAAAAACAGCAAGCTCTCAAACCATCTGCCAGGAAACAACTTTTCCAACCAAATTTGGACAATACAAAACTATGCATGCAGGCACGTCCTTAGATCTTGTTGTTAATGTAAAAGTTGAAGTCAGTTTAGAGTCAAAGTCCAATTTAATAGAGTTGGATATAATGCAGCTGACTATCACAAACAAAGCTAAGCTACAAGATTTTTTATGACAGACAAAAACTTAAGCTGATATTTTTCCGGGTCTCCCTACACTTCCTTCTACCCTGGGCTATGTATGAAGATAAATCCATTCCCCAATTTCTCTGTTGTCAAGTTGAAGATGCTTCTCTCGCAGCAGGATGGCATTTGAGCCTCTCCTTGTTTGTACAATGGAAGCATGCTATGGATGAAACTACATGCATAAATTGTTACAAATTCTCCAAATATATTGGCGTAGCCAGGTTCTTTAATGGATGGAGGTCTTAATTAAATTAAAAATTTCGTAACGATGTTCTAATTTTATTTATAATTTATCCCAAAAAAATACTTGNCGATGTTCTAATTTTATTTATAATTTATCCCAAAAAAATACTTGAAACTTTATATCTTGACAACAACTGCTATCACTTGCTATTTACAGCTAGTATCTACATCTACAACATTGTCCCTCACCTCACAGAAATTAACAGTCAAACACTTAAAAATCAGTCTTTGTAAACAGTTGTGTAACACCTACTGAATTACTATTAAAATTATATATCTGCTGTATGGCCGCTGCAGTAATCACATTCAAGTCTGTATTACTTTACTTGTCCATTGAAGTCCCACCTTATTTCAATTAAAAAATAACAAGTTTTTCCCGTTCAGAATGATTTAGAGCATCCTGAGCGCTCCCACACACACGGGCACACTACTCATTTGGTAGTTTGCACTCCGCAGCAGTTGCACGCTTCACTCGCCACCGCCAAACACACACTTGTCCGCCGCAGTCTTCACTTGCCCCTCCTCTGTCGGCCCTCTTCTTCGCTCACCACTTGCTGCACTTTGCCAGGCGGCTATTGCAGACTGCCCACTCTCCCGGGCGTGGCACTATTCATAGTTTGTAAANCCACACTACACAACCTGGGTTTAACATTGCACAGTTGTGCACAGAAAGACGAAAGACTTAATCAAATCTTTAATATTACAGTTCTCTCTGTACGTCTTGGATATCAACTTTGTTGTTACTCTGAGAGTTGGACACAAATAAACATTGGTCTGGCCTTTTCATCACACAAACTTGCTTCAATGTGCACAAATTTTATGGTGCTTTTGTGCAGGTACACCATGAAACAAACACAACTCTTACTCCGTTTAGCTAAACTGAAAGAATACTGAAAGAAATGGAGAAAGGGTGAAGTGAAATACCCTATTCAGCTATACAACTGCTTTCAAATACAATTAACCACGTACATACAGAAATATACACCTTCTATTTATAGACACTGTTACACATCTAAACTCTATGTATATTACTGTAAAAAAACATTTAAGTGCAATTAAAATTAACCAACAAATTCCAAGCTCAGACAAAAAGCTCGCCTGCATTACATTATTCTGATATGTCATGGAAATGAGCATCTACAGCTGATTCCACTGCCGCTTTAAAACCAAAACATATAAGCCTATAAAATTCACTTAAACTACCTCGCATACTTACTGAATCATCAAAGACAGTCCTGAAGCAATCTGCAAACTTCTTCCCTGTCTCCGTGTTGACGTGCATGGGCTTCCACATGATGCTCGGCGTGGCAAAGAACGCAAACACGTCGTACATGGACGTGAAGGGGGTCTCTGTGGGGACAGCAACAATTTGACCTGCGCAAATACGATCAGTATACTCACTGGTGGTCCAGTCGGATACAACAAGGCAGTGATCTAAATAGTACAAGATGTTCGCTGATGAGAGTGAAGACGAGAATATGGAAAAACAGCAAGCTCTCAAACCATCTGCCAGGAAACAACTTTTCCAACCAAATTTGGACAATACAAAACTATGCATGCAGGCACGTCCTTAGATCTTGTTATTAATGTAAAAGTTGAAGTCAGTTTAGAGTCAAAGTCCAATTTAATAGAGTTAGATATAATGCAGCTGACTATCACAAACAAAGCTAAGCTACAAGATTTTTTATGACAGACAAAAACTTAAGCTGATATTTTTCCGGGTCTCCCTACACTTCCTTCTACCCTGGGCTATGTATGAAGATAAATCCATTCCCCAATTTCTCTGTTGTCAAGTTGAAGATGCTTCTCTCGCAGCAGGATGGCATTTGAGCCTCTCCTTGTTTGTACAATGGAAGCATGCTATGGATGAAACTACATGTACAAATTGTTACAAATTCTCCAAATATATTGGCGTAGCCAGGTTCTTTAATGGATGGAGGTCTTAATTAAATTAAAAATTTCGTAACCATGTTCTAATTTTATTTATAATTTATCCCAAAAAAATACTTGAAACTTTATATCTTGACAACAACTGCTATCACTTGCTATTTACAGCTAGTATCTACATTAACATTGTCCCTCACCTCACAGAAATTGACAGTCAAACACTTAAAAATCAGTCTTTGTAAACAGTTGTGTAACACCTACTGCATTACTATTAAAATTATATATCTGCTGTACGACCGCTGCAGTATTCACATTCAAGTCTGTATTACTTGTCCATTGAAGTCCCACCTTATTTCGATTAAAAAATAACAAGTTTTTCCGGTTCAGAATGATTTAGAGCATCCTGAGCGCTCCCACACACACGCGCACTAGGGTGGTCCTTATTTTTCGAGTTTTAAAAAACTACTGCGGCATCCCGTCATATGATTTTCTATCCTTANCATTTGGTAGTTTGCACTCCGCAGCAGTTGCACGCTTCACTCGCCACCGCCAAACACACACTTGTCCGCCGCAGTCACCACTTGCCCCTCCTCTGTCGGCCCTCTTCTTCACTCACCACTTGCTGCACTTTGCCAGGCGGCTATTGCAGACTGCCCACTCTCCCGGGCGTGGCACTATTCATAGTTTGTAAAAGGCCAGCACTCAGTCAAGAACAATGCTCACACACCAGCCTGCGCCGGGGAGGAAGGCGTCCAGAAAGCTTGCATGCCACAGTCGGGGAAGGGGATGGCACCAGATCACAGTGTCGATCTCACACCACCCCTCCAGCGATGTAGCGGATCCACTCAGGGGAGGAGCCAGGGAGGGTGGGCTAGAGCACGGCGACCCACCCTCCCTGGCAGACGCTCCCTTGGAACAGGGACGGAGAGGAGGGTCCGCACACAGCAGTGGCCTGAAATGGTGGAAGTTGAGTCACACTCCTTCTCTGATGTAATCTAGGGCCATCTAAGAGGATGAGAACATCAGAGAAAGAGTGGCTCAACTTCCATGTTTACAGACAATGGGACAACTGAGGCAAAGGGAAGCTGGTTGGCTCAGTATAAAACCTCCAGCTGTATTTCTACAATAAAAAAAATTTACGCAGAAAACTTACATTTCAAAAAATGATGCACGTAGATTCCTTTAACACTGTTCTAAATGGAAGTTTCTCCGGAATGTAGACAATAAACAATGGACGCAGGAAAAATATAGAACTGGAAATTATACATAAAACTTCCGCTGCATTAGATCAACACACACATGAGCACACATAAACACAAATTTGTCCCAGAAACCATTGCTTTTCAAAACACTAGTGTTTTGAAACTCCCATAGCTTTTATAACGTATATGTAATAAGGTAACTATTAGTTTTTATTTGGTTATGGTTTCTTAAAATGTTTCTGTATGACCATTGTGCCAGTATGGAATAGTCGACACACTGCAGCATTTCAGAACTACCATGTACTGGGTATGTCTGGATATGCACACAAACTTGCGCATGTATTCACTTTTACATACATTTACTTTTTTTTTTCCAGTAAATACTTCAAGTATGTGTCAAAAGAAACATGACTTTGTAAATGTCTAACATTCATAGCTTTTAAGAAGAAAAATGGATTTTTCAAGACAAATTTTCAACATATTTTGACATACAACCAAGCACGCAATTTACTGTAAGCCATGTTTCAACATAAAAGCATATAGATTAATATTTCTACTTCTAAATTACGTAGTTCAAATTTCAGAAATGTGTTGTCACAGTATTTAGTAACAGAATACAAACACTCTATGCCTGAGCTACAGCAGTATTCACAGACAAGTAATTTAGTGGAAAATCCAAGGGCAAAGAAAGCACACTCACCACGGCACTGGCCCCACATGTACACTTTGAGATTCTGAGTGATCGCAGCAGAAATGTGGCAGTAATGGGTGGCCGCTATATCAGCAACCCTGCAGAGGAAAAGAACAATTGTTGCAGACTCGCGACACTGCTGCTTAGACGACGACAGGCGGCTTTAAGGTAACAGGAGTACTGCTACGATATACAACTTGCAAACCGCCTTGTGCAGCTGGTCATAGCTCATTTCTGCTTATGTGGGAAGTCTTAAGAGCTGATGAGGGTGAAGCGAGGTGGTTATGGAGCAGTGCCAGAGTGTAACGGATGGGGAAATGGGACATCCCTGAGAAAACCTGCTGACCAGCGGCATGACTCTGACACGACAAAATCCGGGAGTGACCCTGCTGGGAATTCCAGCCACTATGTCAACCATTATTAAATGATAACATTTGAAAATTTTGCTTGTTTTATCTTTTCCGCACAGTGGGTACACTTCCATGTCATCAAGAACATTATTATGCAAAAATCATCATGGTGATGGACTAAATAACTGCAGTGGAACCCTGTTATAACAGCCCCTCTTATAACATTCTCCTGCTTAACAAGCTGCCTTTTCTTGGTGGGCAATCATAATTTTCAGTACTAAATTACCCTCTCAAAAAGTTTTCCCTTATATAAAGCTAACATTTCTTGGGGCCCTTGACAAATGTTATAACAGGGTTCTACTGTACCAATCTACATATAAATCAAACGACACTATGAAAATTACTAACACAAACATACATGTATTACAACTGCACAGATTCTTATTCCCAAATGTATAACACACCAATTTTAAATATCACACATTATGAAACAGAATTTCCTCACCTTATTCCCCACCAACATTAACGTGACTACTGAAGTAAGTTTTTAGATTAAAGTAAAAAATGTTTTCGAAAAGTACTTTTTTTCAAAAATTGATTAAAAATGTTTAGTTAAACTTGAACCCACAAGAAATATCTGTAGGGACCCCAATTTCCATCAGGAGAGTTTCTGTATAGTATTTCAAAACATTTCTGCTCAACTCCACTTTCACAATTGGATGCATTTAAATTGCCAAGCACTTTAGGTGCGTGCCTGCCTGCCTGCCTGCAAATCACAAAAGTTCAGTCCTGGAGAAACCCAACTCTGACCAGCCCAGTCGAAAATCACATCATCTCACAAAGTCACACTGCCAAAAACTGAAGGGAAAATGCACATGAGCACATAGAATATTTACGTAGCATGCACGGAACTCTTTTTGCGACAATCAGATGTCACTAAATATAAGATATTTCAATTCTCAGTACAATACTGTCTCCACAAATAAAATTTAGGTGGTAGAAAATATTTTATTCCGTAATTACTAACGTTCTTTTTCATATTAAATCAATACAAAGAAACTTTGTAAACGTGCAAAAAAGAAATTTCATCTTCTAAACTCATACATGGACAGGCTATTTGGTAGGAATTATTTTTATTTTAAACGAGAGCCAAAATAGAGATGGTCTCTGGTCTAGCTTATTTTCTAGTTTTACTATATTTGGATAAACATAGTATGTAACTTTATATTTCTTTTTACTCATTATATCAGGTCACCTTTCAACCTTATTAGTGATGCAAATATTTTAAGATTCATATCTCAGTCTGAAAACTAAATCATTCCACCTGGTTATAAGTGAAATGCCTCAACTTTGGTTGACTTTGACTGAGTGGAGACTGACGAGGATGTTTACTCACTTATACAGGCACCTGTTGTGTGCGAGGTCCGTTTAAAAACCGTAGCACTAACGGATTACTGACCTTGCAAGGATCTTAATTGTATGTCCTGCACTACTGTCCTGACAATGCCGCGTAAAGCGACAAGGTGGCCAAGCCCCTTCCAGGAGAAACCTGACCACACTGTAACCCCACCACCCCTGGATTTCAAAGACAGTACTACACAGCCTGATAGATGTTGTTCACCAAGCATTTTCCACACCCACACCCAACCATCGGATCACCACATTGTACACAGCGACGCATCACTCCGGACAATGGTTCTCCATTGTTCTATTGTCCAGCTTCGATGCTCCTTACATCATGCGAGGCGGTGTTCGGTATTTACCTGTGTGATGAGTGACTTATGGGCAGCTTCCACACCTTGCGTCGAACAGTCACGGTGCTTGGAGTAGATCCTGATGCAGGTTAAAATTCCTGTGTGATGGTGGTGATGGGTGGTTTACAATTACGTTGTGCAACCTTCTTCGACTTGATGGTCTATGGCGGTCAACATGGGAGATCTGTCTGTATGCTTTTGGATTATACACGTCCCTTCACGTTTTCACTTCACTATAAACAGCGGACATAGCGATACTCAGGAGGGTGGAAACCTCATGAACAGACTTCTTGCACAAGTAGCACAAGACCACATTGAAAGTCCACAAGTTCCTCAGACCATCCCATTCTGCTGTCTCGTGTTGCCTCNGTGATGGGTGGTTTACAATTACGTTGTGCAACCTTCTTCGACTTGATGGTCTATGGCGGTCAACATGGGAGATCTGCCTGTATGCTTTTGGATTATACACGTCCCTTCACGTTTTCACTTCACTATAAACAGCGGACATAGGGATACTCAGGAGGGTGGAAATCTCATGAACAGACTTCTTACACAAGTAGCACAAGACCACATTGAAAGTCCACAAGTTCCTCAGACCATCCCATTCTGCTGTCTCGTGTTGCCTCCACGCGATAGACGACAGTACTGTGTCGTCCTCAATGTTAAACACACATTTCGTAGGGTGTCTGGATACTTTTGATCACACAGTGTATATTCATTTTCACAGTCCATCTTTCCTCGCATGAAATAAAAACAGGTAAAGTGGCATATTTTTGAGGTCATCCTAAATGGTATGCATACTGCCTTGGTGAAACAGTGGATGATGAGGCCTGAGCCACAGTGGGTTGGGAGATTGCCCGCCTTACCTGCCTATTTCGGAGGCGACCTGGACGGGGCAGCTCACATTGGACTTGTTGCCGGTGCCCAGCTGGCCGTAGCTGTTGGCACCCCACACGTACAGCTCCCCACCGTCCGTGAGCGCCATCGTGTGCGCGTAACCGCACACCACCTTGATGACGATCTTGCCCTGCATGTTGCCGACCCTGCACGGGTTCAGCTGGTTCACGTTGTTGCCGAGCCCCAGCTGACCATTGCCATTGTAGCCCCAGCCATATACCTGCACATGTCACCATCACAATCCCCC
Source organism: Clitarchus hookeri (assembly GCA_002778355.1). Lineage (NCBI taxonomy): Eukaryota > Metazoa > Arthropoda > Insecta > Phasmatodea > Phasmatidae > Clitarchus > Clitarchus hookeri. Next base: position 635,638 of record NQII01001084.1, on the reverse strand, counting down.
GTACTCTGAGCACAAGGTCTGGATTCCACCAGTAACTGGAGAATAACACCAACACCAGAACGAGCAATGCTGACAATGTGAAAACTACAACCAACTAGTGAAAATGAAAAATGAATATCTACACGTGATTCCTGCCTGAGGTAGGGTCACGTATGGATGAGATGGGGCTTGCGCTTACCGAAGCCGGCTGCCCTAGAAGAACAGATGAGGTGAGATGAGATGTGGGTTACGAGACAGTGGAATGAAGATGGGAGAGCCCCGAAAAACCCCCCTACAAGAACACCTGTTCGTAAATGTCCAGCCTGCTGGGAGCTGGGATCAAGCCAGAGACCTCAGAGGTGGGAGGCCAAAGACTAACCAACTGTGCCAAATGTAGATACACAANGGAGCTGGGATCAAGCCAGAGACCTCAGAGGTGGGAGGCCAAAGACTAACCAACTGTGCCAAATGTAGATACACAAATGACAAGTAAGGGATGAAAAATCACTTAAAAGTACATATATGTTTTCAGATTAAAAGATGACACATTTGCTACNAAATGACAAGTAAGGGATGAAAAATCACTTAAAAGTACATATATGTTTTCAGATTAAAAGATGACACATTTGCTACAACTATGTCGCCATTCAGGGTGGTCAAGGTGGCTCACAAATGTGCCCACCACTTCAAAAGTGCAAGATGGATTAAATGCCAGGGGCACCAGCTAGCATCGATTGACTAACACAAGTGAAGCATTAGTCCTCAAGGTAGCCTGGAAGTGTTTGGTTAGTGTGGCGACCTGGGGGTCCAATTAAATATATCTTTCTGGTGGATGCAATGCAAAATTTGCACTTGCGCTGCACCATAGTGAACAAACAGAGAATCAAGTGGTCATGTGACCAATGCAGAGAAATCTGCAGATACCTCGGCAATTGCTCTCGCTGCGCACATGCAGTCAACACATGTAGCCTTAAACAACATGGCTGCCATTAAGAACAGCGGCTGTGCTTCAGCAGAATATAAAACACAAAAAAAAGTATGTGCACAAGATTTAATTGATTTTCAGCAATGGGGCTTCATTAAACTTTTTGCTGCATTTCTTGGAGAATTTGTAATTGAACTGTCGAAGAGAGAGGTGAGATAATGATTTGTGATTACAACAAAAAAATGCCTACNCTTGGAGAATTTGTAATTGAACTGTCGAAGAGAGAGGTGAGATAATGATTTGTGATTACAACAAAAAAATGCCTACGGCATGCAACTTGAATACTGTCAGTAGTCAGTGAACATAAACTAAAAACACCTCACGTAAACATAAATATTCAACTTGGAACACTACACAGATTGCATTGCACTGCAGGAAAATATAGACACTATGGAATTTTGTAATGAACATAAAAATGCCATGAAATATAACATTATGTTTTCTAAACCATACAGGTAAAAAATTAAGTTTACACAATATTAGCTAGGTTACACTTGAAACACATTCACTAACAGTATTAACGCTTATAATATACGATGCCACATCTCTTCTTTGCTAGCAGAAATAGGTATACAACTGTTTTCCAAATAGTACACACACATAATGATCACCAATCGCCACGCTTCATCAATTAGTGAAACAGCCTGATCTCCACATCCAAACAGCGCAGTATAAACATAATGCACACCACTGAGGAAGCCATGCCCAGGCGGCTGGGCAATAAATCAAAAGCTGTCAGCCAAAGCTAACCTGAATACCGCTGAGGGTTGCCCATAATGCCCGAACAACATGTTTTACAGAATATCTTTCTGGCAGCCTCAAAAAGGCAACGGAGAAATGGAGTTGCTACACAAGTTGAACCGATATATTTTTAGTTCCAGCTGTGAATAGTGGCGCAAGTGCAGAGCAATTTTTGTTGCTTTGTGCTGCGTCTGAGCAAATGTCAGGTTGTCATATTTAATCTGCACCCCCCCCCCCC
>NQII01001084.1:619479-633504 GCA_002778355.1 Clitarchus hookeri | reverse complement strand
AAAAACTGAGAGCATTGGCAATGCAGACAATGGATACCACAGATGTGGAAAAAATTAATGCAATGGGCATGTGGTTTATGAGAAGCTTGCTGACAATAGCAAAGCGTGACAGGATTAGAAACAAAGTTGTACAAGCGTGAGCAGGAGTACAGGGTTTATATGAGATAGTTGAGAAGGCTAGAATGAAGTGGTATGGACACGTACAGAGAATTAGAGGGAGGCTGCCCAAACAAAGGATGGAAAAATTAAATTGAAGAAACCGGAAAGAGGTTCGAGGGAAGACCAAGAAGACGGTGGAAGGAACAGATGATGGGAGAAGATCTAAGCAAGTTTAAGGAGGAAGAGTGGTGAAGAGAGAGAGAAGGAGATGAAGACGTTCGCTATGATGATGTGGCCAAAGGATGGAAACAGCACTGCAGGATTATTTGGTCATAAAAACATTCCCAACAGTTACAGTATTATTTTCAATATCTAAAAATTTCTTTGAACAACCAGATTAAAACAAAACAATGATCACCTCGCCACTGTCGACCACTGCCATGGAAGATGTCTGTCCGCAGGCAATCGAAATCACTTTCTTGCCGCAGAGGGCAAAGTTCACTTTCCTGGGAGCAGTCTGATTCGTGCTCATCCCGGAGCCCACCTGACCGCAATTGTTCTGTCCCCACGCAAACACCTGCAATACAACGAGCAAATAATGTACTTGCAGCAAGTACAGTTACATCGAGCAGACTGCTCTAGTCTTCAATCACATATTAGGACAGATGTACGCTATTCACCGTAAAGTGAGCACTTGTAAAAGATCTCTCATTTGGAATAATAGTCAAAAAATATATTTTATTTCAGCCTTAGATGTTAACTTCAGAGTGCGGTGGAATATACACACTGTGTTTATTACTTACATGGCCATAGTTAAATAAAATGATGGGTAATGGATAAAAAATAGCTGATAGGAAAAAGTAACTAGGGCCTCAAAAGTGCTCACTTTACCGTGAACAGCTTATAGATCTCAGTATCATTTATTGTCTAGATCATATCATAATTTGTTCCAAACAATCTTAGAGAAAATAAGTAGATTAGGAAATCTGGAGAGCACACGTGATGAACAGAGAGCGATGACAGAATGTAAGGGTGGGTGCAATGGAGTACTATGAGAAAACCTACCTACTGCATAGTCACGTGTGAAAATGTGGTATGACTCCAGAGGGAAATGAACCCAGATCACCTCGAAAAGGAGGCTGGCGCACTACCAGGCCACACTACGAAGGAACTAGTCAGCTGGGGGGCAGCCAACACAACATCAGCACTCTCACCTCTCCGTCCCTGGTGAGCGCGAGCGAGTGATGGCTGCCGCAGGCAACCTCCACCACTTCTTTACAGAACATGGCCGTGACGGGAGTGGGCACCAGCAGCTGATTGGTGGTGCCGTTGCCCAGCTCGCAGTAGCCATTGTGGCCCCACGTGTAGATGTGCCCTGCGCTTGTGAATGCCACCACGTGGGGCCCGCTGCCATACGCAAACCCTGCAACAACCACTTAAGTAATAAACTTATTCCAGTTTAACAAAGGCACAATCCAACCACAGAAAAACTATGTTGTTAAACAGCGTGTGGCAATACTATGGCTTTTAGAAGAAAAAAAAATTAATGACACTACACACATTTTATTAGTCTAACATGTATTTTTAAGCATGATTCTTAATTTACAGTCCATAAACAGAAACATAATAATTACAGACAAAGTGTAGTCTCGTGTAACAAATATCGGTAATTAGATGAATGAGAAGAAAAATGGTGTCCACTTTTTCCGAGAATTCACACACATCAAAACTACAATAAATTACTATCGCCTTTCTCACAAAATCTAGTGGAACCCCTTTATTGCGAGTATGGCCTATAACGTCACGTCCGCCATTGCGATATTTCTTAAATGCACCGTCATTTGCCCTACCAGTTGAAAGGTACTTAATTTCGTTTATANTCTAGTGGAACCCCTTTATTGCGAGTATGGCCTATAACGTCACGTCCGCCATTGCGATATTTCTTAAATGCACCGTCATTTGCCCTACCAGTTGAAAGGTACTTAATTTAGTTTATAGTGCAAGTCTGTTAATGAAGCCTTTCACTATAGCGATACAAACATTTGCCGACTCGTATTTTTTAAATNAAAATGGTGTCCACTTTTTCCGAGAATTCACACACATCAAAACTACAATAAATTACTATCGCCTTTCTCACAAAATGTAGTGGAACCCCTTTATTGCGAGTATGGCCTATAACGTCACGTCCGCCATTGCGATATTTCTTAAATGCACCGTCATTTGCCCTACCAGTTGAAAGGTACTTAATTTCGTTTATAGTGCAAGTCTGTTAATGAAGCCTTTCACTATAGCGATACAAACATTTGCCGACTCGTATTTTTTAAATNAGTTTATAGTGCAAGTCTGTTAATGAAGCCTTTCACTATAGCGATACAAACATTTGCCGACTCGTATTTTTTAAATGTTTAAACACGTTGCATCGCAGGCGACATCCACCCATTTGCCATGCCCGAGCCAGCCTTCGCTAGTCTGTGTCGCGTGGCGTCACCCTAGGCAAATGTTGTTGGGAGAAGAGATGCGTGCGTGTGTTGTAAAGAGGGGAAAGGAGGAACGGAATGGTACGTACTGTGGAATGTAGGAGGGGGTGGCGAGATGCTATCCGCCTACCACTCCTATGTTATGGGCGCAGGAAGACTGCCTCTTGCCGCTTCTCCACATGCTACGCATGTAAGGGGAAGAGCATGATTACGTCTAACAGTTGCTAGACACCGTTACATTGCAGACCCCTATCCTTCATGGCTAGCCTGAGAAGTGAATGAGATAAGATGACGTAGGAGTGGAGAAGCAACACGCATACAGGTAACGGGAGTACCCAGGGGCTAACTGCAACATCTGCCACACTCGCGACATGTAAAAAAATCCACATTGGGATCCGATGAGAACTGGCAGGTCAGTGCACTGACTACCAACGCTCCTCGTGCAGCAAGAAAATGTTGTTAGTACTACACCAACATACCCAGTAAACAGTAATGAGAATAAGCATACTACTGCCAATTGTCCTCTGCATTATTCTAACCAGACGGAAGTGGTATGCACTGAACTACTCAATGAATACTGGAGTCATCATCTGAAGCAAAAAGAAGCCAAAATTAAGACTCGAGGACATCTATACTACCTTGTTTTTATTCTTTAACAGAAGTATCCACCCCATTCTTTCCTCACTTCTGTTTGGCATGCAAAGAGACCATTTTCAACTTTGCGAAGGTCGCACTTCCTTGACCAATGCCAGCAAGAGGAAATCCCAAATGCCACGAATACTCGACCTAAGTTTTTGAGGCATTAGGTGCAAGGCAATACGTACCATACTGGGTTAGCCTTTGAAAATGTTATGTTAAAATATGCACTGTCTTTCATGAAAAATAAATTAAGTAATGAATATTATTTCATAGAGTTCACTTTGAACACGACTCGAAAAGTCATTTTGTATAATCGTTGAAAAAAAAATTTTGTTTAAAACAGTTTCTCCGTTTCATTACGAGCAAATGAGGAATACTGGTTAACGCCTGCTGTCAGGGTCCTCATTAACTTGCCTTTCATGCAACACAATGTGAGTTTCATCAGTGTATCAGGTATTAATAACTCAGGTGGTCCTGAAGGCCCTACTCTACTACCAGCGAAAAACTTTTAATTATTATTTCGTTAAATACTGTGGCCATTTAGCGTTCACCCGTAGCCTCTTTCCAACATAACTAAAANAACTTTTAATTATTATTTCGTTAAATACTGTGGCCATTTAGCGTTCACCCGTAGCCTCTTTCCAACATAACTAAAACAAGAAATGTAGCACTTATTCCCAGCTACGAACAAAGGCCCACCTCCCCCCGCCACCCAATCCATCCACACACTACACACACACATTTACGAGAACCACCATCTGCACGTGAAAAATACGTATGCACACACTGACACCATCTCACCTTGCACGCCCTTCTGACAGAGGGCTTCCACCTTCTTCGGAGTCAAAGTTGCTTGCAGGTCGCCCAGCCCGAGGCAGCCAGCGGCATTGCAGCCGACTGCATACACGTCATCTGTCTTTGTGACTACGAGGGCTTCATTGCCTAGGTTCCCTGCAACATACCACTTGGTTAAGAAAATAACATGCCTCGCAACTAGGTCCCACAAAATCGCAGATGTTTGTAAGGTCCTAACTGTGAGGAAGTAAATTCTTCCGACAAATAAAAAATGTTATTATGCACTACCAAGTGCCGTTAACTTAGATCCTATCCTGTGTATATGCATCTTTTGATATAGGCTGTTCATAGTTAACGCTGATGCCGAGGACGACACACACAATATCAGAACCCCAAAAAAATGTCATATGACATTTTGCAGCATGTTTACAATACCCAACAACATCAGACTGAAAAGTGTTGTATTTGGTTGTTGGAAGATCCTAAAATGACACATCACTCAAATACCATCCAATACGCACATCATAAAAATCACAATAAAGTGATTTTCATAAAAGATTAATGCATATGAAAACAACACATTTACAAACAAACTGAAAAGTTAGTTTGCGACTACGTAAGTTAGTTTATTACGGTCTATTTAATGCAATACAATTTTTTTTTTTTTAAGAAAGTCTATTTTGTAATACAACTAATAGCAATCAAATACAAAATTATTGAGTTACATATGGTTAGCTTAATAACAATATTAAATTTAATATTAAAAAAAAAAAAAACAACCATTTTAATTGCACATTGAACAATCAATGCCATTAAATTCGCTCAAGCTATAAAATGGGAAGCTTAATAAGCCATAATTAGATAAATTTGTCAAATTTTGAGTTGTTAAATTTTTTTACATAAATTGGTAACATATTAAAAAATCTGATACCTATCACTGGGAAACATTTCAATCTATTACAAATTCTTTTCCTTGGTACAAGTTCCTTGCGTTTCCTTGTATTATAATTATGCACATCGTTTACCAAAGTATAGCTAACTAAATTGTCTTTAATTGATGTGTATTAACACTGTTGTTAATTACTGTAAGAATACCAGTTTCAATAAAATGGCTTACAGTGATCTAAGTGGTTAGCACTTAGAAATTAAAGCCCTGCTTAGAATATTCACTTTTGCTTACTGTGTACACCCCCCCCCCCTCCTATGCCAAATGAACATTGCTGCACGCCAGATAACTTTACTCATGAGTACACCAGAAACTGTCACCAATGTGAATATGTCACTACTTTAACCTACTAATTCCAGAGGCATCAGTATTATTTAATGTTGATTTCTATACAGATTTCAAAATTGTTCATTTAACTGCGAAACCACATACAGTAATCAACATTTCAATACTTAATGCTGTTTTTCACAAATTACAATTAGAAATTCTCTTTTCCCCCATTAATTCTACATGTTACGCAGGAATCTTAACATTTGCAAAAGGCAAGTACTGATCAGTGTACAAACTACACACACTGTATTATTTGGTATAAAGTGGAACTTTAGTGAGAACAGTTTTATTTGGTCTCTAAATAAATGTAGAATTTTAACATTCGTATTTAAACTTTCTCCTTGCTATTTTTTTATTCAACTTCCATTTACATTTTAATTTGTTTCCAGCGAAATAACACACAAATAAACTGAAAATCATCATGCTGGATATTTCATGGTTGTGACAATTTCTAAGACGGTGGATTGTGGATTGGGATCCCCCTGATNCCACTTTTGCTGCAGTATCTGGAGTGGGTATCCAGCAGAACAAGGCAAAATTATCATTTCATGCCTGAAATTAGTTTTATAGGCCGATCATGGTTACTTCCAAACATTTCCAGAGCCCACCCAAAGTTCTACTTTCAGTATTCCTCAGCCCCAAGCAAACAAAGCTTAACCAAGTCTATAAAATTACACCAAAGGGACAGTGCGCTGTATTTGCGTGCAATCAGTTTAATAGTATTTTGCATAAGAACTACTTCTTACTAGGCATTACCAACACACCTATCCTCTCCCTGTATTTGTTCTCATTATAAATATAAAACATTTGTGATGCACGACATAATTAAAAACAATTGAACATGTAATCATCTAGTGATTTTTCAAAAGTTTGGTTAAAAAAAAAAGTGAAGATACTGTGAACATACAGTATGAATAATTTCTCTTGCTAAATTCAATATTTTTTTTTTTAACTTTTTTTTTTTTTTTAATAATTTATTTCACTGTCTAAACCAAATAATGGAATGGTGTGGAGAAAAGGAGTGCAATCCTTACCAAATACGCAAACTGTGTGAATTGTTTCAGCGAACTCAGGCTCCAGCAAACAGAAAAGACTCCACTTACTCAGCTCCATCGAAACACCTGCTGCAACAACACAAACTTTTTTGGAAAAATTTATCAAAACAAACTGTTCCCTTCCAGCTAAAAATGTCATCAAACTATTCATTTGAGATTTTCGTTAATGTCTAGAAGAAAAAAAAGTGTAAGGCCTGTGGCGATATGATAGTGTTGGTGGTAGCGCGAGTGGCTGATGTAATCTTATTTACAATAAATTGGCCAACGACAAAAGTGCACGCGACAGCTCCCAAAAACACACGTCACAAAGGTAGGTGAAACTGCAGGTGGAAAAGTACTTAAATTGGGGTAATTATATAAAGAATAGAGGCTTTTACGAAACAGCAAAAAATAATACGAGTAAATTGTATTTATAGTTATTTCTAATCGCACTTATTGAGGCTTCAAGTAATTTGCAGTAGGCTTTTGTACTGCTGCCGCTAGCCATGTAAAATGCATAAGACCCAACAAAATTAAACCTAACTTCATGATAGGTGAATGATAGGGGGTGGATAAACTGACGTAAGCTTACGTATTATACTTTTTCTAACACACTATCTCGTGTCGGCACACTCTCCCCCTGTAATCACATATTGTGAAGTTAGGTTGAGTTAGGTTAGGCCTTCTTGAATTTAACGTGGATAAGGAACCNTCCCCCTGTAATCACATATTGTGAAGTTAGGTTGAGTTAGGTTAGGCCTTCTTGAATTTAACGTGGATAAGGAACCATAATGACATGCAATTTACATAAATTTTACCCCACAATTTCCCTCATCTTCATGACTCTCCCCACTATCGCATTTGAAAGTATATGCTGCGAATATTGTGATGCCTCTAGCAAATTCGGTTAAGTGTGATTAGTAAATTTGATCTAACGTGGTTACGGTAACCAAAGTTCACGTAGTTTACATTATACGTGTTTTACCGCACAATTTCCCTGATATTCATAGCCCTCCCCACTATCACATTTGGTAGCATGTAATACGAATATCGTGATGCCCTAGTAAATTTGTGTTCTGTGTGATAAGTACCTTATGTTGATATATACGATTTTCTGAGAGAGATTTTTTTTTTTTGGAAAAACCTCTATTCTGGGTATGTTTTTATGCAATGTTTTTATTGTACTGAACAATTACCTTACTCCATTAATATTAATTTTAATTTAATTACATAAATACCTGCAAAGTGAACTGTGCACTTTTTTTCATGTATTAGTTATCGTGCGCATGGAATGATGGTGCAGCACACAAAAATTAAATATTTATTTCAGTGTTCTCATTGTTATGGTAATTATCCTCCAATAAAAAACTACTGTCAGAGCACACACTGTCGATTAGAACTATTTATTGATTACCATTAATTAGACACCTTGTTACTTTCACCCACAAATTGGAACACAAGTTATTTTACTAGTTTGCATGTGTCAGACAATAATGCATTTAATTGGTTACTCACTTCAAATATAAAATTTTCAAACTTCACTATTCCAATAACATTACAAAAATCAGCCACAACAGGATAATAATGTCTCTATTAACAACAACGAACAATTCAACAGCCTTTAATCTGAACCATGCCGAACGCGAGAAAAATTAAACGACACAATTTACAACTAAACAAGGAAAATAACAGCTCCCATGCGCACGTACCTCTGACGCTCTGACGCATTAAACAATGGAAAACAAAAGCTCAACAACTGTCAAAATTTTTGGCATCAGTGTAGCCAACAGTCTAGAAAATGGAAGAACGCACACGCATCTCAAGAAGATAAAAGTACGAAACGGGACGAATCACGCATTTCATCGTCGCTTTCGTTAGTAATTTGTGTTGTGCTTAACGAAAAATAATGAAACTCGATTTCTATACAGTTTGGAACATTTTGTTCGTTTTATTTTTGGGTTTCCTGTTCTACTATTTAATCCGATATTGAGGAAGGGCACGTTGTTTACATAATAACGTGCAGTAGTTCAGGTGTAGGTGAAACAGTAATTGCTTTTGGACCTTAACCTCGGTTGCATTTAAAGAAATCATGTCGCTGTACAGAAACGCAGTGTGGTTTTTGAAAGGATGGCAAGAATATACAAAGTAAGTACCGGCACCGTTTGTAATATTCATATCCAATAACCATATTATATAACACTTTCAAGTATTATTTTTACCGATTTTTGGAAAAGTTGCTATTCTTCATAATTATCCAGCACGATTCCCAATTGCGAAAATCAGGGGCAACCCCGCCGGGAATCGAACCTGGTTCGCCTAGGTGAGAGGCAAGTAGTCTAACCACTACACCACGTGGCTCCGACGAGGTTAGGTTTAGTTCGTTAGGTTCTCTGCATTTGCACGGCTAGGTGCCAGCAGTATGTAAGCCCTTCAGTTCCCACGCTAACACGAAATACTACACAGTACATGACTCANTATTAATTTTAATTTAATTACATAAATACCTGCAAAGTGAACTGTGCACTTTTTTTCATGTATTAGTTATCGTGCGCATGGAATGATGGTGCAGCACACAAAAATTAAATATTTATTTCAGTGTTCTCATTGTTATGGTAATTATCCTNTGCGCATGGAATGATGGTGCAGCACACAAAAATTAAATATTTATTTCAGTGTTCTCATTGTTATGGTAATTATCCTTAAAAAAAAACTACTGTCAGAGCACACACTGTCGATTAGAACTATTTATTGATTACCATAAATTAGACACCCTGTTACTTTCACCCACAAATTGGAACACAAGTTATTTAACTAGTTTGCATGTGTCAGACAATAATGCATTTAATCGGTTACTCACTTCAAATATAAAATTTTCAAACTTCACTATTTCAATAACATTACAAAAATCAGCCACAACAGGATAATAATGTCTCTATTAACAACAACGAACAATTCAACAGCCTTTAATCTGAACCATGCCGAACGCGAGAAAAATTAAACGACACAATTTACAACTAAACAAGGAAAATAACAGCTCCCATGCGCACGTACCTCTGACGCTCTGACGCATTAAACAATGGAAAACAAAAGCTCAACAACTGTCAAAATTTTTGGCATCAGTGTAGCCAACAGTCTAGAAAATGGAAGAACGCACACGCATCTCAAGAAGATAAAAGTACGAAACGGGACGAATCACGCATTTCATCGTCGCTTTCGTTAGTAATTTGTGTTGTGCTTAACGAAAAATAATGAAACTCGATTTCTATACAGTTTGGAACATTTTGTTCGTTTTATTTTTGGGTTTCCTGTTCTACTATTTAATCCGATATTGAGGAAGGGCACGTTGTTTACATAATAACGTGCAGTAGTTCAGGTGTAGGTGAAACAGTAATTGCTTTTGGACCTTAAACTCGGTTGCATTTAAAGAAATCATGTCGCTGTACAGAAACGCAGTGTGGTTTTTGAAAGGATGGCAAGAATATACAAAGTAAGTACCGGCACCGTTTGTAATATTCATATCCAATATCCATATTATATAACACTTTCAAGTATTATTTTTACCGATTTTTGGAAAAGTTGCTATTCTTCATAATTATCCAGCACGATTCCCAATTGCGAAAATCAGGGGCAACCCCGCCGGGAATCGAACCTGGTTCGCCTAGGTGAGAGGCAAGTAGTCTAACCACTACACGTGGCTCCGACGAGGTTAGGTTTAGTTCGTTAGGTTCTCTGCATTTGACACGGCTAGGTGCCAGCAGTATGTAAGCCCTTCAGTTCCCACGCTAACACGAAATACTACACAGTACATGACTCANGCACGGCTAGGTGCCAGCAGTATGTAAGCCCTTCAGTTCCCACGCTAACACGAAATACTACACAGTACATGACTCACCCGTGTAAGCGGTGGATACATCTCCTTAGTGATGTACTGCTGATAACTGGTGTACAGGACACGTTTACCTTATTTCCTGATGAGTCCGAACTCAACAAACACTCATATTTCTGTACGATAGTTAGACTTAACATTTCACCACTGAAATAATTACAAAAAAACACTCATACTGCCACCCTCCATTCATAAATCACAAGGAAAACTTAACACACGCAGCACCACTCCACTTCACTGCAAACCGCACTTACCGACATATAACTGTCAACTGATCGCTATACACTACAGTAAAATTGAAAGCAGATAGCAGACTATCGATTCACATTTGTTTCCTTCACCACAGTATAACAGGGTGAATATACAATGGCAATACATGTAAACAAAGCCTTGTAATGCCCAGTAAAGCCATGAACAATATATATATTTTTTGTTCTAGTTCCACTGGACGTATTGTAAAGTTCACTTGAACTTCAACAAGGTAAGCCTTCAAAAGCTAAATGTTAAACTTTTGTGGCGCTCGGATGTATCCTCCAGAAAAAACTGTGATTCTTAATAATTACCTAATGCATTCTTTAGTATCGTAGTAATGTTTCCCCCACCAGGGGCCCAATTAAATATGACTACTGGACATTTGCACCGGTGCAGTAAAAGGCATAGAAGACTACACTCCTCTTTACATCCATTATGTCATATTGACAGTTGCAAATTTTGCTTCGCACCCCTAGATAGCAACCCCCAGCAGGTAACTGTGATATTATGTATGAAGTGATGCTGGGTACTGCTGCTCATTGGGGAATATTTTCAGTTGATTATTTCTCTTTTTTTCTTTTCATCAACACAAGCTGAATCTGATTTACCAAGTAATAAAATAAAGTCATTCTAATAAAAATAAAACAGGCCTAAACATTGTTACATTAATACATACAAGAAGAAAATTTGGAAAACTTTAACCCCACTTAGCCAAATGGCCATCCGAGGCAATGTCATTAAACAGTTCTGATTAAATAATTTTCACACAAAAAGAATCTAAGGGGCTTGGAAATAGAATTTAGGAAGAATAAATGGTTAAATACTTGTTATGTCGTATGGTTAAAAACGGTGCCTCTGTTTCCACCCTACACCACAACCCTGCCCACCCGAAGGAGACAGAGGGCTTGGTACACAAATGTTTTCTTGTACTTGATGTGATGTGTCGTTGTTCGTTGTGTTCTGTGTGGTGTTAATATCGTTAGTGTTATTGTCTGTGTATGTATTATCTGAGCAGAGTGCGTGAGTGAGCCCTTACTTCTTCCTGCCCACCCCCGCACTCCACCCAATATGTTGCTTTTGAAGTTCCGGTCCAGAACATGGTCAGCAGATGTTTGATATGGTATAGTTTTCTGACCAATGTGGGGGTCACGGTTGTGCAGTAAGCAGGCTACTCGCCTCCCACCAAGGTGAACCGGACTCGATTCCCGGCAGGATCGCCCTGATTTTCGCACGTGGGTAATGTAGTGGACATTGCTGTTGGCCAGGTCGGTTTTCTCAGGGGCGTTCTAGTTTAACCTGCTGTTGCATTCCACTGCTTCTCCATCTTCACTTCGCCCCCACCGGTCCTTAAGGCTTTAATGTTTAGCACTAGCCAAAACCTCTTAACTTATTCTCACTGGTGGTGTAGGGCAAGATTTTTACTTGGGAACACCCGCTGGCACGGGCCATGCCCACGTTACTAATACTAGAGTGGTCTATCCCCCTGGGCAGATTCCTGTTTCCCTTTCTTTTACATGGGATAGTGTTCATGTTGCTCGTGTAAGTAATGTAGGGGTTGCCATGGGCTGTATAATGATGTGAATTTACCTGTGAAAACTATTTTACTTTCAGAGGCGGGTATGAAGTGGCAGCGAAAAATTTCTGCAATACAGATCTGGATGTGGACTGTACCAGCAGGGTTTACATGATAACAGGTGAGAAGTTTGTCATCATGCGAGGGATCAGAAAATGTACACAGCCGTCATTTTGAAGGGGGGAAAAATGCACTTGCTGTATTATTAAATTATTGCAAGATTGTAGATTTGTTTTGTAATAATGAATGCAAATTAAATCACACATGCATGCATTGTAGTTAAGTGCTTTAGTTTTGTACAGTGCACCGCAATTCAGTCATAAAATTATCCCCAGGTCATCGACCATAATGTTGAACAAGGCCCTGCACACACTCCTGCGGAATCCCTACTGTACCTCGCATGTACAGAGCGCGTGCCCTGCTCAGTGTTTTAGATCACTGGCATAGCTCTCTTTATTATTTTCTCTGTGCGCTCATTTTACTGTTGCTTCCGTCTTTCCCCAGACAGAAAATTGAGGACAGCGAGTGACTCCTGTTATGAAGGAATCCTTGATTATTAGTTTATTGCATTTGAAGATGTATTCTGCTGTGGGATTTCTAAATAATTTACCAGAGAATTTAGCATGCTCGGCTTCCATTGACAAGTTTGCACTGAGGTTGCTGACATGATACTATTTTGGGATGAACATCATGAAATTTGCCGGTGAATAATTCAACAGTTATGCGGTATTCGCCGTAATATGACGTCCACATTATTTGAAGACACTGGCAATGCAATATTTTTTTTTTGTTGCTCGCAGCAGTATAACAATATTTCACCGGCTTCCAGAGTGTTAAGATCGCAGGAGTCGACTCTAGGTTAAGTAAATGTTACGTTCACGTCTGGCATGGCCGGCAGTAAGTGGCAGTAAGTGGTGAGGTGTGGTAAGAGGAGTGGTGTTTGTGGTTGCAGGTGCGAACAGTGGCATCGGGAAATGTGTGGCGCTGGAAGTGGCGAGAAGGGGTGGGGTGGTGCACATGGTGTGCCGCAACCAGCAGAACGCAGAGAAGGCAAAGAATGAAATAGCAGAGGAGTCGTGCAACCAGGTAGGCTTTTGTGCCAAGCTCCATTGCTCTCTCATGAAGAGAGCTACACTGGCATTTATTTTTTGCTGCATATCACAGTAGAACATTGATTATAACTTTCTGAGTCACCAGTTTAACTGTCAACTTCTATCGAGGGTGCCGCCTATTTGGAGGTTTTTAGCACATTCGAGGCAGGGGAGCGATAAGGGTGACACTGTCTCGTGCACGTGATGCCCCCCCTTCGCTCCCATGNTTTAGCACATTCGAGGCAGGGGAGCGATAAGGGTGACACTGTCTCGTGCACGTGATGCCCCCCCTTCGCTCCCATGTGCAAGGCGCTGAACTGGTGTGCAGTGTTTCCGTCGTGCCGCATGTACCTACGGGATTTGAAGCTGCGACCCTGTCATTTCATCGGTGGAAAGTCTGTAGCTAAGTTCAATGCAAGTCCCTACAATAATTTTGCTTATTTCCGACCAGAGAATCTGAGACGACAATGTGAACGAGCAGTTTTTATCTATGTTGGAGGGCTTGGGAGTAGCATGCACATGGTGTATTGAGAATATTATTTGTACCTTGCCTGAAGTGTTTTCTTTTCGTACATTGGTACCCTTGGAACACATTTCATGGTTTCGTAAAAGAAAAACATTGATTTCAAACACATTGCAACCCAATTCAAGCGCCAAGTAGGTGCCGCCCTTAACTTTCAGTCCCAGAGAAGAAAAATATATTAAATATTTACTGTACCTTTTTGAAATTTTTTTTAAAATCTATGTATGTTCTCGTGCATATTTTAATGAAGATTTTTATTATATAATACTGTATGTAGGTACTTTGTTTTATTTTCTTGCAGCACCATGTTATTTGTATTATGTATTTCAATGCACTTACTAGAGCCTCTATTTAAATTTACATTTTACAGTAATATGCTT
>NQII01001084.1:550177-618415 GCA_002778355.1 Clitarchus hookeri | reverse complement strand
AATAGTGATTCACCCATCGTGGAGTTAGGTTCTGTTAGGTTAGGTGGGTACATGTTAGGAAATTCGTCGTACGTTAATGCCCCTAGTATATTCGTGTTCTACGTTATTAGTAGAGTCGAAATATACCACTTTCTGGAGTTTTTTTTCTTATTTTCAGAAAAGCCCCTAAACTAGAAAATTACCAAATTGGTTTTTTTTATATAACTTTTATTGTTATTGATGTGCCATAAAAATATAGTCACTGCCTAAGGTCATGTTGAGGCATATCTCAGATGGAAAGACTTTTTTCCCCTCCTGATTTTGCCCCCCTTTTCATTTACTTTTCCCTTCCCTTATCCAACCTTCCATTTGTCCCTTTCCTCCCTCTACCCCTTCCTTTCACCAGTGACCCAGTATCAAGTTGTACAGACAACTGGTCTGCAGTATATTTTATAAACAATCAGGTTAAATGTTCATTTCATGCTTCTTTATTGTCTAAGAAGTACGTATTTCCTGACTGACGAAGACATTAGGGAATGGCTCTCGTAGCAAGAGTAAACTAATGTAGATCTGAGACAGAGGTTAAAAACTGCTTTCATATATTATGCACATGCAAAACTATAAGTGATATATATATATAAAAAAAAAAATCATATTAGTAAGGTATAGCTCTGTTGCAAGGGGACATTGATATATGTATTGATAGTGTTGTTGCTAAAATTGGTAAGAATTTTTAGTTAAATTTATTTTAGTGACCTGTAATCCGTAGATATCCTGTAATGGTACAATATATTGTATCGTGCAGTGTTATGATAAATTTCACAGTAATTAAGATGCTTAAACACTTCTAAAGTGTAATCTGGACGGTGTGAGAACGACAATGTGGCAGTTGTGTACCGCGCAAGTAGACTGTGTCGAGCACTGTGCTTCACTGGCAGGTGAACAACGCAGGCTGCATGGTGAACAGTCGGGAAGTGGACAGCGATGGCATGGAGAAGAACTTCGCCACCAACACACTTGGTCCGTACATCCTTACCAAATTGCTCATACCGCTGCTGAAGAAGTGAGTTCCATCAAGTGTTCAATTGTAAGGGTTTTAATGATGCAGACGGCAGCGTTGATATAAAGGGAATACTTAATTTTTTTTTTTGTTTGTGAGGACAGTACATTTTGGTTTCTAAGTATTTCACACATTTTGGCAGTGGTAGTTTCCCGTAAAGTATGTAGTTACATTCGAGTCAGGTATTTAAATATTCAATGGTGTTATTTCTTTTCGAGTACATTCTGGAAAGGCAGTTGGTTATTATTTTTGGCACAGTTTGGCTCGCGTGGGAAAGTAACGCAACTGGGTTCGCTTCAATATCTGAGGGTTGCTCGGTACCACGTGATGCCCTTATATGGGAGTATCAGTGGTGGAATGCGATAATGCTACATCAGTAGCCAATGAAAATTAAGGGGTGGGGACAAACGTAAACCAGCCGTTATGATAGATGGATGCAGGACCGTGGTGGCGGCATTTGTTAATGGCCAACTGCAATATAACTGATTCTGCAACGCTGTTCTTGTAGTCGGTCTGGCTCGTGTTGCAACTGTTTCGTGTCTCTGCTTTGTATAATGCATTTACTGCATAACTGTCATTAAATCTCAGAGGAAAATTCCCAGACATCCATTCGTTTTTGGGAATGGCACCTTCATTCAGGTATTTTTTTCATGCTTGTATACCAACTGAGCGAGTCAAGTTATTGCTTTGGTCGCCCGTTTTCTTAAATGATGGCTGAAACGTCACAGGGTGTTAAAAGGGTGAGGGACGTTACAGGATCTAAACTTCTGGATCATCATTGTGGTGGAACAGTATTCTCATCACCGAGGCTTATTTCACATGGGGCAGACGCAACTTGCACGCGCATGCTTAGTGTGGATGCTGGCTCCCGAGATGAGTGACCAGTAACGTACTTGAACCTGCAAATTGAATCAATCAGTAGTCAGTCAAGTCTGTGTGGCTGTCGATTTTGCATCAGTTTTATTTCTGTTATTGAAAGATGGATGAAAGAAATCTGCATTTATGTTATCTTCTGGGGAGGAATAAAAAAATATGTGAGAATACACGTGCAACCTTTTAGTGCACAAAGGACAGAAATGATGGTAATACAAACATTTCATAAATATTTGCAAAAACTGTACACACGCCATCAGAGATTAACAAACATGAAAGAGCGCTGTTCACCTGAGAGATGCTAGATGTATACTGTTGTAAATAATGTTTTAAAAAATACATCACAGGTTGTAATTATCTTTGAACATTCATAGCCATGTTTTTAATGTAGGTTAGTACTGAAACACTAATAAATTAACTTATTTTACTGTTGAGAATTTTATTTGTTTAGTTTGCACAAAAGGAAGATCGTGTCAATGTAGTAGGCGTGTTGTGTGCATACCATCCCACTTGAATGATTTTTACAAAGTCATTCTCATAAAGGACTTTACTGCATATTATGAGATGCGGCACCAAAACATGTACATACTGCTTCTCATTTCTACATTCATGTTTCTATGTGCGAAAGAATTCAAGATGGTGCTGCATGTAAACACCCTTAATGTAGGTCGACGCACAAGGATAGACTGTGTCGCGAGTCGACAGCATATACATAAAAAATATACTGAATGCAACTCTGCAAGTGGCATGATTTTTTAACACGTATTTGGTAAACAAAACCAGATTTAGACTGGAAATGGTTAAAGAATCAATACTTTTATNCCCCCCTATTACGAGTAATGAAACTACAATAGTATTTGTCACTCAATGCAAGTTTTGCGAAAAATTTGTCCAGCCACACTGTTTAATGCACATACGATGTTGGTAGCACTTTTCTGACAATATACTTCTTGCTTCATTTCTGGGACCTGTTTTTTTTGTGTATAAATCATAGAAACCTACAAAAAATTATGTATAAAATTATGTAAACATATTAAAAAATTTTGAATTGTGTATGTTAGATGTTATAAGAGGAAAAGGAAGTGTAACTTCAAGAATGCATGTTTCACAATGAAGGAGTTAAGATGTGAGGAATTATGGGTAATAAAGGGATACAGGACAAGTGAAAGGTGAATTCAATCACAGCTTTATTGTTAGGTATTTAACTCCATACCCTTGTTAGTGGGTTATGTGTCTGGTACGTTGGTGCACGAACTTACTATTTTTGCTTTGCACACGCGTGTTGATGCTGTGTGTGAACTACAGGTCGGACAAACCTCGAGTGGTAATGGTGTCCTCTGGTGGGATGTTGGTGCAGAAGTTGAATTCCAAGGACCTACAGTTTGAGAGCATGAGCCCGTTTGACGGCACCTTGGCCTACGCCCAGAACAAGCGTCAACAGGTACTGGTGCTGCATCCATGTTTTCACCACGGTCTCCCCGAAATGGTGTGTTATTGTAGTTTAGACACTTCTAGAGAGTTTTGGCTACTGGCAGCTATTTGCGTGTTAGATACCTCGAAATGCGTGAGCTGTAAGGCTTATTCTTGCTCTTTCACCACCTGCCTCATCACCTCTACACACGAAGCACTAAATTGGTGTGCCCAATTCATTTCTACATTCTGTTTGTTATGGTTCCTGGCCTCATCTGTAATAACCGTGCATTCAGCAAAAATTAATCCTTGAATAAACAAATAAATAGCAGCATTAACTGGTTGATACCTTAAGACTTGCCATTATTGTCTTTTATGAGGCGTGGTTTACCAGTGGCAGTGCCACTTTGTACAAATACTCTGGCAGAGCGAAAGTGGAGTGCATGTCCTCCACCGGAGCCCGGTTCAAACCCCGGGCATTGACACCGGAGGGAAATTCTAGCTCTGCAGGAGTCCCACCTCGTACCTTCAACTTGCCAAGACCCCACAGTTCATGCCTGGGACTGCTGTCATACGCCACCTCATAACACACCACCATGCTTGTGGAAGGAAGGCAGGAAAGATAGCAGCGGTCTAGACTAGCCATGCAGAACAGCAGGGACCTGGCGGCCCCCAACGATATACACAGAGCTCTGGGGAGGGGCTGCACGACGTTGAGCCAATGCTGCTCTTTTCACTGGGACTCGGTGCTCAGGAGTAACATCCGGCATTTCCCCACTGCAGCTGACGTCCGTGGCACCTATCTACTCCACCCCTTGCCCATCTCGCTCCATCAGCTTGTATTCGACTGCAATCTGTCCACCCAGAAAGCTCCCATGCCAACCTCAGCTGGATACATCCATCAGGACTACTCCGCATACGTGCATAAGCTAGTTCCTCCCTGACCTGGGAGGCATATTATAGAGTTCCCAGTCAGTGTCCGGCTACAGTAAAGACCATGTTACACACTAAGCTTGCAAGATCAGAGGTAGCAAATTTGATGCCTCCACCGACCATTAGGTAGCTTGTCACTATATCATCTTGCACTATCCTCCCAAAATAAAAGTCCAGTTCTAAAAATGTTTGTGTTCAATGAGACAAGTAGGGTCAGCCTGAAGCTTTTGTGAGTGCATGAATATCCACGTTAGTATTGGCGTTGCCATTTTTGGTGCTATACATTCATATTTATTGTTTTTGACTTGTGGACCACGCAAATACAGCTCAAGGCCACCTGTTGGGCAGGCCAGATGACAAAGCTACTATCTCCTGCAGATAACCATGACTGAGTGCCTTGCACGGGAGACCCCAGAGGTGTTCTTCACAGCCATGCACCCTGGCTGGGCAGACACGCCTGCCGTGCGCTCGGCCATGCCGGACTTCTACAGCCGCATGAAGGAGCGGCTGCGCACCGCGGAGCAGGGGGCGGACACGGCCGTGTGGCTATCCATATCCGAAGCAGCCCTCAAGCAGCACAGCGGCCTCTTCTTCCAAGGTGAGCTGCCTTCCCCTCAAGAAGTGCTTGTTTAATTGGTTAGACATGTGGTACTCACAAATTCATAGACAATGTTGTGCACGCACAAAACACCAAATGCCTTTCCCTGAACGAGCTGGAGAAAGTCACTAAGCTTTTGTGGTTTTATGTGTAATTTTTCAGACTGTCCCATTGATTACATTGAATAGTCACAGTGAAGACTGTACTCTATACAGTTCAGTTCAGTATATTCACCTCCAAAAATTGTTTTTGTGATGCAAAAGTATGCTAAGAATTTTGCTAGTTCACAATTTTCTACACCACATCATTTTTTTTACTGACCGTAATAAAGCATCTTGATGGTTATGGAACACTAGAGACTTAAATTTACTGAAGTCCTGCTTCAGGATTGTTTAAGATAAGTGTGTGGTCAGGATACTTTATCAGCTCAAACCGTCCAGAGTTGTAAACTGTTGCAACAGTAATGATGCATTACGTTCTAGACCGCAGTCCTGTTTCCACACACCTCCCACTGGCATGGACAAAAACATCGAAAGAAGAAGACGAGAAGTTCATTGCCCAGCTCAGCGAGTTGATGGCAAAATTCCAAAATTGAATTTCTCACACAAATGATGAAGTGCCGTCTGCAGAAATTGAGTTAGTATAATTTTTTAAAAGGAAGTTCTCTTTTTGTTTATGCATCAAGAAGGTTCATTGCTGTTATTATTGTGAAGCACAAAAGCATTGCACAAAAATTAATTAGTTGAAACTAGTTTATAACAGTGTAAACTTTTCAGTTGTTGAGTGTGTTCTTGAATTTGACACAGTGATTACATTTATTCATTTGTAAAATGCCAGCAAAAAATTTGTAACCAGTTAAGTTGCTGACCTTCAGATGTTTCAAAATTGTTTGTTCCATCTCATCTTGACCTTTGCCGAGACTTCCACGTTGACCTTAAACATCACTCTTAGTTGTATTTCTTCTGTTCTCTGCATATTTTTTATACACCTCATCCATGATCTTGCTGTCCCATCATGCAATCTAGCAGTACTGTGTGGTTCCTTCTATCTGTATTTTACACCTTTTATCTTGTAGTTTTTGCTAGTCCTCAAAAGCCTTATTTACACTATCAGGGTGCTACATCAATCATCATATTTCACCACCGTATGACATATTATTTTAAAAGTAAATAGACCATATTCATACATGTAGCACAGATGACTAGCTCTTCACAAAAATATATTTGGGTGAGAGCTCGTGAAGATACCATGGTCGGAGAAAAACCAAAATCTTAAGATGTTAGGGTTAGCAAAACATGTAATTGCTCCGGACCAACATTGTTCTTGCTTTTTATATTTTTTTGTAATACATACACACTGCAACGTTGATGTTATGAAACATGTGAAATTACCCCCTTTGTAACTTATACTGCACTATCAAAAACTTAGGGGGTGTGGTGATGTAGTGGTTGGACTACCCGCTTTCCCCCCCAGGTGAACCGGGTTCGATTCCCACTGGAATTTTTGCACGTGAGGATCGTGCTGGACAATGCCCCTGGTCGGTAGGTTTTCTCGGGGATCTCCCGTTTCCCCCACCCTTTCATTCCAGCGCTGCTCTGAAGATCTCTCCATATCTCTTCACTCTCTTGCTATCTTAACTTCAAAACCCAGTTTAATAAATCAACACATTTTTAGATTACATAAAGAAATTCCATTTTAAGCAGTTTTAACATCTCATTTGAAAGTCATTTTAGCTAGCGATCAATTGCTCAAACCAACTATGTTTTTTCTTGTGCTTCAGTGTCAACCTTACAGCATCATTCCATTTTTTCTCAAAGCATTTGATTAGTTCATGATTTCAGCAAAAAAACAATTATCCCTAGCTATGGTTAAAGTTATGTGCATTTGCTGATGATCATTAAGAATTGAGGTTGTCAGGGCACTCAATCCTGAAGTTTATCATAATGCAAAGGAATCTGTATTATCGAGGAATCGAATTTAACATCCCTGATCAGAAGTCAAAATCTAACTGTTTTTGGAACACAAATAACTAAGCTATCTTAACTTTCAGTACCAAGATATTTTATACTAAAAAATATGCAGCGAGCTACTTCAAGGAATGTGTGTCTTATCGTATAGAAAAACAATTGTTTATGAAACTATAATTGCAGTGTTATAACTAGCACTACTGCCTCTGAGCTGACAATTGCATGTGTTATTCATCTGAGAGCCCCTGAAGCATACATTCTGGAACTGGTTGGAATCCAGCCACACGTGGGGGTTGGAAACAGAGCGCAAACATGGTGGCCTTCGCAAGTTTGCAGTGCCTTTTGAATGCATTCATTTCTTCCGCTACGGCGCCGTGCGAGGCCATCCAACATTGTTGTGGACGTCTGTTGAATATCAAAATTAAACCTTCTAGCTATTTTCGGGAACAAGATCTTTGATACCTTGCTGCACTCCATTTTAAAAGTCGTGAACAGTTGTTTTAATCTTTGTGACTGTAATTGATATTTTACATTTTTGTAATCACTCATATTATTGGTTAAGTCTTCTTTAGCTATCCCCATCTTAAGTAATAAAATGAGCGAGTGAAGAGATTTGGGCAGCTCTTAACAGCAGATTAAGTAATAAAAGAAATGTCTCATAGAAATAATGCTATTTTGACAAGTAATGTCTTAAACTTTAACAGTTTTTCTACAATTATGAAACAAAAAGATTTTTTTTTTTTTGTCTTCCAGCAATGTTTACGTTGCCATTATAATAATTTCCGTTAAGTTTTGAAGTGGGAGACCATTTGTGACCTTCACAATGGGATCTCTATTGTAAATGTCGTGAAACAAGTTCTCTTTAGCAAGGATTTGTTTAATTTAAACTGATGCTAAATTAAGTCTGCGACATATGTTAACAAGTGGCAGNAGTTCTCTTTAGCAAGGATTTGTTTAATTTAAACTGATGCTAAATTAAGTCTGCGACATATGTTAACAAGTGGCAGATTAAATGTAGATTACGTCATTGTTATCCCAGTGATACGTTACCCCACTTAGCCACCGTAACTGTTCTGTATAGTTGTAGGTATTACATACTATATTGTAATTTATTGTCGGCAGAAAGTAGTGGGAAAGTTTAATGTAGAGAAAAGCCGTCGGAATGTAAAGCATTACTGTGATACTGAAGAGTGTCCTTAACATGNATGGGAAAGTTTAATGTAGAGAAAAGCCGTCGGAATGTAAAGCATTACTGTGATACTGAAGAGTGTCCTTAACATGGATGATGTATATTTCCATAACACCAATATGTATGCAACTTTTCAATGTGAAATGAGTTACTGTTGATGCAGCTAAATTCAACAGGTCATACTTACCATGTTGACATGCATGACAATCTGCGTTTTTCGTGAATGATGTAGAATCATTGAAGTTAGTTGCTTTGACAGCAGTTAAATTTTATTGGTGTTCAGTAGAGATTATAAAAAAAAATTGTACAAGATTCTCTGGGCTAATAGGAAGCAAATTCTCATGAGCATTGAATCCTGCCTTTCTTCAAACATAAGCAGCTAAAACATGTCGCACAGTGGCTGTAGGCATGCACATGTTATCTTTAGCCCTCGTTGATGAATGGCTGAGATTACGTGTAATCTTTACTGCTGATATGAAGCCTTGGCAATCTTAACAGTTTCAAATTCTGTAGCACCGCACAGTCGCTACAGGATGGCGAGATGTCTTGGATTGCACACGATGCTCATCTGAATGTAAGGTCTCTGCTTTATAGTTAAAGCAGACCTTACATTCAGATGAGCATCGTGTTAAACAACCGAATTGGTTGTTTAATTTTTATGTACAACAGAAAATTTCATAGCTGCAAAAACAACAAAACTGTTCCACTTTTAAAGTACACAAAGATTTCAAATTTACATTCTTCTATTCCCTGTAAGTAACTAGAAGATTGAATTGATATCCATCTATTAAAAATAATACACTACAAATACAGTGGAACTTTGTTAATAAAATCTCTTTAATATAAAGTTGTAATTTTCCCCCCAAGAATGTGATTGATAAGGGATTTCATGTTAATTTGTATTACAATGTAATGTCGTCTACTTGTAAAAATAAGTCTTGGTGATGATAAGGTCTTTTTTTTTTTNTGTTAATTTGTATTACAATGTAATGTCGTCTACTTGTAAAAATAAGTCTTGGTGATGATAAGGTCTTTTTTTTTTTTCTCTCCAATATGCTAAATCAGAGTCAATGGTTTTATTATTTTTCAGTTATAGCAAACACTATCANCTTTTTTTTTTTCTCTCCAATATGCTAAATCAGAGTCAATGGTTTTATTATTTTTCAGTTATAGCAAACACTATCACGAACATCATTCAGGGGCCTTGAGTTTTGTACTGAAGAGGTGTTACTGTACTTTGTTAATAAACCAAGTGGTTGTAATCATNGAGGTGTTACTGTACTTTGTTAATAAACCAAGTGGTTGTAATCATGTGGAACTTAAATACACCTGAAATGTTCTTAAATGCTGTTGGCAATTAACTGAGCACTTTTGAAAAACCTTGCTTTAGGTATGCATCCATGCCCATTTCATATTGCTACACAANATGTGGAACTTAAATACACCTGAAATGTTCTTAAATGCTGTTGGCAATTAACTGAGCACTTTTGAAAAACCTTGCTTAGGTATGCATCCATGCCCATTTCATATTGCTACACAAAAAATACAAATTTAGTGTGTAGTGACCCAATCGCAATATTTGTTTTGGGCACATACTATATGTAGCTTTCCTACGCGTTATACAGCAACCTCCTGATTTACCGGGGCCGGCTTAATCAGGGTATGGCTAAACTCTCGATTTACCGGGGGCGGCTTGACCGTGAAGCCACCAGTTCAAAGTGAAACATTGAGCAGCTACAGTCAGTCGCACGCCGCCACTCTTAATAGCCCATGCACAAGCTGTTAGTTAGTTAGGTTCCAGTCGAGTGATGCGGTACCAATTTAATTTTGATGTTTAAAGTGTTCAGGTACTATATTTACACACGTTTTTTAACAGTGAATAAATGTGAAACTTGGGAAGTATTAGGAATTCGAGGAAATTGTTAGTCAGCACATTTCCATTCACACTAATAAAGTATTTCAGTATTAAAACTGACATCTGCTCGTCAAAAAGGCGAAATTGTGTAGTTAACTGTAGTTCATACATGCAGACGCTATAACATTAGCATAGAGTGCGACTGGATGACAAATTATCACATTGACATAAATATTATTTGCAGCAAAAATGATTCCATCGCAAACAACGCGTGGTTTTAATAAATAACGGATATTTTCTCTTTATTGCTGTGGTGGGAGGAGAACAATTTTGGCTGATGTGTGTGTGCCCCAACAAGGGATGTACTCGTAGCAAGTTGTTTCGGGGTTCAAACCCCGCCTGGGGTGACATGAATGCATGTCCAGATGAGGCGAAATTGTGTTTATTATAGTTAAAATAAGCGCCACTCATTAAATTAATGTATAAATATTTGAAAAATTCTCTGCTACAGATGTGCAGCCTTTTCAATTAACATGAAACATGCACATGGCAACAAGCACTAGGTATGTATGACCTATGAAGAAGAAGAGATGATGTGACAATATAAAATACATAGACATTTTGTCTACAATCTCCTTTCTGCCCGAATATTTCACAGATGTCTGTTGTACAAATGTAGGCTGTCAAAATAACCAACGTGAATTTTTTGTGCAATTGTTCGTGCATCAGCTGTTACATTGCCACACACTGATCGTCAAAAAATTGAATTCTTTATTTGTTTGCATAACCTACATGTACAGTATGTAGGCCTAAAGTAAACATCCCCCCCCCCCCAGCATAACGGCTTTAACCGAGAATATCGGTTATCCGTGAACCCTTGGCTAGTCATTACCCCCAGAAAACCAGGAGTTTATTGTACTTGTAATATGAAATTTCCTTTACCTCTGCAAAGTTTATGTTAGCGCGCCAGTCGAAATGTGCAGTAACAGGAAGGGATATTTTTAAGGGTTGAATTCAAAGGTGCCTGATTAATTTACCTTTAAATCAGCTATTCGTTTACTCACCTATGTAGTATAATGGCACTTTTGTTCATGTTCTAAACCATATTACTTTTGTCCAACAAAATAAGTTCCACATTTACAAGCTATTTAAACTCAAGATGCATGTCAACAGTATGTAAGTTCTGCATACAAAAGAAACAAAATATGTGTTTGTTGGCTGTTTATAAATTTTATATATGTTTTTACAATGTGTTAAGTACATATATAGTTGTTACCAAATAAGCACATCGTGCCAGAATGTAGAATTACAAATTAAATTTATATTGCAGAAAAGAAATGTCTTTAAATTTTCTTCACTTTTAAGCATGTACATAAGGATAAAAATATTGCAAATTTTTATCGTTTTAGGTTATTAAATATGCAGTCTGCTTGGGGAATACAAACTCGTGTTTGACCATAGGTTATACATAGGGATGGGCAGCTCGAGATGAAATTCCAAGATTTCTCTATACTGGCGCAGTACCCCCGTGTCTAGAGAGCTCCGCCCATGTGTGCAGCCTGCGGTGCGGTGTACAGCATAGCAAAGTGAAGTGTACTTGGCAGTCAACCATTGTCCTCCGCTATGCCGTAAATGCGTGACGGCAAATGATTCAGCTGCACATTTTAGGGAAATTATATTATAGATAGCGCATAATCTGTGAAGGATACAAGTTCTGCCCAGTGAGTACAGGTATCAGTAGCGGGGGAGGGGGAGAATTGGCAGACATGGCTGAAGGCGGTGGCTCATCCCCCACCCCCTCCCTCTAACTGGCAGCCAAAGACAGAAAGAGTGAACGCCACACAGTGATGCAAAGTGGGTTGCTTCAATTTTGTCAGTGTGCTTATATAACAGAAGAAACCATTTTTAATCAAGATGAGATACCAGGAAGTATCAAATAATCTGACAGTCAGAAATATTTGTATTTCCCTGAGCACAACTGAAATGAAATTTAAATCTTTAAAACATTAATGCACATCTTGCATTGCAGATGTGGTGCATCTATGCAGCTGTATCACTCCAAACACCACAATAAATATTAGGGTTTCAGTCGCAAATTACTTGCACGAGTTCAGCATTGATGTTTAAAAAAAATTCATCTTTGACACCACTACCGACAAATGTCTCCATTCTTAGGTTTCAAATTGAACACTTCTGTAACATGAAATCCCTGCACAAATCCCAACAGCAGTGCACTGTGTGTACCCATGTTAATGGTTGAGGGGCATGTCGGTATGCCTCACTTGAGTGGCCGTTTGTATGCCCGGAGATCATCGTGGTTGTACAACGTATGTATCTTGGTGTACATGTAGCGGAAGAAGAACAGGAGGTTGTCGTACTCCCCTGCGTAGAGGGAGCCACTGTCATTGTCCTCTGCAGCTCTCCGTGGCTGGCCGACCTCTTGCGATGCCACGTGCAGCTCGACACAGAACTGGTGCACCGCTTCGACCGTTGCCAGGTACCACCGGGGGCTGCCCTTCTGGTGCCGCCAGAACTGGGACACGCGCCTGTCCAGGACCACACATGGCAGCGCTGCCAACATTACACAAGCCCTATGTACCCGCACTTCATCGGAAATTACACTTGCTGCATTATTTATGTCAGGTCCTAGAGAGTTAACGTTCTTTTTACCATTAAAGTTCTTTTCATAACTGCATTTGACCATAACAGATAGCATTAAGGCTTTTCACTAGTTTCAAATTTTTGTAACTTATTTATGGACTGTGGCAAAAAGCGTACATGAAGCAGAGTATGTGCGTCTTTGAAAATGATTCTTCAAATTGCAAAAGGCAATCAAGTTGCTTCACATTATGAGCAACATCTTTCCAGAACTACTACGAAGACTTCTCTTGTATAAAGGACATTTGTACAAGTTGATGCACGAGTAGCAGAATCTATGTTTGATATTATCTGTGTTTATATGCTACACAAAAATTTCAAGTGCACCCATGAACTTACTGCACATTAAAACCAAAACACGGTACCCACTCTCCGAAAATATAAAGTCAGTCAAAATATGCGTATGCCATGAAACTTTGAAATAAGAATGAAGCAGTGTTAGAAACCTTAATTATACACTAGTCCGTAAGTTTGCNGCGTATGCCATGAAACTTTGAAATAAGAATGAAGCAGTGTTAGAAACCTTAATTATACACTAGTCCGTAAGTTTGCTCAAAGTTTTTCCAGTGCACTATAATTCCTACCTGGGGTCAATAACACAGCAATCGATTGCAAGAACTGCACAATCTGAGATGTTTCATACTGTACGAAAATGTTACCTGGATGTACCATATGACCGATTCAAAGGTGAGTGTGGTGTTAGCAGTTTCTAAGATAGATTTTTGGCTTTTTTCGATATTTCTTTTGAATTTATACCTACACCGGAGCCAATCACATGTCATTTTGTACAGAANGCGTATGCCATGAAACTTTGAAATAAGAATGAAGCAGTGTTAGAAACCTTAATTATACACTAGTCCGTAAGTTTGCCCAAAGTTTTTCCCGTGCACTATAATTCCTACCTGGGGTCAATAACACAGCAATTGATTGCAAGAACTTCACAATCTGACATGTTTAATAATGTACAAAAATGTTACCTGGATGTACCATATGACCGATTCAAAGGTGAGTGTGGTGTTAGCAGTTTCTAAGATATATTTTTGGCTTTTTTCGATATTTCTTTTGAATTTATACCTACACCGGAGCCAATCACATGTCATTTTGTACAGAATNATTTTTGGCTTTTTTCGATATTTCTTTTGAATTTATACCTACACCGGAGCCAATCACATGTCATTTTGTACAGAATTTTATGACCTATCCTACGATATTTCAATCATTTAAATTGGACAAGTAGTTTGCGAGAAATGAGGGTTTTAATTTCACTGAAGATTGCCTCCTAAGGGAACAGATTGTACAATTTATGTAACTGAATTACAGTCAGCATGGCCTTTCTAATGTGGCACATACTTAGAAACAAGTAACAGTAGAACCTGTCTATATTAACCCCATTTATAGCATCTGCTTTTCTGTAACTACTCATCTTAAGAAAATGTGAAAAATTTGGGAGGGAAAGTAGAAAATTTAAGGAAAATAGGCCAAAAAAATTAATTTGTTGCTTTTCCCTTGATGAGTATTGTACTCGACATGGTGCATATCTAAAAACAGATACCAAACCCCTAGGCTTGTTAATACTTATTGTGTCCGCCTCTCTGTCCATCCTCCACCCTTCAGGCGGCCGAATGTATCCACGCACGACTACAGCCATGTGTTTGTCCTGCCACTATGCTTTCGCTTACCTTCTCACTTTGCTTGTGTTATTACGACTTGGATTTCTCTTGATGTTTAATTACTGTTTGGTGATGACTTTTTATGCGTAGATCTTTTGGACCCATATTTGGCAACGTCTTTTGGCCTGATTTTGCGAACAATTGTTAATGACCCTCTCCCGACTCGTCCAGTGTGTGTGAAGCAATTTTTTTTTATACGTTAACAATGTTACTTCACGTAAATTAAACCTTGTAGACCCCTACATCACATTTTGAAATAAATAATATTTGATATTAAAAACGTGTAATTTTTGAGACACAGGTGAATAAATACTGTCATTAAAATTGGTTTATTTAAAACCTTCAGTAATTATAAAATAATAACTAAAACTTGGCACTAAAGTTATGGGTGCTCTATGCATATTCATTATTTGACGGCAAAGAGGTTGAATATATGCCCTTCAAGGATATCAGTAACAAATCCTCTAATTTTCCCACAAGAAGCCACTGAAAATTGACTTAACATTTATGATGACATGGGGAGGTCAATTAAACATCTGCAGGGTATAATTTTATCTGGAAGACATCTGACTAATTGAATAAATTTTCCCTGCAAAAAATTGCAAATTTTGATGTATAGGGGTTGGGTCAAAATCAGACCAAAATTTCCCACAGTATCTATATTGACNGCAAAAAATTGCAAATTTTGATGTATAGGGGTTGGGTCAAAATCAGACCAAAATTTCCCACAGTATCTATATTGACTGACCCGTCATAACTACTTTGTTTCTGGAAACCGTAAGGGGTATTTTTAAGTAAGGTTTTACTGTATTAACAACATAATTATTGTTCTATATCACGGTTCCCACTCTTTTTAGCTAAAAAAGTTCAAACACTTTTTTCAAAACTTTCAAGGACCCAAAATTTACTCTAAGGGCACTACAAGAATCAAGACAAATCGAAAGCTGCATGCTAAAGCAGATGGGGGAGAAGTATCGAGGAATATTTTTCTCACATCTGATTGGGGAGGAGTGTTACAGTCACAAAAGAAGCTTTGTTCACGATTAGGGAATAACACTGCTTTTTGTAATTTTCATTAGTGCAGGCTCTCAAAATTCTCGTACAAAAGCGTATGAGATCAGATGTTATCGTACACAAACCCTGCATTCTCGTGACTGTACTAGAATTTTCGTACGTTTGTCAATGCTGGGAAAGTAAATTGTCCTATAAGAACAAAAAACCACGAGTACGGCATCACAACTGCTGCTGATAACTGTATACAAAACAAACATGCAGGCCTATTATTGCACACTCCCAAAAAAAAAAAACTCTTCATAGATACCATAAATTTTCTTATAAATATAATGGCTGCACACCACTTTTAATTTGTCACAAATAAACACTATAAAAATTAGGTGATTTAATCATCTAAAAAAATTTTCAAACACTTTTAGGGGCCTTTGATTTCTTGAATGCATTTAAAGCACTTTTCAATGACTTTCAAGGAGCGTGGGAATCCTGTATATTTGTAAATTCTAGTCTTGGTTTTTTTTTTTTATTTTTACAAAAAACACTTTCCCAGAGCCTCATACAGCCAATCAGGGAACGGGTATGCCCCACATCCAATGAAATGCCACACTATTTTGTCTCTATTTACTCTTTTGTGATAATACTATACCTTTCTTTTAGGAGTCTGCGTGGCTACAAATGAGCAGGTACGTCTGTTGACTACATACTTCAAAATGTGCAGAGCAAATACATATTCAATACCTACTGCATGCATACAACATGCAGGTTTCCATTCCAAGAGTTATTTCAGTTAGTCAAGTAACCTCTGAGACGGGGATCCTTGTATATGCCTCGGCTCTGGTTCCACGTGCTGTCGATGAATACTGCCCTCGATACGGGCACCAAGGATGGCGCACAGGGCCATGCGTCGACGCTTTCAGCATTCTCTTCTAACCTGCACATTACAAACATAAGCAAGCACAAACTTGAAACAAAGTCTTTGACATTGATCCATCATGGTGCTGACAAGATCACTACACGAACACTTTCCCCATTGCTGGCTATGTACATAAGACAAAATGGATTTCCCCACTATTCTCTAAAACACCTATTAGAAATCGACGACAGATGTACAATTTACACCTTTTTTTTTGGAGCCATCAGAAACAGGCTTATTAACTTTTAAATATTTATAAAATGCTGTACCTTCCTTGGGAAGTGTAATAAAATTACACATTTACTTTCACTTTAATTCTTAAACAGTCATGGAAGATCAGAATGTTTGAAAGAGATCATTCTGGACACTCGTACTTAAAATGTGACAGCCTCGCCAGAGCGACTCCAGCATCAAGGCCCATGGGCCCATAGCTATTAATTTTGAGATGCTGCAGGAAAATACACAATGAACACAAAAAGGAACCTGTACATAGAGCACTCAAAAGAATCAAAGAAATGAACCAGTTCAAAAGTAACGCATGACTAGAGCCAAGATTGTATGGTGAATGGCAATAGAACAGAAATAACACCTAAATTTTAGTTAAAAGTAAAACACAAAGTAAAAAGAAATTTAGCCACAATATATTTTATTACCAACAGCTTGTATCCAAAAAATGTATTAACCAAGTGACAATAATAATTTGAGTTTTCAGATGATGGTGTGATAAAAAATAATTTTAGACTGTTGTCATTTAGTCTGGTTGAATAACAGCAGGAAGTATCATATACTGTGTTAGAAAAACCTTGAAATCCTAAAAAGTAGTTTTTCAATCTATTGTGATGTTTTGCATTATCTTAGATCAAATTGCATAAATGATAAAAAAAAATTTTTTTATGCATATAATAAAAAATTATTATTAACTGATCCACAATTTTTGACAATAAAATTTTCATTAAAATAACACTAAAATCTTGGCTGTAATAACACATCATTTTTAGTAATAAAGTTTATATTTAAGCCTTTCATAATACAAATTCAGAATGAATATTTACCTGAAATGTTCGACAAGTGATTCCACAGACTTGGCACATTTTCCTGGGAACACCAGCACCACCTACAAAGTACCAACTTCTCTGAAGCAACACGTCAGTTTTTACTTGAGAAAACAATTTTTCAGTGAGTATTATATTTCTGCATACACCAATAACTTTTATATGTACGGTTAAATTGCTAATCATCCACTTCATTAAAAATAAAATTGAAAATTAGTTTCTTAAGCTTTACAGAATTCGCCAGCTCATTTAAGCATGGACACACTGTAATTTTGCATGATAAATTTTTTTATGACTTTGTGAACAAATAAGCATTGAAGCACCTGTTACCATTTGGTGTCTTTCTTTTTCGTGCATTTTAATGTAGCATTCATTTGTGGTGCCGTTTCAATTCAACCACGTGGATGTTTGTGAATTATAAATGGAGGCTACAAGTTAAGAGCACACTGGAGGTTGATAATCAACTTCTAGTTTATGAATTCTGTGTTATCATGCAATCCTGGCCACTTTTTTTTTTTGGCATTATTTAGGGTGTTGATCAAATACACAAACATGTCCACAGGAAAATGAATCTGCAACCTCCATAAAGCATAAACAATTTTCAGAATTGCTAATACAGTGTAAAAATCATACATACTGTATAACAAACTAACATTATAAATCTTATATCACTGTTAGGATAAAAATATAAAGTGGTCACACATGACTCTACTACTGTAATAAACCCACCTGGCCATTGTCAACCAAAGTTACCTAGGGTACACGAGAGATTGTGTGAAATTTGACCACCATTTGACAGCTAAAGTCTCAAGAGCGAAGTGAAAGAGAGAGAAAAGAACACAATTGTTGGGTAACAAGAAAACACAAAGGAATTCCATTGGCCAACAGCTACATCTACCACATTTCCCACAGCGGAAGCAAGTTTGACCCCACCAAGACTCAAACCTGGTCAACTTCTGTCAGGGTCACAAAGGATTTTGGGGTCCTGGGGCAAAGCTGTTTTTCGGGACCCCCTATTTGGAGCGACACTGTGTACTTTGAATATTAATTAAGAATGTTTTTAATTCTACATTACCGGTAGCAAACATGTTGCTTGGAAACTAATAAAAATTTTTGATTAATAAGAAAAAGTTCTATGTTCTCATTAAAATATTGTGAAGAACTATGTCCAATACAATAAGTTTCTTGTTTTAAACCAAGTCACAACACTGTACTTACCTGTCTAATGCTCTCCGTAATTGTTTTGTGTTCTAAATTCATATACATTATTTTATGAGTAGGTTTCGCATTGTCAAATGGCAATGTTAGTAAATTATATGGAGGAAACCTTCCTAATTTTAATGGCTTTCAGGGGCCCTTTTGGCATCGGGGGGGTCTGGGGCAAAATGCCCCATTCGCCCCTCCCCCCAGCGGGCAGCCCTGGCCTCCGTAGAAGGCATGCGGCCTGATAACTCCAGGAAACTACAGACATTAAAACAGATACTGCACACACAAGATTACATGTAAACGACACACTGTGATGCCAAACCCACCTTTTCGTTGTCCTCGTAGTCTGGTATGGAAGGGTACGTGTAAACCCTGACGTCATCAGGAGCCAAGACTGCCACGTGCGCTGCCGTGCTCTTCCCGTCAATTTCCCGGGCATGCTTTATTATGTCAACTTTCACAGGAAGCTGTAAGCCACCAGTAGTCACATTTCATGCCGGTCTCAATCCAACATTAGAAACATTTTACAAACGCTGAGGTAATTATTTTGGCCGAGTCTCAATTCACTCGCAGAGAGCTCCCTCGTGCTCTCACTCCATCAACCACAGCATAACGACAGAGGGGACGCTCTCTGGCCGTCTCAATTCAGCGGAGAGAGCACGAAAGAGCGAGAGCANGTTTGTGAATTATAAATGGAGGCTACAAGTTAAGAGCACACTGGAGGTTGATAATCAACTTCTAGTTTATGAATTCGGTGTTATCATGCAATCCTGGCCACTTTTTTTTTTTCGGCATTATTTAAGGTGTTGATCAAATACACAAACATGTCCACATGAAAATGAATCTGCAACCTCCATAAAGCATAAACAATTTTCAGAATTGCTAATACAGTGTAAAAATCATACATACTGTATAACAAACAAACATTATAAATCTTATATCACTGTTAGGATAAAAATATAAAGTGGTCACACATGACTCTACTACTGTAATAAACCCACCTGGCCATTATCAACCAAAGTTACCTAGGGTACACGAGAGATTGTGTGAAATTTGACAGCTAAGGTCTCAAGAACGAAGTGAAAGAGAGACAAAAGAACACAATTGTTGGGTAACAAGAAAACACAAAGGAATTCCATTGGCCAACAGCTACATCTATCACATTTCCCACAGCGGAAGCAAGTTTGACCCCACCAAGACTCAAACCTGGTCAACTTCTGTCAGGGTCACAAAGGATTTTGGGGTCCTGGGGCAAAGCTGTTTTTCGGGACCCCCTATTTGGAGCGACACTGCGTACTTTGAATATTAATTAAGAACGTTTTTAATTCTACATTACCGGTAGCAAACATGTTGCTTGGAAACTAATAAAAATTTTTGATTAATAAGAAAAAGTTCTATGTTCTCATTAAAATATTGTGAAGAACTATGTCCAATACAATAAGTTTCTTGTTTTAAACCAAGTCACAACATTGTACTTACCTGTCTAATGCTCTCCGTAATTGTTTTGTGTTCTAAATTCATATACATTATTTTATGAGTAGGTTTTGCATTGTCAAATGGCAATGTTAGTAAATTATATGGAGGAAACCTTCCTAATTTTAATGGCTTTCAGGGGCCCTTTTGGCATCGGGGGGTCTGGGGCAAAATGCCCCATTCGCCCCTCCCCCCAGCGGGCAGCCCTGGCCTCCGTAGAAGGCACGCGGTCTGATAACTCCAGGAAACTACAGACATTAAAACAGATACTGCACACACAAGATTACATGTAAACGACACACTGTGATGTCAAACCCACCTTTTCGTTGTCCTCGTAGTCTGGTATGGAAGGGTACGTGTAAACCCTGACGTCATCAGGAGCCAAGACTGCCACGTGTGCTGCCGTGCTCTTCCCGTCAATTTCCCGGGCATGCTTTATTATGTCAACTTTCACAGGAAGCTGTAAGCCACCAGTAGTCACATTTCATGCCGGTCTCAATCCAACATTAGAAACATTTTACAAACGCTGAGGTAATTATTTTGGCCGAGTCTCAATTCACTCGCAGAGAGCTCCCTCGTGCTCTCACTCCATCAACCACAGCATAACGACAGAGGGGACGCTCTCTGGCCGTCTCAATTCAGCGGAGAGAGCACGAAAGAGCGAGAGCANACGACAGAGGGGACGCTCTCTGGCCGTCTCAATTCAGCGGAGAGAGCACGAAAGAGCGAGAGCATGAAGTTGTCTTTTCGCTGGCTTTCTCTCTCTCTCTCTCTGATCACTTGCAGTATTGGTTTATATTTTTTCAGTGTTTAAATAAGGTTATAATAGCTGGGTCAAAACTATATCGCGCTTCACCTGTAGGTGAATAAGTTTAAATATTTTANGTTTAAATAAGGTTATAATAGCTGGGTCAAAACTATATCGCGCTTCACCTGTAGGTGAATAAGTTTAAATATTTTAGTCAAGAAAATAACTTGCATAACACGTATTAATAAATATATAAATTAAGATTTCTGAAAAAAATTTACATTTTTTGTTACTTTGCTGTAACATGAAGGAAATTTATAAAACAAAATTAATAGTGTTTTATGCCCTAACTATTATTCTGATCGTACTATAATTATTTCTGAATTTTTTTGGTCGTATATAAATTACTGTATTTACCTGAATGCAAAACAAGGGTTTTTTCCTTGTGGNTTATTTCTGAATTTTTTTGGTCGTATATAAATTACTGTATTTACCTGAATGCAAAACAAGGGTTTTTTCCTTGTGGTAAGGGTAAAAATTTTGAATTCGTCTTGCTTTCCCATACTAAGGTCAGGACGTTTACGTAAATATTTTCCAGCCAAATGTTTACATATATGTTGGTTATTGAATTTTAGGCCAATGACATTGTTTTCACTGGCAAAAATGTTGAATAATAATTATTTATAATGCCACGCAGTATTGACATGCAGTTCTCGACTTCGCAACCGAAAACATAATGTAAACAGAGCATATTGTCAACATGTCTGCAAGAAAATGCCATAGATATCTATATCGCGAGAGGTGTATGTTGTTCCAAAAACGTTACTAGCTCAGGCTACGCGCAGCACATTCAAGCGTTTAGCCTAGTTAGTCACCATTATTTTCTGTACGAAGGTTGGCAAGCTCATTCATCTCAATATATCGATCGCTTAATACAAAATTCTGGATGTGTTCAGATTGGTATAACATATATGACATTGCTTATGTTGAACACAAACACCATACATTGCTAATTGTTAAAGTGCGGTAACAGGTGAAATGGATATTCTGGAAAGATGTGGAACATTTAGTTCTTAGTTTCTCGTAATCTTCAGGTCTACCGCAATGCAAATTTTAAATTGATGGTTATCAGACATGCAGAATGAAGCAGCAACAGTGCGGCTGCTCAGTATCATGGGATTTCGGACGCCAACATCTGAAGATGTTGAAAAATGAAATTAAAACTTTAAAAAATGCAAATTTTACCCGCAAGGCTTTTAGCAGACTAAAAAAAAGGGTTGTTTAATTGAACTGGAAAGAACAGTTGTTCAATACATGCNTACCCGCAAGGCTTTTAGCAGACTAAAAAAAAGGGTTGTTTAATTGAACTGGAAAGAACAGTTGTTCAATATATGCAGGGGAAGCGAAACAAAGAACTTCCCATAACTGTAGAGGCTATAAGGATAGTGGCCTCAGCGATATTACACAATATTGTTTAAGAAATGTTTTATTCCTTTCTTTCTATTGTATGTTAGCAATGACAGTAAATGAAATGTGATATTTTTTTTATTTTGTTCAAGGGACATATTTCTCTGGTTTTATTCTACATTAGTAACAGTGGTAGAGAAGTTTTTTTTTAAATTAGACTAAATAATTAGAATTTTTGTGCCTCATATTTTTATTGGCAAATATTGCCTATCAAAATTTTTTTTTTCCTGTGAACAGAGTATCAAAATCTGCGATCATCTTGCATTCTGGTAAATACAGTACTTCTAATAGCTGTGACTGTGATTTTAGCTTAACATAATTTTGAGACTTTTCACNTTGCATTCTGGTAAATACAGTACTTCTAATAGCTGTGACTGTGATTTTAGCTTAACATAATTTTGAGACTTTTCACGTCAACTGTCTGCGTGACGTCGGAGAGAAACAAGACAGCAGTTGTCTCAATTTCACAAAGCAAGTGCACGAGGGAGCGAGAAGTAGTGTTCTTGCCAAGTTGTACAAAACAGTGCTCTCTCTTGAAAGAGTACTCTTTAAATTGAGACACAGGCTTAGTTCAGTTACATGGGTAAGAAAATTTAAAAATTGGAAAAAGGTTAGTTTTAGACTTTACAGAAGTTGCAGATTTATTCCAACACTAGCACAATATTTTTGTTTTGATAATATTTACACCAAGCCATTGCCATAAGAACTATGTATGCAAACACATTTCTTTACATTCAAGGAACTGAGATTCATTTGTTGTGAACAAATAAGCATCAAAGTGTACAGTAACACTGAAGTAATGTTTCACTACGGCAGAATCTACAACTAAACTTTAGATGTCAGTCAGCATGTTTGGTAGTGCTTGGAGTGGGGTGCCTTTCGCTTGGGTGCCTTCTCAATGTACTGCAGTTGTGTCACTAGTGAATTACAAACAAAGGGTGCAAGTTCAATAGCTACAGCGATTATTGATCAGCTAAGTGAAGAGTGATTGCAGACTGTTTACAAATTTGGTGTCATCGTGCAATTCTGCCCACTCCTTTTTGAATATGTGTTCTGATCATGCTGCTTCGTTAAGCAAGATGAAGTGAGACTCATGTACAACATTGCAGAATTGGCCAAGGACAGTAAATTTCTTTTTGTTGTCAGCAGTCTTTAAGCATATGTATTGGAAGTAAAAAAATATTAAAAGGCACAGTGTAATGGCAAAGCAACCATTCGCCACTTCACGCCTCACCACCTGCGTGGACCGGACACCATGCTTTCACCCTGAACGGGACTTCGGGTAGGGCACTNACGACAGAGGGGACGCTCTCTGGCCGTCTCAATTCAGCGGAGAGAGCACGAAAGAGCGAGAGCATGAAGTTGTCTTCTCGCTGGCTTTCTCTCTCTCTCTCTCTGATCACTTGCAGTATATGTTTATATTGCTTCAGTTTTTAAATAAGGTTATAATAGCTGGGTCAAAACTATATCGCGCTTCACCTGTAGGTGAATAAGTTTAAATATTTTAGTCAAGAAAATAACTTGCATAACACGTATTAATAAATATATAAATTAAGATTTCTGAAAAAAATTTACATTTTTTGTTACTTTGCTGTAACATGAAGGAAATTTATAAAACAAAATTAATAGTGTTTTATGCCCTAACTATTATTCTGATCGTACTATAATTATTTCTGAATTTTTTTGGTCGTATATAAATTACTGTATTTACCTGAATGCAAAACAAGGGTTTTTTCCTTGTGGCAAGGGTAAAAATTTTGAATTCGTCTTGCTTTCTCATATTAAGGTCAGGACGTTTACGTAAATATTTTCCAGCCAAATGTTTACATATATGTTGGTTATTGAATTTTAGGCCAATGACATTGTTTTCACTGGCAAAAATGTTGAATAATAATTATTTATAATGCCACGCAGTATTGACATGCAGTTCTCGACTTCGCAACCGAAAACATAATGTAAACAGAGCATATTGTCAACATGTCTGCAAGAAAACGCCATAGATATCTATATCGCGAGAGGTGTATGTTGTTCCAAAAACGTTACTAGCTCAGGCTACGAGCAGCACATTCAAGCGTTTAGCCTAGTTAGTCACCATTATTTTCTGTACAAAGGTTGGCAAGCTCATTCATCTCAATATATCGATCGCTTAATACAAAATTCTGGATGTGTTCAGATTGGTATTACATCTATGACATTGCTTATGTTGAACACAAACACCATACATTGCTAATTGTTAAAGTGCGGTAGCAGGTGAAATGGATAATCTGGAAATATGTGGAACATCTAGTTCTTAGTTTCTCATAATCTTTGGATGTACCGCAATGCAAATTTTAAATTGATGATTATCAGACATGCAGAATGAAGCAGCAACAGTGCGGCTGCTCAGCATTATGGGATTTTGGAAGCCAACATCTGAAGATGTTGAAAGATGAAATTGAAATTAAAACTTTAAAAAATGCCAATTCTACCCGCAAGGCTTTTAGCAGACTAAAAAAAAGGGTTGTTTAATTGAACTGGAAAGAACAGTTGTTCAATATATGCAGGGGAAGCGAAACAAAGAACTTCCCATAACTGTAGAGGCTATAAGGATAGTGGCCTCAGCGATATTACACAATATTGTTTAAGAAATGTTTTATTCCTTTCTTTCTATTGTATGTTAGCAATGACAGTAAATGAAATGTGATATTTTTTTTATTTTGTTCAAGGGACATATTTCTCTGGTTTTATTCTACATTAGTAACAGTGGTAGAGAAGTTTTTTTTTAAATTAGACTAAATAATTAGAATTTTTGTGCCTCATATTTTTATTGGCAAATATTGCCTATCAAAATTTTTTTTTTCCTGTGAACAGAGTATCAAAATCTGCGATCATCTTGCATTCTGGTAAATACAGTACTTCTAATAGCTGTGACTGTGATTTTAGCTTAACATAATTTTGAGACTTTTCACATCAACTGTCTGCGTGACGTCGGAGAGAAACAAGACAGCAGTTGTCTCCATTTCACAAAGCAAGTGCACGAGGGAGCGGGAAGTAGTGTTCTTGCCAAGTTGTACAAAACAGTGCTCTCTCTTGAAAGAGTACTCTTTAAATTGAGACACAGACTTAGTTCAGTTACATGGGTAAGAAAATTTAAAAATTGGAAAAAGGTTAGTTTTAGACTTTACAGAAGTTGCAGATTTATTTCAACACTAGCACAATATTTTTGTTTTGATAATATTTACACCAAGCCATTGCCATAAGAACTATGTATGCAAACACATTTCTTTACATTCAAGGAACTGAGATTCATTTGTTGTGAACAAATAAGCATCAAAGTGTACAGTAACACTGAAGTAATGTTTCACTACGGCAGAATCTACAACTAAACTTTAGATGTCAGTCAGCATGTTTGATAGTGCTTGGAGTGGGGTACCTTTCGCTTGGGTGCCTTCTCAATGTACTGCAGTTGTGTCACTAGTGAATTACAAATAAAGGGTGCAAGTTCAATAGCTACAGCGATTATTGATCAGCTAAGTGAAGAGTGATTGCAGACTGTTTACAAATTTGGTGTCGTCGTGCAATTCTGCCCACTCCTTTTTGAATATGTGTTCTGATAATGCTGCTTTGTTAAGCAAGATGAAGTGCGACTCATGTACAACATTGCAGAATTGGCCAAGGACAGTAAATTTCTTTTTGTTGTCAGCAGTCTTTAAGCATGTGTATTGGAAGTAAAAAAATATTAAAAGGCACAGTGTAATGGCAAAGCAACCATTTGCCACTTCACGCCTCACCACCTGCGTGGACCGGACACCATGCTTTCACCCTGAACGGGACTTCGGGTAGGGCACTNTGCCACTTCACGCCTCACCACCTGCGTGGACCGGACACCATGCTTTCACCCTGAACGGGACTTCGGGTAGGGCACTACAGCAACAATTTCATAGTACTTTCAAAATGCATCTGGCCTACTGGCTACTATGTTCATCAACTGGCCAGCCCACTTCCTGGTCCCATGGCTGTATCACCAGACGAGAGCCTGGAGCTGCGACTCCGTGCGGCTGGCATACGAATGTCCCTAAACATCCAACATTGTCGGGGCACTCAGGAAATTAAGGTGATGCCAGGCAGCACCACATCTCATGAGACAGCAATAAATGTTGTGCTCAGTTATTTAAAATTACCCCACGTACGTAAAACAGCGTTACAAGAGATTGCCACCAGCTGTCTGTGAAACGACACTACAGTTAACTGTCAGTATCTCATGCTCCTCTGAAACATCTACACAGAGGAGCTAAAACCATCAATTCCTGAAATCCTTAAAAAAAATCCTCCAAAATTTACATAAAAAAATTTTTATTTGGCGACCCAGGAAAACATTATTTGCGATCCTAACTCCACGCCCCTGCAACTCCATCCCATTCGTAAATTCATGAGTAGGTGCACATATTCCAGTAAATCACTGTGCATGCTTTAACATTATTTTTGGATTAATGAACTTGTAAAGCATAGCATTTTTCACATTTTAACAACAAAATTTGTTGCAGAAAATATTATGAAAATTTCTTTAGCTCCAGAAAACTGATTAGAGCCAAAACTGCACCACAATACTTTCCAGAGTTCAACCAAAACAAGAGCAGATGGGCCACACTCACACCAACTTCTGCAAAGCTTAAAATAACTGCATATTATCCCTCACCTCCACCAATTACATTACATCCATTATATACATTTTTAAAAATTAAATACCACAAAATTTACAAGCATGAGATTAGCAATATACTTTACAAAAAAAAAGGGGTGCGGCTGTGTTGGGACGTGGTTGTGGGTTTTACATCTGCGTNGAGATTAGCAATATACTTTACAAAAAAAAAGGGGTGCGGCTGTGTTGGGACGTGGTTGTGGGTTTTACATCTGCGTTAGCGGGTACCTGATATTTTCTTTGGGATACGAGAATCAAATGACTGTAATGAAATGGTTATTTGGCTTTTATGACTTGTATTGACAAATCTACAAGAAATCTGTTTGGTGTTAAAATCTGCATACTAGCAAACTGGAGCCTTGAGATATTTTGCCTCGAAAGTTTCACCCACGCCCAGTTGCCGTACCTGCGCCTACTTACGGTCGTGCTCACATTGTAGTTGTATGTCATTGAACGAGACCGCATTTATTTCTATCACGTAATTAAGCATAACATTAATAGTCTGAATGGGCGAGCCTGCGAATGTTACAGCATTGTTTCCATCCTGGTACCGTACCCTGCGTGTCTGTCTGATTTTAAAGACATATCCACATCCAACTGTAATTATTAAGAATCGCATATTTTTTAAGGAAATATCCGAGAGCTACGAAAATTGTAGGGCCTATATTATTTGTATTTTGTAAGGCATACCTAGTTGAAATTCAAGAGGGCTTTGTAATACGTCCTGGGGAAATAGTACAAAAATCTAGGCCTATATCGTACAAGGCGTTCAGGGCTTTTCTTTACATTTACCACCATAATATGTTGATAGTAANGTGACTTGTATTGACAAATCTACAAGAAATCTGTTTGGTGTTAAAATCTGCATACTAGCGAACTGGAGCCTTGAGATATTTTGCCTCGAAAGTTTCACCCACGCCCAGTTGCCGTACCTGCGCCTACTTACGGTCGTGCTCACATTGTAGTTGTATGTCATTGAACGAGACCGCATTTATTTCTATCACGTAATTAAGCATAACATTAATAGTCTGAATGGGCGAGCCTGCGAATGTTACAGCATTGTTTCCATCCTGGTACCGTACCCTGCGTGTCTGTCTGATTTTAAAGACATATCCACATCCAACTGTAATTATTAAGAATCNCCATCCTGGTACCGTACCCTGCGTGTCTGTCTGATTTTAAAGACATATCCACATCCAACTGTAATTATTAAGAATCACATATTTTTTAAGGAAATATCCGAGAGCTACGAAAATTGTAGGGCCTATATTATTTGTATTTTGTAAGGCATACCTAGTTGAAATTCAAGAGGGCTTTGTAATACGTCCTGGGGAAATAGTACAAAAAATCTAGGCCTATATCGTACAAGGCGTTCAGGGCTTTTCTTTACATTTACCAC
This sequence comes from Clitarchus hookeri, assembly GCA_002778355.1. NCBI lineage: Eukaryota > Metazoa > Arthropoda > Insecta > Phasmatodea > Phasmatidae > Clitarchus > Clitarchus hookeri. The sequence continues at coordinate 590,276 of NQII01001084.1, read as the reverse complement.
CATAATATGTTGATAGTAATATGACGTAGTGACATTGACACTTTAACTTTGTGTGTTCAAGCCGGATGTATCACTCATTCTGAGCACGACNATATGACGTAGTGACATTGACACTTTAACTTTGTGTGTTCAAGCCGGATGTATCACTCATTCTGAGCACGACGGTGATGGCATACGATTATTGTTTCACAGTACATTTAACAAATTGCCTTTCTGAACAGCGTTGATTGCAGTTTCTCTTTTTGAGTACTGTCTAGTATAATCACAGTTTATTATTGGTTTCACTTTGGCTTAAAAGAGTCCTTGGAATATTTCCTCTCGCTATGCTGCTTCGAAACTATCAACTCAGAGAGATAAGAGAATTAAATATGTACTTATCTGGATTTCTCTGACTTACTACTAGAGTTGAAAGTTACGAAAACCTACCAGCAATTAAGTGAGGTAATTTGTTACAGGAGTAACAACTCCAACCCTAACGACTAAGAAAATAAAGAAATTATTTCCCTTTCTGACGTAATAAGCAGTGCTCTGATAAATAATCTAACATACTCTGGAAATTATTAAACAAACCTAATTATTCATTAAATAAGCAAATATTTACAACATAGCAATTACAAATCACTTACAAATATTTACAACATTGGCAAATCTCAACAAAATCCCTGAGAGAAAATACGTGTGTAATGAAGTGAAGTGATGTAAAGTGCANTTACAACATTGGCAAATCTCAACAAAATCCCTGAGAGAAAATACGTGTGTAATGAAGTGAAGTGATGTAAAGTGCACGTAACTACGTGTTATCGAAGAAGAATTCTGAGAAGATACATTTTTTTTTCCAAAATAAAATTTTCAGGTTACAAAAAGGATGTGAATTAACTTAAAAACTGTAAGTACCAGACAACTACTAGTGTAAAGTGTCACAGTGTGTTCATTTGTGAGCGTAATTTAATACGTCGTGCAATCTGACAGGCCACAACTTGTTACCCGTGAACTTAACAAAGCAACAGCATTATTTCTCTCGCTAGTCAGTGTAGTATAAAACACGTCGTCTTCAGTGCCCTTTATCGATTTTTAGCCCTCTCAGCATTAACATCACATTACATTGCAGTTCCCAAATACTGTTGTCGGTAAATAGCTTCATTTTAACTCAGCTCTAACTGTCACAGTGTATATCAAAGTTTGATGCAGCTTTAGATCCTTTGAGAAATAAGTGACTAAATAACATCTTGGCAAATACGGTCAAACAGTTGCAAATACACAAGACAGAGTATCTTCAAAANGAAATAAGTGACTAAATAACATCTTGGCAAATACGGTCAAACAGTTGCAAATACACAAGACAGAGTATCTTCAAAACATTACACACAAACGTAACACCCTTTAATAACAACATAAGAACACTAGACCGAATTAAACATAATGGCTCAAGACTTTTCACATTGAAGGACATTACATACTACAGCTCAATAAGCATCTCGCAGACTCTTGATATATCTTGGAAAAGCTATCGACAAGTACCACAGGCTAGTCGTACATCGACTATATATTCAGCCTTTGCAGGGTCACTTAAATTTTAATACAAGGCTTTTGATAGGGTTTCAATTGTGTAATATTATACTTGCCCACTGAAGTTCCTTCAAGAGTAGACAACTCATAACAATTATTGCGTGTTAACCTGTAACACGGTATGGGCCTTCGAAAACCAAAAATAACTTATTTGTGACGTTTTCCCAAAATGAACTGACCGGATTAGTTCTTCGTAGAACTGGGTCGTTTAACACAACTTACTAGTTTTATAATATTTCTTGTGGCCTTCAGAAGCAGTAAATAAGTTTTTCCTCACTAAATTTTCTACTTCCTAGCGCATCTTCTCCAGGTCTTCCGAGGTTAGACACACCACGTCAAGCCTAGGTAGAACGTCTTTAAGAAACATATCCGAGTGCTGACTTGTGAGTCATTCTACCTATGCATTTTCTCTTGGTATACATTACATCTGGGTCAGTCTTTTCCCTTGAGACGCGTTTTCCACCTGGGTCACCTTGATCCAGTCAGACGACGAATAAAATGACATCAACAGGTACCATAGACAAATCCACTTGAAACAGACCTGGGTACAACTCACATTTTCCCTCAGTTGGAAATACTCTGAACTCACTTTCAGAGAGTGGGTATGAACAAAGNGACCTGGGTACAACTCACATTTTCCCTCAGTTGGAAATACTCTGAACTCACTTTCAGAGAGTGGGTATGAACAAAGTGTACATAGTGTTTGTGTTGCACCAAATTTTGCGGAATGTGATGATAGCTTTCTGCGCGGGTAGCTACGGGTCTTAACTCGTTAAGGTGTGCAATGATCCCTGCCTAAGCTGGACAACAACTCCGTGNAGCTTTCTGCGCGGGTAGCTACGGGTCTTAACTCGTTAAGGTGTGCAATGATCCCTGCCTAAGCTGGACAACAACTCCGTACAAGTGTGCTTAGCCGCTAGCAAAGCTGGCTTGCTCATGCTAGTTTCACTTCTGACTGGCAACGCAAGTCCTGCACGAATTACTTGTACAACTTGTTTTTTTTTTTTAAAGGAAAATCACTAACCCTCTCTTATCTGTTTTCTACACAGCTTGGTGTGGTAACAAAAGAATTTGGAGTGTGTTAAAGTTCCTTTTGTACTTGAAGTGTACTTGAAGTTTTCTGTTTGCAATTCTTGTGTATCTGGTGAATACAGCTCGCCGAACGTGTTTTGTTTACTTTGAACTTTTACATCTCACTAAGTATTCTGTGTAGCAACTCCTGTTTTAGATTCACTATATAGTGCTCCAAAATTTTTAATACAATTGCATAACGATGGTCCATTTGTTCTTTTAAATTACGGGTTTGCGTTTCGATCTTGTACTCCAAATTATGTTTAAATGATTGCAAGCACTGCATAATTTACNTTGCGTTTCGATCTTGTACTCCAAATTATGTTGAAATGATTGCAAGCACTGCATAATTGATGCTAACGTGACGGTGCAACTGGATTCCGTGCGTGCATCTGATACAGTATTTGGGATTTCAGAGTCGATCACATTTTCCGTGGCGCGTTCTGATATTTCATTACTAGCGAAATTTTCAGTAGGAAAAGTGTTTTCAGTTTGCTCAGTGCCAGTTTCATGTATTGGGCACGCTACCTGTAGCAGAATTGTCATCCGCCACGTTGTCTTGCGAGTCAGCATCACTAGCCTCGCACAAGGAACTTCTTAAAAAATACGGCTCTCATCTGTACTCGTTTTCACAAAAATATATTCCCAGACCTGTTAGGCCACTAGGTTAGCTCGCCAAAATTACTATAAAGCAGCCGCAAGTGTAAGTGTAATATTTTTGTAACAGGCCACACCTTTGGGTGCCAAAATTTGTATGACAATTGTTAGAAATGTAATTTAAAAGGTTTTATTTGTGGTGTGGTTGATATTTGTGTAGGGTAAATGAGTGCTTGTGTGAAAGAGAAGCTTAGTATATAGGATACCATTAATTTCTCTGTGGAGAAGCTAAAAACTCACACAAAAATTATGCGGATTAAAATTCTCATACCTGATTACATCAAGTAGCACCACATTAAACACAGTATGAAAAAAAATCACAAATTATCAGAAATCTTAATTTCTCTCAATAGGTAACTGTAAGAAAATTATGGCTTACTTTTGTCTGTAATTATTGAGAACAGGGGTTTTTCTGAAAATAAAAGAAAAAAATCACGAAAAGTGGTATATTTCCACTCCAATAATTACACAGAACACGCATTTACTAGAGGCATTAACGTATTACCAATACAAACCACAAATATGATAGTGGGGAGGATTATGAAGATCAGGGAAATTGTGGGGTTAAAAACAATAGATACACCCACAAAAAATACAAAACCACCTCAATTTAACATTTGTCCACCCAGTTTTGTAATATGTGCCCACCTAACCTACTTTACCTAATCCCACGATGAGTGAATCACTATTTTACATTTCTAATCCAACCTAGAATTGTATGGTTTTAATCTAACCTAGGATTATAGGCATTTAATCTAACCTAGGATTTTAGGGCTTTAATCTAACCTAAGATTTTATTCTAATCTAGGTTTTTGGGTTTTAAAGTAATAGTGAAACTAACCGGACGTATATGAATTAACTCACCTAGGTACGTGGCAGGTACAATTCCACTGTCCTCGGCCAATTCAACTACCGTCATGCACCTTACCTCACTCGACAAAACACCATGATCTACTAAAACGCCCAAGTAACACCCGCCACATAGACGACTGTAACGCACAGAAGCACTCGTACTTGTGCCCTCCATTCTTAAATCACAAGCCTTAGCACAGTCGGATTCAGACGACACAACTCACAAACCGCACTGTATAGCAACTGAACGCAGTTCACGTCTGACAGCATTACATGGCTATTCAACATGGCGTCCGACGTAAACAAAGCGGCCGAACTCCTCTTAACTATTTTATTTAGAACGTTCTACTTATTTTACGATTTTACCCTCCTCAATATTAAAAAGGTAAGCTATGCAGAATCATTTATGTTACTTTTGTGGGTGTACTATGTTTCCTTCAGAAAAGCCCCTATTCTCAATAAATACCATTAAATTTAAAATCTACACAAATAATAGTTTTACACTGCTGCAAGTGCAGGGGATGTAGGAAGGTGTGGAGGAGGGATGATAGTGGGGTACAGTGCGGCGGCTGGTATCATGCCGACTGTGTAGGGATCAGAGCGGGGGAACTGGGCTCACTACGGCAGCATGAGTGGAGGTGTGAGGAATGTGTCGGGGGGAAAGGAATTAGTGGCGGTGGCAGAAAACAAACTAACAGTAGAAAAGGAAACTCAAGTAGGTGGGGAATGTGGTAACTGGATTTGGAAAATGCTGATGGGGAACCTTGTAGAGGGCGTGCCAGCNTAGTGGCGGTGGCAGAAAACAAACTAACAGTAGAAAAGGAAACTCAAATAGGTGGGGAATGTGGAAACTGGATTTGGAAAATGCTGATGGGGAACCTTGTAGAGGGCGTGCCAGCGACAAGGATGGAAGTGGCAAAGGAGGAGAGGTGGAAAGATGCTCAGGATTGAGAGGGTGGAGGAAAAAGTCAGGAATGAGATGGGTAAGTGTAGCTTAGCGATAAGGGTGAGTTAGGCAAAATGCAAGCTTGACTACCGAAGGAACTGCAGGAGAAGCAGAGGAGAAGGGAGGCAGAGATTAAGGTGGTACAATTGAGGAGCTGGAGACAGTAGAAAGGGAAAAGGCAGTAGATGACACAAGGAAGCAAACAAGGGTAGATGAATGGGAAACAGTATGTAGGGAACAGGCAATGGTGGAAGGCAGGAAGCAGTATGTTGAGGATTGTAGAAGAGGGATTACCAAAGACCAGCCAGTAGGAAAACTTGGACAGTTCATGGCCAGAGGGGAATAAAGAGGGCTGGTCAAAGGGAAGGAAACAAGGGTGAGGCAGGGAAGAGGTGAAGTTAACAAGGGGAGGCAGGTGGGTGGAAGGGACACAAAGCAGAAAGGGTTGTACAAAATTATAGCTCAAGTCTATGTGATACCCTGCTAGTTGTGATAGAATTTCATTTAATCAAACTACTCAGTTTAACAAGAACTTACTTAATAAACCGTTTCCTCCAGAAAAAAATGTTATTCCCTGGAATAATTCATTTTTTTTCACGTAATGCTGTTTTTGAAATTAGAGACTTTGGAGAGAAAGAGTTACCAAAGTTTTAAAAATCTGAGAAATTTCAATAACTGATTCATACTCTTATTCAGTATGAAATATAATTGGAAATTATTATTTCTGGTAATTATAGTTGTTCATATGTGCTTAATGCTATTTGTCTAGTATTTCTTACTACTGTAATAAATGTCCACTTCTAACCTTATAATATAATAACCAACACCTGCAATTAGGCTACCGCCCGGTGGCAAGCTCTCTCACTTCTCCCCTACCCGACCAAACTCCTCTTCCACGCCCTTCCTGAACTTTGCAACCCCCCTTATAGATGACATTTCTTCCCGCAACACATTCCACTCCCTCACAGATCCCGTAAACATAGACTGCCTACCCCGCTCATTCTCCTCCACACCCTCTGAAGCTTCTCACTGTTGTTTCCTCTCCCTCTAAACACCCCCTTACTTAGCTGGCAACATAAACTTACCCACCCTCCCCATCCATTCCTCATCCTGGCCAGCCTTTCAACTTTCTTCTTGTCCTTCAACGAGCTCCATCCCATTTCTTTCATCATCACTGATGGCCTATAGTTCCATTCATCCTCACCATCCTGCCCGTCTTCTCCACCTACCTTCACCCATTTTTCTGCCCTTCTTTGCAACTTCTCTAGCCCTGGCACCACCACCTCCACGTACGGGTACCAAACTGCTGCCGCATATTCTAACATCGGCCATACCATATGCCTTCACCTCACCGTTGAATCCCTTCAGCACCCTTCCCAACATACCCAAAGCCCTTCTTCCCTTTCAATCTCTCTCCCTACCTGTTTTTTTTTTTTTTTCATTTGAAGTCTCCCTGCAATACCATCCCAACAATTACCTAAGAATTTTAAACTACATTCAAACAAACTCACGCACCTTGACGCGTGGTATTAACCCTTGTAATGCTGACACGGGAATATAACAACTGTAACAGAAGTATTTTCTTGATTTATTGCAATTCGTACATAAACTTCTGTTTTCAATATCTTCCAAAACTTTCCAGTCACTAATTTTGTAATTCTTGAATGGTTCCGCGTCCACTTTCTGCTGTTTTTGTTTAGGATTCATTGAAACACAACACACGGTCGGTCACAGAACACACTATACCATAGATACCATCGGATTTACACACATTGTGCACCAAAGATGACGCGTTAAATTTAACCGTATGGATACTTTCGGGATAGTTTGGAATAGAGAAATTTCCCACCGTAAGATGCGCTGGTGTTCAAAACAGGTCACTTTTTAGGCCCGTACAAAATTGAAAACTTTAGAATTTAAATTTACGTTTCCTTTGATGATACGACCCATAGATTAAAAAAAAAGGTACACCGCTGATTCGTCTTCTGCGCATGTACCCATAATTGACCAACCCCAATCATACACAACTGTCAAAGTAACATGGTCAATAGTGATGAAAGTGTTTGCTTATATTTCAATTTTTAAATCACATGGACTATAATAATAATATACTTTTACAAATTCTAATTTAATAAAACAATGTTACAAATTAATTAGAGGTAGTATAAATACATGTACAAGTATTTGTTTACAAATCAGTTTTCTAACCTAAAATCCAAACCATGCCATTTTCGCTAGATGTGTCGGCAAAAAAGCAGTTCAATATTGATACACGGAGATTGGTTGTGCTCAGTCAGCTAGATCAGTCTACCTCATCTTTAGTGTATTATACAACCAGTGTTTCAAATATAAAAGAGAGCTTTAAGAATATACAATGGCAAAAGAAAGTCAGTCTCGCGTACACCTCTTTTCAACAGCACAGATATTTTTAACATTTGCATGTGAGTCATGTTTTCAGTACCCATATTCTTGTCCAAAAACAGTCATTTATTTCAGAAAATGAGTCCTTTAATAGGTATAGCACTAGCTTAAAAACACAATTATACACGGCTTCAGTTAACTTCAAACTAGTCCAGAAAGGGCCGTCGTACCTTGGTAGCCAACATTTCAATAAATTACCACAACACACTCAAGAAATTTGCTTCTCTAACTAAGCTTTAAAAAACAGATGAAAGAATTTTTTATTGAATGTGCATTACATAGTGTAGATAAAAATCTAAACTACAAAAATTGTTAATTATTCAGAATAGGGGTTTTTCTGAAGGAAACGTCGTAGACCCACAAAAGTAACATAAATGGGTTCTGCATAGTTTACCTTTTTAATATTGAGATGGGCGTAATGGTAAAATAAGTAGAACGCACTAAATACAATATATAAATGTACGAGCAGTTTGGCCGCTTTGTTTACGTCGGACGCCATGTTAAATAGGCATGTAAGCGTGCTAATGCCATCTATCGGCTGCGGACGTTAAGACGAGCGATGGTTTAGTACACCACTGTATGGGATACAGTCATAGAACGGATACAGTGCAGTTCGCGGAGAATGGAATGTTATGTGCGCGTGATTTGCGACGTCCGAACCCGGTCGTGTGATTGAAGAATGGTGAATAAAGATGTAAGAATTGAAGAGTACGAGTGCTCCTGTGCGTTTGCCAGTTTATAGAATTAACGTTGTTTTGGCCACTACTGGTTGAGTTTCTAGTAGATCACGATGGTAGTTGAATTGGCCGAGGACACACCGCCAACTTAGGTGAGTGCATTTACATACGTTTTGTAGGTTGTATTATCTCTAGCATTGCATTTAATGGTAACATAGATATTTTCCACACATTTTAGTATTGGTTTATAGCGTGCATGTATTTATGTATGTACGTTACTCTAATATTTTNTGAATTGGCCGAGGACACACCGCCAACTTAGGTGAGTGCATTTACATACGTTTTGTAGGTTGTATTATCTCTAGCATGGCATTTAATGGTAACATAGATATTTTCCACACATTTTAGTATTGGTTTATAGCGTGCATGTATTTATGTATGTACGTTACTCTAATATTTTCGTATGTTACGTACCTTACACTAACCTAGGTTGGTTTAAATTAGGTTAATTTAAGTTAGTTTAGATTAGATTTTAAGTTTCATAACGTTAACACATCATTAACGTAACGTTACCTACAGCAACATAGTTATTTTCCTCACATTTTTATCTACAATTTCCCTGATCATCATAACCCTCCCCACTATCATAATTGTGGTTTGTAATGGTAATATGTTAATGCCACTAATAAATTCGTGTTCTGTGTATTTAGTAGAGAGGAAATATACCACTTTCTGTGATTTTTTCTTTTATTTTCAGAAAAGCCTCTATTCTGAAAAATTACCAACGGTGATGCCCTACAGCATGTCGGAAGAAGATTAGTCACACTATGAAGAGAATAAATAGTGTGTACGTGCAATCTAATGTGTGTGCATGTGTGTGTCCGTCCAGTGTATACATATTGTATACTGTAATTTGGCTTATTTGACTTGTCCAATATCTTTGTACAGCTATGGATTGAAAAACGATCTTACGGACACAATAAAACTAACAAAGTACACAATACAATTGAATAGTCACGTATTCGATGCCTCCAGAGCGCAGCACCATATCCTCGAAAATTACTCTTATAGAGGGCCATAACAAGATGACGTGACCAAGCTTGGCTACGACGATAAAGCCAACTTGATCTGCGGTGTTTCCAGAGTTGTGAAGTAATATGTGTGTGCCCGGCGCCACAGCTCTGCGGTGAGCTGATGAGATGTAGGGTCGTTCGGCCGACAGCCTAGGGACTCTGGTAAACATTCCGTCATACACACGTTGCCGAGGTTGTGGGTCACCTCGCACGCCTTACTTAATTATCAATAAAAACAGTGGTGCTGGTTGTTAAGGTATTTATTACCCCGTTATGTACACTCAACTATACAGAAGACACATGGCCTGAATGGCCTGGAACTACAAGCGACCACGTGATCTTATCATGTGAAGCTCGAAATGCACTTTTGATTCCCGATAAATAATAACGTCGCTCTCCCCTCGGCGCTATGCAAGTTAAGTCAGGCAAGAGATGATGATAATGATTGATAATGTGCCGGATGCGACTCGATACTGTTCGACAGATGATGTCCTTGCTAGGGCTTCTGCGGAGTGGGGAGAGCGTAACGTCCGAGCTCGTCCAAGTCCTGGCTAATACTGCCGGAAATGTGCGTCGGCTTCCGCCGCCTAGACGCCGCCGACGCCATGCGGTGGTACAGTGAAACATAATATACACTAAAAGATGATTATGGGATGAAAAATGATATGAACTAAATTAACACAACAAAACATAATTACAATTACACAAATACATAATAAAAATGATAATACTTATTCTAAATGTTTTCATTGCACCAGCCACAGCATTGCCAAATGTAGAATGTCACATGTCTCTGGCTGTGGCTGGGCAAATTGTCTCCTGATGACAAAACAAATTATAAATGAATTAAACACTGACATTATTTACAAATACACTGACGAAATAAACTGAATAAATAATAAACACTAATGCACTCGTGCCCACAAGCCTGTCGGTGTGGTGCGTCTGGTGTGGGCATACTGTGGCAGTCAGTGGGCAAAAGGACTCGTGAACGTGCGGTTCACGTCAAAGATAATTACATTGAACGTTGCAGTAAAATGTAAATTTGGCGTTTGTTTGCATTTTCTTAAATATTTGGAAATAGGTCGACATTGTATAGAATGTGACTTCTGCCAGAGGTTCCGATTGCTGTAGACTAGTGATGCAACGAATGTCGATTTTTCCACATTCGCGAACGCGAATGCGAATGNCAGAGGTTCCGATTGCTGTAGACTAGTGATGCAACGAATGTCGATTTTTCCACATTCGCGAACGCGAATGCGAATGCGAATGTTGGTATTTCAAATATGGCACCAAAAGCGTGTGCCTACGAACTCGAATTTACCGCCCATTTANTGCGAATGCGAATGTTGGTATTTCAAATATGGCACCAAAAGCGTGTGCCTACGAACTCGAATTTACCGCCCATTTAAAACTGGCCGGCCGGGCGGCCATGTTAAAACCGAGAGTAGCCCATATTCCCCGACTCTGAACGAAGTAAACAAATCGTGATTGCTGGCTTACTGAAAGAAGTTAGCTGCTAATAATGTTTTCGTAAAGATTTAGTTTGAGGTTTCCTTGACGTGTACCGCTCATACCTACCAGTAGTGGCGATGCTATTCTTGCCCACGCCGTAAACCGATGGCCTAACGACCAGAGGAATCCCCGAGCTCGAACCAACTGCACCTGTCATGTTGCCTGAGTCACGACGTGACGCTGCGAACGCGGGGAGTCTTGGGCATGTTATCGCCCCTCGCCACAAGAAATTACTAATCGGGGAAAAACAGTGCACCCCGCCTACCCCTATCCCACCGCAAACACGAGAGTGTAAGTCCCGAGTTATATGGAAAATAGAACAGAAACATATATATACAGGAGCCACAGAGGACCATTAAGTCAGTTATGCGACAGTTAAGAGAGTTACGCGAGAGTGAAGGACAGTTGAGGTCAGTTACGCGAGAGTTACGAGACGTTTACGACGGAGCAGCAGCGACAAGACAGTTACAACGAAGTTACGACGGAGTCGGGAGTTACGCCGGAGTCACGAGAGAGTCAGATACGAGGAACGACGAGCGACGAGGAGAGAACTGCACGTCCAGGGATCGAGCCCAGGACTTCCCGGGAGAGACACCGAGACAGCACGACAACGCCAGCCACCAGCATCGAGGGATAGCTAGATTCCACCGTCCGAGAAGATATAAAAGGGGCTAGGTCTCATATATGTACAGATCACTGTAACTTTGGACAATAAAAGTAAAGCGTGAATAAACCGAACCCAGTTATGTCTTTGTGTCACCCATCTTACAGCAGCCCAAGGTGCAGTTAGCCAGCACCGTAACAAATTACTATGTACCCTGCTATCCACCACCCTGTATAGTGCAGGTGGGGGCAGCGTCGAGTCAACATACTTAAGTTTTGTTTTTAACTTGTAAATACTCTATTGTTGTAATTGTACAGTGATAAGTGATATTTCAAAATGATGCGGTCGTGTGTTAGCGAAGTTTGGACTTATTTTACAATATGTGATGCTGAAAATTTGAAATGCAAAATATGTAATAAACAATACTAGCGCAAAGGAAGAACAACAAGTGCTATGAGAAATCACCTGGAAGCTTTGCATAAAAACGAGTATAATGCTTTAAAGAATAGGGAAAATGAAAAGCGAAATGCTTCTACAACAAGTGTTGTGGCCTCCACTTCGCGACAATGTACGAAAACCGACCTGAAACAGATGTATTTGACTGATTGCGTCGAAAAAACAAAAAAGTGGGATAACAACAATGCCAAGTCTTTGGAAATTGATAATTTCATAAGTGAAATGATTGCTTTAGAGGACTTACCCTTTAGTTTTGTCGAAAGTGTTGGATTTGTCAGACTATTGAACCATCTTTGTTCGTCGTATAATATAAAAAGCCGACAACATTTTTCTTCTTTTATATGTGAGAATTTCTACGGCAAAGTCAAAGATAAAATTTTGGGATTAATTAAGTCATTTGAAAAATTGGCGTTTACCACTGATATTTGGTCTGATTCTTGTTCAGGAATATCTTTGCTGAGTCTTACATGTCATGGTATAACAAAAAACTTTGAGAGAAAAATGATTGTGTTAAACGCAAAGGTATTTAACGATGGCAGACATACTGGTGAAAATATAGCTATAAAACTTGAAACCATGTTGTCGCATTGGGAAATACCTAAAGAAAAAGTGCAATGCATTGTTAGAGATGGTGGCACAAACATGAAAGAAGGTATTTCCTTGTTATTAATTAGAGACATTGATTGTTCGTCACACCAAATTCAGCTGGTTGTCAAGGAAGGGCTTAAGGCACAAGATTCCGTTATAACAGTGATTGCAAAATGTAAAAAGATGGCAACACATTTTCATCACTTAAATGTAGCTCAAGATGAACTGGCTGCTCTACAAGAAAGAATCGATCAGCCAAAGCTGAAAATCATACAAAAGTGTGCTACAAGATGGAATAGCAGCTTGTATATGTTAGAGCGTATTTTGAAAAACAAAGATTCGTTGTGTCTTTATGCTTCCCAGAATAACAAGATTTCACAACTAACTTCCGAAGAGTGGATTATTGTGGAAAAAATAATAACTTTACTCAGATATTTTGAGGAAATTACAAAAGAACTAAGTGCAGCCAATATTTCTGTATCCTCAGTAATTCCATTATTGTCCACTTTGGAAAAAATAATTGGTGAATTTGATGTGACCGACGAATGCGTTGGGAATACGATTTTAGTTCTTAAACGAGAACTATGTCGCAGATTTTCCCATTTGGAAAATGACGTATTGTTTGCTACGGCAACTTTTATTGACCCAAGATACAAATTAGAATTTTTCAAAAATTCTTCAACCAGGGATCAAGTTGTGAAAAATATATTAGAGTCAATTGGAAACGATGAATCAAGCCTATCGTCTTGTTCAAATCCTAAGCGTGCCAGAATGACTACTCATCGGATTGAAACATCTGGTTCCAGTGCCAGTCTGACAGAGAAATCTATATCTTTAAGAGACACCATGAAATTGCTGATGGATTCCAGTGAAAGTGAAGAAGAATAAGAAAATGAATGTACGAACCCTATAGAAGTTTTGATAAAAAAAACCATCAATGAATATTTATTAGATAAACGTGTGGAAAATGATGCAGAGCCACTTACATGGTGGGCGGTAAATAATAAGAAGTATGGCATTATTTCTCCCATAGCCAGGCAATATTTAGTAACACCACCCACTAGTGTGCCTAGCGAAAGGGTCTTTAGTGGGGCTGGTCTTCTTTACACATCCCACCGAAATAGGCTGCAAGGAGAAAAGGCATCAAAACTTCTATTTCTGAAGTTTAATATTCCTCTACTCTTATTTAATTAATAAGTGTTTCACTTAATTGTGCTTAGATATAAACAATTTTTCATAGTTTTATTTTTCGATTTCAAGAAGTAATGTTTAATGGATATCTTAAAAATTACATAATTAGTGAGTTAGTTTTAGTACCAAAGTTAAAATTAACAAAATGTTAAGAACATATTTGTTTTAATTGAAAAGAAGATTATTATATTGTTTGTTTTTCTTCACAATATATTTTTAACTTTATTCATAAGAAGTCGATTTGATTTACAATTAAACATGATTACTAGTTCATTAAAAGATCTCACATATTTGAATAAGATACCCTTTAGGTTGCATAAATGCATATTGTTAAGTGTTTTTACAAAAGATCTCATTTAAAGTTGATTTGTATAATTAAAAAGGTTGGGTTGTATCTTATTCCATTGTTTTTTGTTAAAGCAGTTAAATGGTATTTGATCATACAGTTGTTTTATAATATAGTTTAGAAGTTTTAAGAAATTACCTGCCTTAATTTGATTTTTCTTAGGTAAATAAGAATAAAAGAATATCAAGAGAGTGTTTCTGTTATGTAATCTAGTGAATAACTACAAGGCTGTTTCCCAATTATCATTAAAATAAACTCTTAAACATAAAAAATATGTTTATAAATAAAAATGTCTTAATCATAGGAGTTGCATTATTATTTAATAAACATTTTCATTTTTCATTGCCAAATACATTCGCAAAATATTGGCATCATGTTTGCGAATGTGAATGCAAATGTGAATGTTCAAAAACATGCGAATGCGAATATTCGTTGCATCACTACTGTAGACACAACCATGGAACCAGGCTTGCCGAACGATAAATTTTTGCATACAATTAATACAGAACATGGAAAGAAAGCATCTACGTTCTATGGTTTCCAACTTTATAAGCCTGAAACTAGTGATGTTAAACAAAATAACCAACTGAAACGGCATCTTGCCTTATTAGAACTGGGGTCCCCATATCACGCGTTCTTTTGGTAATATTTTGTATAATGTTGTAGTGTCTGTTCCTGCATTTATGTTCCGTGTTCCTGTTGAATATAAATTTTACACAGAGGGACTTTTGTTTCTGATGATCTGCAGTATGTATTTTATATGTTTGTTGTACTTATATTTAATATTGTCTCTGATGTATGCCCTATGTGAAATTGTATAACATCACATTACCATAAACACGAGCTCTAAAGACGACAATAGACTGCTAACACCGCTACACAAGACCCAATTCTATTTGAGCTTCTTTACCACTGCCACTTCGAAGGCATGGAACAGCCTGCCGACTCAACACAGAAATATTGAAAGTTTCAGTAGATTTAAGAATACTGTAAATAAGTACTACCTTGGTCACCCCAGTGGATGAGGGGGTGAAATTGACATTTCACGAAGGAAGTTGTGTTTTGAATGATGGTGTGTGTAAGTGAATGAGCGAGAGAAGGTGACTATGCCTTACCTGGCCTTTAAGCCGTTAATAAATAAATAAAACTTGAGGGGGTTTGGCATGAAATCTGAATTCATTGTATTCGTATTAAATTAAATTACAGCTACATGAACAGAAACAACTCCAAAGCCATCTTGATGCCAGTTGATATTGATAATTTTCTAATAGTTTAGCAAGAGTTGCATTGTGTATCATATCACTGTCCCATTTAAATGCAAAACTGTCCCGTAGTTTAAAATATTACATTTATGCCGGCCTCTGTGGTAGTGGTATGTGTTTTCTAGACCACCATTGTAAAACTAATGTGCTCGGTACAGAGTCTTAACAGTTTCATTTTCACTTGGCCCACCAAATATTATCTTAAAAATTTCCAAACGTTCAACAAATTAGCATCTATAAACTCTCAGGCATAAATCATTAGTTCATGCAAATAAACTACAGCCTCAAAAAATGATATTTCTTGGTCAAATATATATGCCAACAACATAACATTTGACATGTTTCGGGGCAGACCATAGGGCTCTGGTGTTTAAAACATGCTCTTGAAGTCCAGAGGGCTCCAGTTTACCTAACTGAATACTGCACACTCTGTTTAGCAAGACTCTCTTGGAGGCAGGTCATGGATGAAAAACCCGGGCTAAGAACCCTGTATCCCCCCCATGTCTGCAATCGCGGAATAAAATGACTTATTGCTCTCTCGTCCCACGCTACCGTGGTACATGGAATGGACTACGCCCCGAGGTATATTGGTTCCTCAGACACCAGGCCGATAATACAAACGCGCTCTGAAGATTTGCACAGAACACGAGAAAACCTACTGGCCAACTTCCAACATTTGCCATGTTTCTCACATACACAAATCTGTGAGACTTGCCAGGAATCGTACCCGGATCACCTTGGTGGAAGGCGAGTACTCAGACAACTTCAACAAGATATACCGTAATAGTCATAAGTTTGAAAGAGGAAAGTGTCTGTGGGAGAGACAGACTGTTGCAGCACTATTTCACTCTCTCCATCTTGCCTGCCATGAACACACTGCCCCATCGATGAACTTCCTGCGTACTCTCAGCTGATCGAGTGTTCATGGGACGTTCAAGATTTAGGTTGCATTTAGTGTCTGGTTACAATCAATTACATACGATACTTCGTGATTTTATATTTATCTAGGCAAGTAAATGTGAAATGATGTTAATGTATTTTTTTTACAGTAATATGACTTTTTTTTGTAATTACCATTTTTACTGTTTCTCTTAGTAATACGATATTCACAGAAAATTTACAACTCTCATTATAATCAACATGAAGTTTAATAACATTATAAGTTTTACTGTTATTTACGTATGTACAGGTCAGTTCATGTGCTGAAAACATGGATGTACGGAAATTTTTGACAGTAACAATGTGGTCACTGGTGCCTGAATATTCATATAAATCAAACAAGTAGAATTTATTTCAACAGCTTTATTTTTATTACAGAAATAAAAATCTCATGAAAAAATACACACTTTCTCACATATCATTTTTGGCATCAGCAGGAGGGGGGCAAGGGGGGTACTTGCCCCTTGCCCTCCCCTGGAATCTGCATTTTTTTCCCCTATGAATGTTATGTTATGTAGAACACACTGTAATATTTCTCACATAACTTTTTTTGTCCTCATCACAAGTTCATTACACTCCTGATGTCTCAGCAATATGTTACACTGTAAAGACTGTAATAATACTTAAATGTATAGTTTTTACTTCTTGCCACTACCTACGCAATAAGTAAATTATTGTTCTTATTTGGTCAGCACATTCTGTAATCATTAAAGTTTATCAGGTATTAAAGAATCTATACATTTCCAATTTTTTAATGTTTATTTTTACTTTCAATGCTTATTGTCTAAAGGACAAGTAACGCACAATACAACACGAGCCCCACAAACATTTAAAAGCAACCACAAAAAACAGTATGACCAGGAAATGTCATATGCCAATCTGTACAGTTTTGAACATAAAATAAATTTAATTTGAGGAAAGTATAAGGATACAAATAAGAGACAGTCTTAAGTTATTACCAGTATGTACATGGAATTTTGCACATTCTGTACGATAAACAATTTAAGATGAAGAAAGTTTCCACTGGGCTGCAATGAAACGTAACAAACATGTCAAGGGAGTTTGAAAACCACCGTTCAAAATATACATTTACAATGAATGTGTATTAAATCGCTCTAAAAATGTATAGCACCGAAAAAACAGTTATCCTTCAGACTCCTGCCACCTCGAACAATTAAACATCAACGCATTTAGATAAAAGGTGTTAGTGCTTAATTCAAACATTTTGTGAACTTAGCTCAATCATTGGAAATTATGAGACTCGACAGAAATAATTTTATACCAGTTTATTTTTGCAATGTCATGTTGAACATGCTTACTTCCCTCTCGCCCTAATATCACCAGACTTTGAATTGTGGAAAAAGGAAAAATTTGTTCTATGGGATTTTTTTTTTTATCAGTACAACATTTGCATTAAACAGTCACTGCCGCCTGGAGGCCAATTTCAGTTTTCCCTATACACCCACCAGTGGCGTAACACAAATTTTCGCATTGGGAATAAGTTTGTTTATGCATTTTTACTCACTTCTGTTCGCAACTGTAGCAGTAGAATGGTATGCGCTATTACAATGTCTCCTTGCATTGTTCAAACATTACTATAGGTATCGGGAATCTTTACAGTCAACGCAAATGAGCGACACAAATGTGCAGCTAATGGCTTTCTCATACTGAAATGCAAATAAAGATGGCACCTTCATTGGCATCTCCCCCTGTAAGCTGGCAACTACAATAACTATACTACAGAGATTTTCCCCTACCCTAACATTCTCAGTTGTTAATTTGTTTGAAATCCAGCCTTGATCTTGCATACGGCTGGGATAAACAGGAAGAATGGAGTGTGCAGAGATTTGGGCGGCTCTGAACATCGAGATCTTTAGAGCTGATGGGTGAAACGAGGAGAGTATGAAGTAGCACCATAATGCAAGGGCGAGGGAAATGGGAGATCCAACCCGCTGACCAGCATCATCTGGCAGGATTCCCACGCAGCCCACTGGGAATCGAACCCGGTTCACCTACATGTCTGTGGAAGGAAGAGGGGGGTTTCTAATCACTACACCACCGCAGCCCCTAGGATGAATAGAGGTGGCAAAAACTTGCCTACTGGTGTTCTCAACCCAACAAACACAAACCAACAATTAACACATATATTGCACTTTAATTTGCCAGATACAAAAAAAAAAAAATTATATCGCATTATATAACTGGTGTCATGTACTCAGTTTCCCATTACATAAATTAGTAGTATGTTGTTATGCTTATAATATTTGTAAACCAACATTTGTAAAAATTACTATAAATCTTGACTTNATAAATTAGTAGTATGTTGTTATGCTTATAATATTTGTAAACCAACATTTGTAAAAATTACTATAAATCTTGACTTCGGTATGATATGTTGCACAAAAGTAAAATACACCATGAAATTTCTCCTATAGCATAATTAGGGAAAATAAAATTTCTCAATCACACAACATTCATGGATTAACATGAAACTTAGAGAGAAAGAAATATAAAAAATGAAAGGCTGCGCAAATAAATTTATATTGCATTCCAGTATAAAAAGTTTTCCCGGATGTGAAAGCTAAAAATTTTGTAAGTAGCAACAGATGCTATTATTTTTATGAATTTACAACATAAATGGGCTATTATTCAGTACATTGTTTCAGCAACTCTTCATACACACAGTATTAGATTATATTCAAATATAGGACAACCATAAAACAAGATGTACTTGAAAATATGAAAAATTAGAGTACAAGACTTGAAAATAAGATAACCATATGCTTTTACAAAGAAAAAAATTGGACATCATATTGTGATCCGGGTGGTTTGAACAAGTCCTTTGGCAGACAATAACCCCCTCCATCACAGAGGAGCCAGCAGTGGTTGGGACCAACCCAGGCAACGAGCTGACAGGGCTTGTGGCGGCTGAGGTGAGCAGCAGTTCTATAATGGTTGGTTTCCCTGTCTGTGGAAGAGACAGATGGGCCGGGAGTTCCCCCACTTGTGCTGACACCCTCTCGCTCACCCCTTGCCCTCCCGAGCAAGCAAAGACAGAATGGCTGAGGATGGAGTCAGTCCATGTTTAAGCAGCTCTCTATGTTGAGCAGCATATTGTGTAAAAGCGTCAGTGCGTGCCCGACAAGACAGCGCAGACTGCCTGGGACAAACCTGCACATTTGTAGTCCTCGTGGTTCTTCAGTTGTGGAGGAGAGGCTCAAGACACATTGCCACAGAAGGGTGTACGTGGTGGTAACGNCTTGCCACAGAAGGGTGTACGTGGTGGTAACGCACTGCGTCTTAGCTGGGAGGGTACTTTTAGAACTGTAAAGAGACTGTTCACTGTTTAGACAAAATCAACCTATTGTTTTGCTATCGTCTTCCCTTGCAATGGTGTCCCTGAGCTGGACAACCACGGTACTCGAAACAAATCAGCAGACCTGCTCCTCGGAACTCCCTGTGCCACACCTAGCCTCTGCGCTGGGGTGCGAGGACAATGAGTTAGTGTGCAACATGNATAAATTAGTAGTATGTTGTTATGCTTATAATATTTGTAAACCAACATTTGTAAAAATTACTATAAATCTTGACTTTGGTATGATATATTGCACAAAAGTAAAATACACCATGAAATTTTTCCTGTAGCATAATTAGGGAAAATAAAATTTCTCAATCTCCCAACATTCATGGATTAACATGAAACTCGGAGAGAAAGAAATATAAAAAATGAAAGGCTGCGCAAATAAATTTATATTGCATTCCAGCATAAAAAGTTTTCCTGGATGTGAAAGCTAAAAAAATTTTGTAAGTAGCAACAGATGCTATTATTTTTATGAATTTACAACATAAATGCGCTTTGATATTCAGCGCATTGTTTCAGTAACTCTTCATACACACAGTATTAGATTATATTCAAATATAGGACAACCATAAAACAAGATGTACTTGAAAATATGAAAAATTAGAGTACAAGACTTGAAAATAAGATAACCATATGCTTTTACAAAGAAAAAATTGGACATCATATTGTGATCCGGGTGGTTTGAACAAGTCCTTTGGCAGACAATAACCCCCTCCATCACAGAGGAGCCAGCAGTGGTTGGGACCAACCCAGGCAACGAGCTGACAGGGCTTGTGGCGGCTGAGGTGAGCAGCAGGTCTATAATGGTTGGTTTCCCTGTCTGTGGAAGAGACAGATGGGCCGGGAGTTCCCCCCCCTTGTGCAGACACCCTCTCGCTCACCCCTTGCCCTCCTCCCCAGCAAGCAAAGGCGGAATGGCTGAGGATGGAGTCAGTCCATGTTTAAGCAGCTCTCTGTGTTGAGCAGCATATTGTGTAAAAGCGTCAGTGCGTGCCAGACAAGACAGCGCAGACTGCCTGGGACAAACCTGCACATTTGTAGTCCTCGTGGTTCATCAGTTGTGGAGGAGAGGCTCAAGACGCCTTGCCACAGAAGGGTGTACGTGGTGGTAACGCACTGCGTCTTAGCTGGGAGGGTACTTTTAGAACTGTAAAGAGACTGTTCACTGTTTAGACAAAATCGACCTATTGTTTTGCTATCGTCTTTCCTTGCAATGGTGTCCCTGAGCTGGACAACCATGCTCCTCGGAACTCCCTGTGCCACACCTAGCCTCTGCGCTGGGGTGCGAGGACAATGAGTTAGTGTGCAACATGGCTCGCTGGAGCAGTCACTCAGTTCTTGAAACGCTCTCGAAGCCATATCCAGCCTTTGTACAAGGGAGTGCACATAAGATGGTTTCGTGGGCAGGATGGACTGCCTTCCAGTTCTGGCAGAGGGCAACTGGTGTGTATGGGGGCTAGCTCATTATGCTCGATCGTACATATCTCTGCCCTTGAAACATCTTGGTGCCATGCCCGGCCTGTGAGTAAATGATCGTAATCGAGAGGGTTCCTTACGAAGGAGGAGATGCCTCCAGATTCCCGAGGGGCAAATGACAGGTGAAGACAACTGGCTTGCCACGTAAAATCATATCTGGTCCTCAAAATTACAGGCTTATAGTATGTTAAAAGAATCAATTTCTCAATTTTAAAATTTTGAGGTCAATATTACTGCTTTGCCAATAGCAAACTGTCGCTACACACAGATTTGGCATTAGTGTTTCATCACAGTACTGGCTACTTAAAATCTTTGGAAAATCAACTCAGTGTACTTTATTATGAAAAAATAAAAAACATAGACCAAGAGAGTGCAACTTTCTTGCATGCAATGGAGAATTTGGTCATAAACATTTTTGTATATTATTTTTGAGCACAAACAGTTCTTTTCATTTAAATTACACCCTCATCCTTCTGCTTACCAATAATTAAGTTCATTCAAGTTTGGCTTTTGGAATTGATGGACACGCTTTACTTAAGTGCCACAATAAAATCCTATTGAACTAATGTCCAAATAGTTGGTGAAGAAATAACTTTTTACTGTAATTCTAAGCAATAACATGGGTGGCACCTTATTCTCAAGGTCGTCGCAATATATCTAAATCTTTCGCATGAAATATAGTTACTAGATCATAAAATCTACAAGATTTTTGTCTATTGCGCCATCACCAAATTAATAAATTAACCTTAAGGAAGCTTATGTATATTAAAAAAACAACAAATGGATGCAGCACTAATTTCAACATAAAGCGTAAATTATGATCTGCAATTATTATTAAACCTGCTAATATAAGTTTCAGAATAACAAATTAACAACAAATAAAAAACCCTGCAGGTAATATTACAAAATCCGCCATAAATGTCACAACCAAGGGTGAGAAACACTTATCAATTCAATAAGGAATGCATTCTGCACAGGTAGATTTTTTACATCTTGTCTTCTTTCTACATATATTCAAAATGATACTGCCTAACTGCTGCTTGAATAATATTGCAGTGCATTTTAAATATGAGTATTTACACAGAATCACTAAATGTGTTCCTGTTATAAAGATATATAGGGGTAAAAAAATCTTCAGGTAAAGGAACAAATCACAATCTCAATATATCATGCACATTATAGATGCTATTTCTGAGCCCTCCAAAACAGCAAAACTGCGGTGAAACCGCATTATTGCGAGTATGGTCTATAGCGTCACGCCCGCCTTTGTGATAGTTTTTAAATGCACCGTCATTTGCCTTATCATTTGAAAGGTATTTAATTTTGTTTGGAGCACAAAATCTGTTAATGAAGCCTTCCACTATAGCGATATGAACATTTGTAAACTCGTATTTTTTAAATGTTTAAACACGTCGCATCCACCCATTTTCCATGCCAGAGACAGCCTTTGTTAGTCCGCAAACAGAACCATAACTAGTATATCGCGTGGTAATAACAAAAATAAAACATATTCAGAATGACAACCAGCTATGGTAGCATACATACTGTTGTGTGAATTATACTGTTGAGTAGAAATATCAATCGGGCATGTATGCAATTGTGAAGTACAATCTATGAGATGTTATTACAAGTGCACAAGACAGTGAATTCTGCACGATAAAAGTAGTGGAAAAATAAAGGTAATGTAAATTCTGTGCCAAAGTAAGTAAACATGTGCTGGTAATTCACACTTTTCTATGGGCAACGAGTTAAAATCATAAGTTTTTCATTTGAAGTAAATGTCTGTTTTCAATGTTGATATTTTTCATTTCCTTCAAAATATTATTCCATATTGTCAAATATTTTTCTAACCTATCATAAGGCTACTTTTGTTCACGTTTGAACAGATACGTATGTTGTCTGCGGGTTGGAACAGAACGGGAAAGTAACAGCAGCAACAGCGATACAGTTCCAGGCAGGTTGGCAGTACCGATAACTTTACGTCCTGTGTGGAATCTCACACCGAATGTCGCAACAAAGGAAATGGTGGCTTACATTTTTGTCATATTATTACTGTGTGGTACATGTTATTTACAGCAGGTGTTAACAACTGTCCACCATTGTCTGCACAGTGGGCATACAGGCACGTATGTAGTATTGCCTATGTGCCAGACGCTGTATCGCTGCAGCGGAATATTTGTGCACGTTGTACACGAAAATGGTTGGTTCTGGGCATTTACAACATTAGGACCATTTTTGTCTGTTATAGGTCTTGCTGCTCGATAAACCAGCATCTAACGTTCNCCTGGGCATTTACAACATTAGGACCATTTTTGTCTGTTATAGGTCTTGCTGCTCGATAAACCAGCATCTAACGTTCATACTTCCTGGCGGTAGTAAAGTTGCCGACAATAAGAGGTGCCCACCCCTATTATTAATGTTGACACTTTTCTTACGTTTATGATCGCGTTAACAATGTTCGGAGGATCGTAATTTTATTTCATTCGTTTCAGATATTTTGCAAACATACATTTCAAAATCCCACTTTTCGAGAACTTATGTCTCCCTTAATATTCAGTGTAGGTGTAAAGTGTCCTTTATAGTTTGCACTTGATTTTGCATAAGAAATGACCTCGCAAAGCTTGTTGGTTGAATTCCACCCTATCCTGTAGATGGTATGTACAAAATGATAAAACACACTATAAAAGAATTAATATAATAAAATACAAAATAGAATATTACAGAAAATTGTTCTGAACGTTTAACAAATTCTATGAATTTCAAGACTGCTTAATATATTTAATCCATAGTGTTAATCAAAATACAGTCTCACGTAAACATTAAAAACAAAATATTTCAAACAAGAACCTTACAAAAATGGCTGCAAAATTAAAATTACCCAAATATAATAAAATTTATGAGCCTGATACAAGTATACAGTAAGCTATAAGAAATAAAAATAAAATGATTCCCTGACCTTTTACAAAAACTAAAATTGCTCATGTGTCTGAAAAAGAACTTCAACACAAATTCTCTGGTAACATAAGTTATTGTAACACAAATAAGTAAAGCAGAACAGCAACTCCATGAGAAGAAGGAAAATGTACGCAATATCCACTAACACTTAAAACTCGCAAGGTAGAGGGAGGAACTTAAAATATTTCTAACAAAAGATAGTATGAATATGTGAAGCAATCATGTAAGTGTAAACATTTTGCAAAGAACAAACAGGAGTAACCCCATCATCTTCGGGCAAACAACAAATATGAGTCATATCATAATGTTCACAGTACGGCTGTAAAACCTCACGAGTTCGATGGCCTCCCCCTGCCTCGAGAAACAGCAATAGCATCTCGGTTGGGGACAACATAGCCAAGACCCCCAGGGCTTGTCTCAGGTTGTCTCAGCTGTTGATAATCCTTCTTCCTGTGGTAGCCTCGGCCAACCGCACTCCAGCTCTCTGCATCACTGCTGCTTGGCTTTGGTTCGTCCAGTTGCAGCCGGTTCATAGCTTCCTCTACCTCCAGAGCCTTGGCTGCTCCAATGACTGCTTCTGCCTTTGGAGTGTTAGCTGCTCTGCTGACTGCTTCTGCCTTTGGAGTGTTAGTTGCTCTGCTGACTGCTTCTGCCTTTGGAGTGTTCGCTGCTTTGCCAACTGCCTCTGGATGCCTGTCCTGGCGGAAGATGCCCCGGCCCACACCAACCACCTTGGACACTTCCACCCGCGGCTGCCGCAAGGGGGCAGGCTCCTTGGGCTCCCAGACTCGGGGTGGAACGGCTATCATCACCTTACCCTGCTGGGCCAGCTCCTGAAAACGCTCAACTTCCTGCTGGCGAAACTCCTTGCGCTTCGATCTGCAACACGTGACACAAGCTTGCAACTTCTCAAACCATTACCACAAAGAACATAAACACCCCTGCAGGTGTATTCAATTCCTAATATGAACAAATTCCTGCAAGCAAAACACAACTACAAAATTTCATCTTCTATTTTCAACAAAACCCAAGTCCCTTTTTAAAAAAGAGTTGAGTAGTATCTTTTATCTTCTTACATCCTATCTGTAACTTTATAGCTAATTGTTTGAACTTTGAAGTTGCATATGTTCAAGCAAAATGTCACAGCTTCTGCTCAACCACAAAATTTTTAAGACCCCTAAACTTAGCATGTACAATTTATTTGCTCGGGACAAGAAACAGTTCACTCAACATCTGCTGAAAGTTCACATTATAACCCAGTGCTGCGTAACGCATGAAGAACTCGCAAACTGCTCGAAATGAGTGAAGAAATTTGGACGGCTCTTTAACATCGAGGTCTTGAGAGCTGATGAGGAAGAAGCGAGGTATGTGTGGAGCAGTGCCGGAATGAAAGGGTGGGGGAAACAGGAGATCCTCAATAAAACCAGACCAGTAGCATCGTCCGGCATGATTCCCACATACGAAAATCCGGGAGTGACCCAGCCGGGAATAGGACCCAGTTCGTCAAGGTTGGCGGTAAGTAGTCTAACCACTACACCATCATGGCCAACTGCTTTAAGTATGAATCTCTTAGATTAGAACCCACTTAGATTTACCTTCCACATGTACAACAGCAAAAGGCAGTTTACCTGAAAAATAAACTTGAGATGATGATGATGATGTGAAATATAGTCACGAACATTGTCACTTTCATACGCCAAAACTTTAACGAAACTCAATAAGACAAACTTTGCCCAAATATTGAACATGTTTATTTAACATTCAACATTCCATATTCCAAAATCCATGTACTTCATTGCTGCACATACTAGTAATTATCATTGTCGCTACGGTAACAAGCTATGAACAACAAAGAGCAGATTAGGCCAAGACTTATCTGTGTGTGAAGGTCTAGCACTCTAATAATTTTTAATACAAAACATTATTTTACATTAAACATGACACCAATGTTACACAGATTGTAAATATATTTATAAAGTGTTCGTCTTCTTAAAATTGTTTTCATGTGTGTCTGTTAATTTTTGTAACTACCATAAGAATTAGGGGGTTTGTTCATAGAATACACAAGTTGAGATTGATGTACAAAAATGGCAATATGTTGGTTAGAATAAACACGTTTTAATCTATTACTAAAACTGAATAATGGTCATTTTGAATAATTAAATTATGAGGTAGCTGCATTTTAGTGTAACAAGACGAAAATATAGCTTCTCCAATAGTTTCTAACAGTATATGAAAAAAAAAAATTACTTAGTATTTTGTGTTTCCATTTAAATGTAATTCTTTTAGGGGATTGTGCAATTCACGCAAAAATTCTTTGGTTGTACTTACCAAGACACAAACACAGAATTATTGGGTAAAAGTAAAAAACCCTGTTATAAACAAAACTATTATGTTAAAAAAAAATAAAATGAGTACCGATTTTACTGGTAAAGTTAATGTTTTGGCACGATTAATTCACCTTATCTATGGGAAATATTTTCAAGAAAGTAGCATCATCCCGATTATTGTTTCTAGTCAGGGCCAATTTTGCTTCGTACAGTGTCATCAATTGTGTGTCGCATAGTAATATTTATTTTATTAAAAACATATGTTATGATAATTAATTATAAATGAAACAATCACTTTTCATGGCAGCACTTCAATTGAGTGACACGAACACACACAATATGGACTTTTGTAGCCATTTTTGCCATAAATTAACTGTATACAATGTATTCTTACTAAACAGTTTCTCCTTTCAATATTTATTTGACACACATAAACTATGTACAGAATAAAATCAAGCAAAGTCACTGAAAACAAAACCAACAGATTTTCTATGTGGAGCAAGTACGTAAAACATCTTTATCCCATTCCGGCTATCTGCTAGATGTGGCGGTGCTGCTCCCGTTGTTACTCCGAGTCTCCTATAGTTTTTTATTTTTCAAATACAGAAGCAAAAAAAAAACATTACACACACATACAGATGACAAAGCTTTTAATGTCAAGCACCAACACAGGCTAGAAAAAGTCAATGGGTTCTTTGCAACACACAATGGAATTATATCCTTCATGGCTCAGCTCTGAGGAAGCTACCTTCAAAGTCAGTTTCTTCCATAAAGTGCTGCTCAGAACGAAACTTTGTTTAGTATAGAGAAGAGCGGGAGGTCACAAAAAGTCCCTGGACAACACCATGTTCTACTACTCCTTACCAGTGCTGCCATGCTCATATTGCGCCTCGAATGCAGGACACTCGTAACTCAAGCTTTCTTATACACTGAGGCGACAAAAGTCATGGGATACCTCCTAATATCGTGTCGGACCTGCTTTTGCCCGGCGAAGTGCAGCAACTCGACGTGGCATGGACTCAACAAGTCGTTGGAAGTCCCCGGCAGAAATATTGAGCCATGCTGCCTCTATAGACGTCAATAATTGCGAAAGTGTTGCCGGTGCAAGAGTTTGTGCACGAACTGACGTCTTGATTATGTCCCATAAATGTTTGATGGGATTCATGTCGGGAGATCTTGGTGGCCAAATCATTCGCTGGAATTGTCCAGAATGTTCTTCAAACCAATCNGTCTCAGCTGTTGATAATCCTTCTTCCTGTGGTAGCCTCGGCCAACCGCACTCCAGCTCTCTGCATCACTGCTGCTTGGCTTTGGTTCGTCCAGTTGCAGCCGGTTCATAGCTTCCTCTACCTCCAGAGCCTTGGCTGCTCCAATGACTGCTTCTGCCTTTGGAGTGTTAGCTGCTCTGCTGACTGCTTCTGCCTTTGGAGTGTTAGTTGCTCTGCTGACTGCTTCTGCCTTTGGAGTGTTCGCTGCTTTGCCAACTGCCTCTGGATGCCTGTCCTGGCGGAAGATGCCCCGGCCCACACCAACAACCTTGGACACTTCCACCCGCGGCTGCCGCAAGGGGGCAGGCTCCTTGGGCTCCCAGACTCGGGGTGGAACGGCTATCATCACCTTACCCTGCTGGGCCAGCTCCTGAAAACGCTCAACTTCCTGCTGGCGAAACTCCTTGCGCTTCGATCTGCAACACGTGACACAAGCTTGCAACTTCTCAAACCATTTCCACAAAGAACATAAACACCCCTGCACGTGTATTCAATTCCTAATATGAACAAATTTCTACAAGCAAAATAAAACTGCAAAATTTCATCTTCTATTTTCAACAAAACCCAAGTCCCTTTTTAAAAAAGAGTTGTGTAGTATCTTTTATCTTCTTACATCCTGTCTGTAACTTTATAAATAATTGCTTGAACTTTGAAGTTGCATATGTTCAAGCAAAATGTCACAGCTTCTGCTCTAACCACAACATTTTTAAGACCCCTAAACTTAACATGTACAATTTATTTGCTCGGGACAAGAAACAGTTCACTCAACATCTGCCGAAAGTTCACATTATAACCCAGTGCTGCGTAACGCATGAAGAACTAGCAAACTGCTCGAAATGAGTGAAGAAATTTGGACGGCTCTTTAACATCGAGGTCTTGAGAGCTGATGAGGAAGAAGCGAGGTATGTGTGGAGCAGTGCTGGAATGAAAGGGTGGGGGAAACGGGAGATCCTCAATAA
The DNA here is from genome assembly GCA_002778355.1 of Clitarchus hookeri. Classification (NCBI taxonomy): domain Eukaryota; kingdom Metazoa; phylum Arthropoda; class Insecta; order Phasmatodea; family Phasmatidae; genus Clitarchus; species Clitarchus hookeri. The sequence continues at coordinate 561,763 of NQII01001084.1, read as the reverse complement.
AACCAGACCAGTAGCATCGTCCGGCATGATTCCCACATGCGAAAATCTGGGAGTGACCCAGCCGCGAATAGGACCCGGTTCATTAAGGTTGGAGGTAAGTAGTCTAACCACTACACCATCATGGCCAACTGCTTTAAGTATGAATCTCTTATTTGTACTGCCAGTTAAGCAACAAGCTATGAGAAATGCGAAGCAAAGTGGCCGACATCTAGTGGTGGATTTCGGAACTCGCAGAATGGTGATACCCACTTAGATTTACCTTCCACATGTACAACAGCAAAAGGCAGTTTACCTGAAAAATAAACTTGAGATGATGATGATGATGTGAAATATAGTCACGAACATTGTCACTTTCATACGCCAAAACTTTAACGGAACATAATAAGACAAACTTTGCCCAAATATTAATCATGTTTATATAACATTCCATATTCCAAAATCCATGTACTTCATTGCTGCACATAGTAATAATTATAATTGTCGCCACGGTAACAAGCTATGAACAACAAAGAGCAGATTAGGCCAAGACTTATCTGTGTGTGAAGGTCTAGCACTGTAATAATTTTTAATACAAAACATTATTTTACATTAAACATGACACCAATGTTACACAGATTGTAAATATATTTATAAAGTGTTCGTCTTCTTAAAATTGTTTTCACGTGTGTCTGTTAATTTTTGTAACTACCATAAGAATTAGGGGGTTTGTTCATAGAATACACAAGTTGAGATTGATGTACAAAAATGGCAATATGTTGGTTAGAATAAACACGTTTTAATCTATTACTAAAACTGAATAATGGTCATTTTGAATAATTAAATTATGAAGTAGCCGCATTTTAGTGTAACAAGATGAAAATGTAGCTTCTCCAATAGTTTCTAATAACATTATATGAAAAAAAAATACATTTACTTAGTATTTTGTGTTTCCATTTAAATGTAATTATTTTAGGGGATTGTGCAATTCATTCAAAAATTCTTTGCAAGACACACAAACACAGAAATCTTGGATAAAAGTAAAAAAAAAAAAAACCCTGTTATAAACAAAAATATTATGTTAAAAAAAATCAAATGAGTACCGATTTTACTGGTAAAGTTAATGTTTTGGCACGATTAATTCACCTTATCTATGGGAAATATTTTCAAGAAAGTAGCATCATCCCGATTATTGTTTCTAGTCAGGGCCAATTTTGCTTCGTACAGTGTCATCAATTGTGTGTCGCATAGTAATATTTATTTTATTAAAAACATACGTTATGATAATTAATTATAAATGAAACAATCACTTTTCATGGCAGCACTTCAATTGAGTGACACGAACACACACAATATGGACTTTTGTAGCCATTTTTGCCATAAATTAACTATATACGATGTATTCTTACTAAACAGTTTCTCCTTTCAATATTTATTTGACACACATAAACTATGTACAGAATAAAATCAAGCAAAGTCACTGAAAACAAAACCAACAGATTTTCTATGTGGAGCAAGTACGTAAAACATCTTTATCCCATTCCGGCTATCTGCTAGATGTGGCGGTGCTGCTCCCGTTGTTACTCCGAGTCTCCTATAGTTTTTTATTTTTCAAATACAGAAGCAAAAAAAAAACATTACACACACATACAGATGACAAAGCTTTTAATGTCAAGCACCAACACAGGCTAGAAAAAGTCAATGGGTTCTTTGCAACACCCAATGGAACTATATCTTTCATGGCTCAGCTCTGAGGAAGCTACCTTCAAAGTCAGTTTCTTCCATGCGACTTCAAACAAAGTGCTCAGAATGAAACTTTGTTTAGTATAGAGAAGAGCGGGAGGTCACAAAAGTCCCTGGACAACACCGTGTTCTACTACTCCTTACCAGTGCTGCCATGCTCATATTGCGCCTCGAATGCAGGACACTTGTAACTCAAGCTTTCTTATACACTGAGGCGACAAAAGTCACGGGACACCTCCTAATATCGTGTCGGACCTGCTTTTGCCCGGCGAAGTGCAGCAACTCGACGTGGCATGGACTCAACAAGCCGCTGGAAGTCCCCGGCAGAAACATTGAGCCATGCTGCCTCTATAGACGTCCATAATTGCGAAAGTGTTGCCGGTGCAAGAGTTTGTGCACGAACTGACGTCTCGATTATGTCCCATAAATGTTTGATGGGATTCATGTCGGGAGATCTTGGTGGCCAAATCATTCGCTGGAATTGTCCAGAATGTTCTTCAAACCAATCTCGTACAGTTGTGGCCCGGTGACATGGTGCATTGTCATACATAAAAATTCCATCGTTGTTTGCGTACATGAAGTCCATGGATGGCTGCAAGTGGTCTCCAAGTAGCTGAACATAACCCTTTCCAGTCAATGATCAGTTCAGTGGGACCAGAGGACCCAGTCCATTCCATGTAAAAACAGCCCACACCGTTACGGAGCCACCACCAGCTTGCACAGTTCCTTGTTGAAAACTTGGGTCCATGGATTCGTGGGGTCTGCGCCACACTCGAACCCTACCATCAGCTCTTACCAACTGAAATCGGGACTCATCTGACCAAGCCACGGTTTTCCAGTCGTCTAGGGTCCAACCGATATGGTCACGAGCCCAGGAGAGGCGCTGCAGGCGATGTCGTGCTGTTAGTAAAGGCACTCGAGTCGGTCTTCTGCTGGCATAGCCCAGTACAGCCAAAGTTCGCCGCACTGTCCTAACGGACACGTCCGTCGTACGTCCCACATTGATTCCTGCGGTTATTTCACGCAGTGTTGCTTGTCTGTTAACACTGACCATTCTGCGCACACGTCGTTGGTCTCGGTCATTAAGTGCAGGCGGTCGGCCACTGCGTTGTCCATGGTGGGAGGTTATGCCTGAAATTAGGTATTCTCGGCACACTGTTGACACTGTGGATCTCGGAATGTTGAATTCCCTAACCATTTCCGAAATGGAATGTCCCATGCGTCTAGTTCCAACTATAGTCCATCTCATATAAGAAGGCCAGATTCTGACAGGTCTGCGAAAGTAGTGCCACTGTTTACCTATAACTACATTTGACTACATATCCTTCCGCCATCAGCTGGTCCGTCAAGTCGGGCTGCATTTTTTATCAACACGCTGTCAGCTAATCCACTTGCCATTGTACTGTAATGCTAAACAAATTTTAAGATATTTTAGACTGACATCTGTCTAATAAAATAAGTAGATTATAAAAGTAAAAATATAAAATGTTGCAAATAATTAAATATTTGCTAACCTTTTTTAATTTGTCCGAAATAGTGAATTTGGGTTAACATTTGCGAAACAGTCTGTTGTATCTATGATCACACTTTGGAAGTTATAGCTAATATATTCTAGTTGGAAATGTTTGACATGAAATAATGTTAGAACTGCTTAAAAACTATTCACGCGTGTCCCACTTTCTTCGGAAACAAGGAGAGGGTTTCGAGAGAACAATATGGCGTATAATTTACGTAAAGGAATGATTACCGGCCGAATATAAATTACTTGTACTCCAAATTGTTGTTCACGAAATATACGTTACTTTAAAAATTATGCAGAGTTCGTGGAAAAATATAACTATTGGCATATGTTTGTAAATTTGTTATATATTGCGCAGGAACGCGGTTCATTTCTGGCTGGTAATACTTCGCAAAAGATCCGACAGATGGCGCGCACAGCACGTCGCTGCAAAGTTTGAGCAACCTTGTTTTTAGTCGACAAATAGCGTCTTTTTTAAAGTTGATTTTTCTTATATTACGGACTGGAAATATATTTCAAATTTGTGTTGTTTCGTCAAATTGTTAGAAAAAATAATTCAACAATATTATGAAATATTTCTGTATGCTTTTGGAATTAATATCAAGGACGTGTTGAAAGCGAGGTTGGAGAGGGATGATACGACGTGAAAAATCTTTCTCAAGTTAACACAACTTCAGAAAACTTTTCCACGTCGTATCGTTTTATTGTGCATTTCTTTTTGAACACCTAAACATAACTAAATTATCACAAAGTTTAGTTTTTAACACTAACAACCATTGTTTTGTGACCTCGTAAAATAACATGTATTAAGTAATCTAGGAACTCTTTATTATCACGTATTTTCTGCTTGTCTAATGTGAGTCGGCAGTGCACTCAGAGTAGCCAACGTAATTTTAACTTTTGTACGTTTGGGCATCAGCTGATACAGGATTTTGTAAATGGCACTTTGTTTGTATCGTATACGTCAAGTTGCCACTCACTGACTGTCAGAATCTGGCCTCCTTATATGAGATGGACTATATCATTCCGCGTTCAAAGTCTGTTAATTCCCGTTGTGCGGCCATAATCACGCCAGAAACCTTTTTCCATGAATCACTTGACTACAAATGAAAGCCCAACCAATGCACTGCCCATTTATAAATTTTGTACACGATATTACTGCCATCTGTATATCTGCATATTGCTATCTCATGACTTTTGTCACTTCTGTGTATATGGCAAATGCTAGTAAAATAATTGCGAATTTATAACAAGTTTTTAAAGGAGGCCTACTATGTAAGCAAAGGAACGTGAAGTATGATGCCCCACGTATTCCGAGTGTGGTGCTTTCAGCAGGTGGGCCTAGTTGAACCTTCCCCCCTAGGGCAGGCCCACCCTGAGGTTTCTCGGGGCCTGGGGCAAACAACAGTGTTTGGGCCTTAACTCACATCCTCAGGCCAGGTGGTTCAACATTTTCCTTGGGAGTTCACATAAACATTTATGAATGTCTATTTTTTTTTTAATTTTAAACTGTGATGTAGAAGAGCCATATGCATAGGTAAATAAGGGAATCTGCAAAATACAAGCAAGCAGTTGTTATGGACAGTAAGTATTGTGGCGTATTATCACAACANGGTAAATAAGGGAATCTGCAAAATACAAGCAAGCAGTTGTTATGGACAGTAAGTATTGTGGCGTATTATCACAACACAGCACATTTCGGGCCCCTGTGGCAGGCGTTTACACTTATTTGAAGTACGAGTCTACTTGCAATTCACCTAAAATGCAGATGCCGGGTTGTATAGTGTGGAAATTATACAAAATCAATCCAGAGCATCTTTAGATGAAAGGGGGGGAGGCTCCTGCGCTACACTCTCTATTGTGTGCACTAATTCATCTGCTAGAAAACTCATGCCATGTTATTCCATTATTAAATATAGTCTTCAGTGCACAAGGTATCCCAACAACAGTGCACCTATTTCTCCAGTCGTGGAAATAAAGGTGGAGACTGCACAGGAGCAAATAAACAAACTTTGCACACTTTGCGTACTTGAATATTTTAATGTGTGTTGCATACATAACGTAGCTTAACCATACTGAAAACCACACAAATGTACTTTCTAGACACACGCCCACACTAACTGATGGCACTGTTGAAGATATTTTAGCTTTTTAACCAAACTTGCAGCACATAACTGCCCGCAATTCACGCGCCATGACGTCAGTGCAAGAAACACTTGCGCTCCAGACCACAAGCAGTTGATGCCGGAGACTGGCCGGAAGTAGAATGACGTATAATGTACACGGATGCGCCTGTAGACAAGAATCGGAACACGTTTGCGCATTGCAGCGGTAACGGAATATGACTTGATGACGATTTAAGCAGCTTGCAGACTTCTGGTACAGTGCATTGTACCTAAATGGTTAAGTGACAAACTTGGAACAAAGTCAATAAACTTCAGTAGAATTAATTCTATAATGGAATAATTATTATTGCTCCTAAGATTACAGACTTATGGCTTACATGCAGAGCTATTTGATTAGTTTTCCCATCAGGCCACTTACACATAATTAAAATGCTTGAAGAACCACACCCGCATATTACAAGGTCGTGGCTCGCTTAATGTAATAAAGGAATTAATAAATATTTTTATTACTAATTTTACACCAGTGATAGTTACAGTTGATGTTAAATTAGGTAATTGAAAAGTATATATTTAAACCAAATATACGCTGATAAAATATTCTGTTTGTGGGAGAGCGTGAAGTGTCCAACAGGCCGCAGGTGGTGCACAGGCCAAAAAATTCAACAGCCCTGCTGTGTTGTGCCACGGTCAGAATTCTTGCAAGCAGACCTTAATGTGATTATGCACGAGTGTTTTAAATATGACACTTTATGTAGCACGAAGCATCTTAAACAATACTGAAATATGTACACAACAGCTCGTCATAGAATATAAACACAGCAATTGTTTGCATTAGGATATGAATCCGCTCATATTACAAAATTTCTGATGCAGATTTTTTTTAACAAGTCCCAGTAAAGTTGAACTAATTTAGGTAAAGTAAGAATTTTGTGTAGTGAATTATAAAACGAATAAAAGTTTATTAAAGCTCTACGACATCANCTAATTTAGGTAAAGTAAGAATTTTGTGTAGTGAATTATAAAACGAATAAAAGTTTATTAAAGCTCTACGACATCAGTCGGTTTTTGACTGAAATATGCTGTTTGTTTTAAACACTTTATAATATTAATATTTTCTAACTAATTATCAGGTATAGTCTATTTCATATAAGAATTCATATTTTTGACAGATTGTACAGAAAAAGTAACCAGTAACNCTAATTTAGGTAAAGTAAGAATTTTGTGTAGTGAATTATAAAACGAATAAAAGTTTATTAAAGCTCTACGACATCAATCGGTTTTTGACTGAAATATGCTGTTTGTTTTAAACACTTTATAATATTAATATTTTCTAAATAATTATCAGGTATAGTCTATTTCATATAAGAATTCATATTTTTGACAGATTGTACAGAAAAAGTAACCAGTAACCAAATAGGCTATGCATCCTTCCGTCGCCATATGGTTTCCACCCGACTGTCAAAACATGGATGATGGATATTGATAAGACGTTAAGCTTGCCTACCTACCCACATCGAAAAATGTCGCCAAGCTACTTACGCATAGATAATAAGAAAATAATTGATTTTGCTGTACAATTTTTTATTGCTGCCAAAGATAAGACATAGGTTGATTAAGAACCATAGTTAAGAGACCTAAAAAAAATAGGTGTTGTTTTTCTCAAAAATAGCTGTTATTCACCTAGAAAATAGGTGTTATTTTTTTATGCGCCATACAACCTTTTATGCATCAAAAATTGATTTTTGAAATGATAAAGATTTTTGCTACACTATATGCACTATTAAAAATACAAAACTATAATTATAACTATAAAGAATAAATATAAAAACTGCTAACAAACAGAATGTGCATCTTCACAGGAAAAATCAGTAAGGTAATAACGTATCTACATAATATGTAACTAATTTACTTAAACATGTTATTTCAACTGCTTGTAAAAAGTCAACAGTTAGTCATCAAACGAAAGCATGGTAAATGTTTCTATATTCTCTTCTTTCAAATTTTGCCTTCTGTCAGCAACTACTAAATTGTAGTGGCTAAGAAGGCGCTCACCGTCGACATTGTTGGAAGGCAACCATATAACCTTCAGTGCTGCTGTAGTAAATTATTTATATTCTACTCCCAAAGCCACCAGTAATTTTGCTACATCTGGTTCTTTTTCTTCCCTGACCATATCTTGAACAGCTTCTTTACGAAATTCATAGCCCTTGTATCAAACAGAATTATCCATTCCATTGAATACAGAAATTTGATCAAAAACAGGCAAAACACTTTTAGTTTCATTCAATAAAATGTTTTTTTGGACTAAAAAGCTTGTTTTTTGCCTTTAAAATGTGCACACTTGGATCACCATTCATCAAACTTTGCAGTTTGGTCATTGCAATAGTTGATGCTTTTTGGCATTGAGAGATGAGTCTGATGAAATCAGACTTTCAAAATGGGAATCAAATATACCTTTTGATGTGCCACCAAAGCCTTTCAACAAAGTATTTAGCCAGGCATATAGCATGTGTGCTGTGGCGTACCGAAAGCCTTCAAGTTTGGTGAGAAGGTCTACAATATCAGCTGCATGGGTTTTTACAAATGTGCACTGAGCAAGAACCACGTTCACATCTTTTTCTGAAAGGCAAGCTAGGTAGTTAATACCACTGTTGTTGATGGCCTTCATTTCATCGAGCTTGAAGAAGTTAACAATGTCAACAAAGTATTCTGACAAATAAAACACTGCTCTGAACCACAAGTTCCATCGGGTGCTCACTGGAATTGGGAACAGATTTGCTGCTTTAGATGTATGTTCAGCTAGATATTGCACATAATTATGCTTTCTTTTTCGTGTATTCAAAAATGTGGTTTTGACTTTTACCACAGCCTCATTTACTTCAGAAAGAAACACAATTCTTTCCAAGAGCCGTATTTTGCAGAAAACAAAGTTGAGTAACGTAGGTCTGCAATTATTCCGAGGAACAAAATTTCAATTCCAATTCCGTAATTCGTATGTAAGCAAGCATCGGTATAACTGCAATTTGTTTACATGTTTGCCAACATAACAAATATATTTTTATCATTTCTGTTCTAAAACTTTTAACTTTGAGATAAACAACGATAGTGTGAATACGCCATTGTATCTTAGTTTTGTCACATACAGCAGTAATAAAATTTCATCTTAACTTGTGCCCTAATTTACGTTCAGATTTACTAACAATTATTCTCTGGCCGCGTGTGTTCTATGGCCGTCACTGCCTTGTAATAAATACAGCTATCTTAACAGTAACAATTGTGTTTGGTGATTATTATATTTTTGAACAATGTACTTGAAAAAAAAAAAATGATGGAACGGGTGATCTGTTCAAAGAAAGTTACAAAATGTGATCCACAAATTATTGACCCTTAGAAATTCAAATTTTTTAACATGCAAAAGTAACCTGTTTCTGCAACGAAGACAGTGGACGTTTGGTAAACAGTGCGACGAGTATTCCTAACCTCAACCACAAAATGTGATATAAACATTCATTGCCTGTCAATGTTCATTTTTTTGCCATATTTAGGTAAAGCAACAAGAAAGATCATTTTGTAACACTCATTCCGCGAATATTGGTCTAGTTTCAAGTAAAGGCCGGTGTAAATTTTCAAATTAGCTTTATTTGAAGTAAAACTGTAAAAATCACTTTATTTGCACCAAAATGCTAAAATTTGCATTATTTTTCGTTTTATCACAAATGCTATTTTTTCAGGTCTCTACCCATAGTTTATTCACTTGAAAATGTTTGAAAATTGCAGTTTTCTCTGCCAACAAACAAATAATACATCATTATGCTCATGGAAAATGCACAATATTACAGTCTTAGTTTGGTTTACAATGGTAATATGTTCATCATATTACGACAATTTTCCCTTCAAATTCATTCATATGGTCACAACATGTTTGAAACATTATTCGTATTAGAATTCAATATCAGAAACACTTGAAATTTTATTTTAATCAAAAGACTAAACTTTTGTTTGCAGCTCTCACATTTGTTTTGCCGATTGCATTTATAACTAGAGTCGTTGTAATGACGCAATATTCGTAACTTTTCGGGACTCAGGTGTAAAATTCTTTCGTGTGTATTGAAGCTTTGGAAAGCTTCGTAAATTTTATCAGGTTCAAGTTTAAAGCCGTGGTGGCTCGTTTCCCGTGTTTATCAGGCAGACGTGTGCGTTTGTAGGTAAATGGGCGGACGTCTGCTGTTTATGTTTTATCAGGAGTCCGGTTGTGTTTCGTTTCGAACATCGTTGTCTTGGGGAAGCGTCAGCATTAATTAGATTAGTTTGTTTCTGTGGATCAGGCAACGTCGACAGTTTTAGTTTCCTGCGACGCAGTTTCGATATCGATAACATGTTGAGAGCGGGACATGCTCAGTTTGTGATGACGCTGCTGGCAGATGCCAGGCGCTTATCTCAGGAGAGGGGGGNGCTTAACGAGGACACGGACGGAACTTTACATCGTGGGGCACAGTGTGTACTTACGCACAACTAAAATGTGGAGCATAATTTATTAAAGATGGTGTATTTGGTTTAACTTCTTTAAATAAGATGTTAATTGTCATTCTTATGAAGTAGCAGTTTGGACATTACAGTGTAAATGTGAAACTTCGAAGTATTGAGTTCTGGTAAATTGTCAGACAGCACATTTTAATTCNTTCTGGTAAATTGTCAGACAGCACATTTTAATTCATAATAATAATAAAGATTTTTTTCAATTAAAAGTGGTGTCTGCTCATTAAATAGGCGAGATCGGGTAGTTACAGATTGTACATGCAATGAAGCTATTTATAAATTAACCACAGTACTGAGCATGCCTCGATGACATCACATGAACATGAATATTATTTGCTGCAAAAAATGATTCCATTACAAACCGCTGCCTGGTTTTCATAAATAACATTTGCTCTCACTTTGTTGCTGAACTGGGAGTGCACACAAAATACAAAATGGCGAGCCGGTTTCAGAAAGGCTCGGTAATTACAGACTGAATCGAAATTTAGTCAGCAGAACTGCTGCACACGGAAATATGTTACGTTAAAAAATATATAGAGCTCACAGATAATATAAATTTATGTAAATTTGGTCGTACATCTGTATTTTAACATGAAAAAAAGTAATTTCATGGGGGTGTGGCGTCCGAAGCGTTATTATCCATTACCAAAAAATGTATCTAAGCTGGCATCTAATAAAACAAAACATTGGGAGGAGAGGGAATGAGAAAACATCAATTACGGTACATGGATTTTAGAATACCCCTCTTCCCAAATTTAACACAAATGTTACCAATTTTTTCCAAACCAACAAATATACATACTGTTGCCTGTGCTTCAATCAAATGAGTATGATGTCCAGACTTCACCAGTTCCACTAAAATGTAATTTAAGTGCATTCTGTCATGTTTCCCTTGTATTTGCGTGCTTAAAAAAAAAGTGCAGATGTTAGGTCTATTTGGATGCATTGAATAACAATTCTTCCCAGAGAAAAAAAATATTCTGAGTTATGTAATATTGAAAACTTATGGCGCTATGCCGCCACTGTGGAAGACATGGTGGCTTATAGGGTCAGAGTTAATGCCTCCAAGCACCGACTATAATGTGCTTGAAGGTTAAGGGGTTTGCAATAATTTAGTCTTTTACTGTTGTATTTTGAAGGACGTATATATTGCCTCGAATTTAACACAAATAAAATTCATCAGCACTTGAGAGGTGTGGTACTGTAATAATTTGGTTACTCGGATTGACTGCTAACGACTTCGTGATGGAGGGAGGCTTCTCTTGATGGTGATTGTATACTTAGCTCTTGCTGGAATGATGTCAGCTGTGGTGGGTGAGCTCCGGCAATGGGCGGCCTTTGGCAAAGGCCCGCTGTTGCTGCCGTCTCACTGTGGTGATGTTCTACTGACGTGGCCAGGGGTCCGATTTGCCCCCGGCCAAAATGGCGCGGCTGACCTCTCTCTGTGCGGCGATCTTCAACTGGCTGCTCGATTGTCTACTGATATAACCTCTCGGCACGGTACTAATGAACTGACCTCCTACTCTGGACGGTAATAATCAACTGATCCCCATTACTCACAAAAAGGGGTTTTTATGCTCGCCAGTGTCCATCCTTAATTGTCGGCATGTGTCGCCTTGTGGGGGGGAGGAGGTGAGGGGGGTGGAACGCAGAACAATGCCTTTCAAAACACGTGTCCTGGTTTCT
>NQII01001084.1:500108-550105 GCA_002778355.1 Clitarchus hookeri | reverse complement strand
GGGGGGGGGGGTGGTTGTGGGCCAGCGTCGCTCTAAAATTCCTAAACCGTCACACGACAATTATGTGATGCATAATTTACAGGAGTTAAACATGTATGGTGTTATTGCAGTTATATCCAGCATTTTATAACAATTATTAGAATAATTTCAACCAAATAAAAATAGAACAACAAGAAATTCAAGAAAACATTTTGTATTTCACGCCAGCTCTCGCTAGAACAAGTTAAAAAGAAATAAACGCTTTGACATTTAAAAACATTTAGTCCAAACATGGAAGAGAAGAAAATTAATAATGCTGAACTCCATTGAATATCAATTACTCTTAGGTTAAGTAATTAAATTAATATTTTGAACGATGGTTAAAAAAAATCTTGGCCAAAAGAAAATTTAAATCTCACACACAAGTTTGTGTAGATGAATGATTAATGGAAGTTCATCACAGGCTAACTTACCAAGGCTTCTGGAAGGGCTTCAACATTTTTGAGAAGTGACGAGTTCACCTTCCAGTTTGTTCACATTTGCCTATAGCAATATTTAAGGAAATAATTCAAATAAGCTACAGTATTACCGACATTTCCTTTTGTAGACTCGGCTGTAGCTTCCATTTGAACAAGCACTCCAAAAATATATTGTATTATATGGAGCTACATCAGTAATTAAAAGCCGTTTCAAAATAAAATCTTCCCTACAACAGTTTATAAGAATACTTTTGTCGCAGCTTGGGTGCTAACTAAGACACATAATCATGATGGGCGGTCCCAAATTAAATAAATTAAGTTAACATAAAAATTACACGACCGCTGTCTTAAATGGGTCCCAAGCTTCTCCTTGTATATCACACGACCTGAAAATCACGTCATGAACACAGATAAGCTACCTTGCGATATACAAACCGAGTTAAAATTTCATATCATATGTGCTNTGAAAATCACGTCATGAACACAGATAAGCTACCTTGCGATATACAAACCGAGTTAAAATTTCATATCATATGTGCTGCCAAAAGGCACACAGACATTAATACGAACCTCTTGGGCAACCATTACCCCTACATAGAGATGCTAACTTCAAAGAAAACTTAATTACATTACAAAAACGTGGTATACTATATATTTAAGAATAACAACAATTCCTTGAAACATAACTAAACAAATAAATACAAGCATGCACTGTAAATAAACATTAATGACATGGTGGGTAGAATTCAAAATGTAAACAAACATATGAAATTGACTTGAATAAACAAACTTACAGGACATACCAAACCTAGAATAAAAACAAATAGGGTACATGATCGGTAATTACCATTACACTTTTAAAATTAGTTACCTATTAAATTTAACACTTGGTCTTCCTTTACTTTTTGCGTAATACTTTTGGTCAAATATCTATTATCAGCTTTAATCACTAATTGTGTTAAAATTTTCAAATTATTATTAAGCAAACTCTTTTTTGATAGTATTCAAAATTTTTTTAATGCAAATGAGATTTTCCTTCTAGCTAAGTACATACTAAAATCATATTTACGAATACGGCTGATGTCGTCAATAACACAGTCTGCCATATGACATCTCTCAAAGAACTCTCNCTAAAATCATATTTACGAATACGGCTGATGTCGTCAATAACACAGTCTGCCATATGACATCTCTCAAAGAACTCTCCATTTTTAAAACAACACACAGGAAGAGAGAACTTTTTTTGGCAATGTAAATGACATATCNTCTCTCAAAGAACTCTCCATTTTTAAAACAACACACAGGAAGAGAGAACTTTTTTTGGCAATGTAAATGACATATCTGTAATTATTAAGTTTAGGGGCTTTTCTGAAAAACACAACAAAAATTCAAAACTATGATATATTTCCACTCTACTAATCACGTAGAACACGAATATACTAGGGGCATTAACGTACGACGAATTTCCTAACATGTACCCACCTAACCTAACAGAACCTAACTCCACGATGGGTGAATCACTATTTTACGTTTTTAAACTAACCTAGGATTGTACGGCTCTAAACTAACCTAGGATTGTAAGGTTGTACAGTAATATAAGATTATACAATATTAAAAAAATCTCCGATCAACACCCTACAATCACAGACTACATGGGAACCCTATAATCCTACGTTATTTTAAATAACTACAATCCTAGGTTAGTTAAAATCGCTACAATCCTAGGTTAGTTTAAAAATGTAAAATAGTGATTCACCCATCGTGGGGTTAGGTTCTGTTCGGTTAGGTGGGCACATATTATACAATTAGTCATACGTTAACTACGCTACTATAGTCGTGTTCTGCGTTACCTACGAATAATCCAAGGTTAGTATAGAAAGAATGTGAAATTGTGCTGTATAAACGTCCGGAAAAAGCCTTGTTTGACTTACGTAATATAACTACATTTGCACGTTAAGCTACCGGATAGGATTTGTGGGTTTCACACTAAACTACGAATTTAGGATTTTAGGGATTTAAAGGAACGTAAAACCCACACAAATAATATAAATGCACTCACCAATGTAGGCGGGTTGTACATACTCTTGTCAATGGCCCATTCAACGTCAGATCACTCGATGAAATCACAGTTTTCACGAAGCACCACATACGCGAATATAACGCACTGAAACACTCATTTACAGCCGAATATATATACAGAAGCACTCGTTAATAGGCTAATATAACGCAGAAACGTAGTCTTGCTTGCTTTTTTTCCGTCTTAAATCACGAACGAAGCACCATCGAACTGACCACGACCGCTGCCTGCATGCATACTAACGTAAGGCCGGCGATGACATCTAACGCCGGTAGATTGCGTGAAATCTGCACTGCGTAGCCATTAATAATGGTGGCACACGTTAGTCAACGTAAACATCAGTTACTCGTACATGTAGCGAGTATTTTTTAAATGTTGTACTTATTTTAACACTACGGCCGCTTCAATATCAACTAGGTAAGCTATGCTGAATTCATTAAAACAACTTNGTTTTACCCTAAACTACGAATATAGGATTGTAGGGATTCAAAGGAACCGTAAAACACACCAAAAGAACGTAAATTGACTCGCCTAGGAAGGGGGCTGGTATAATTCCTCTGACGTTAATAGACGTAAGCAAACATATTTCGCACAATTTTTAAATATGCTCTACTTATTTTAACATTACGCCCTCTCGAATATGAACAAGGTAAGCTGTGCAGAACCCATTAATGCAACTTTTGTTCGTCTAGGACGTTTCTTTCGGAAACGTAAACAAACTGGCTATACTGCTCATTATACAATTTTGTTCAATTTTTTTAATTTGTTGTACATATTTTAAAGCTACGCCCATAGTATATTCGTGTTTTACGTAATTAGTAGAATAGAAATATATCATAGTTTTGAATTTTTGTTGCATTTTTCAGAAAAGCCCCTAAACTTAATAATTACCGACATATCTTACAATACATCACATTTCATACTGGAAAATTTTGATATCCAATACCATTAAGAGTATATGATATATGATTTTTTCCATGTTTGTAGGTTATGTTAAAGGATTTGTGCCAGTACTACTTGGCCAAAGCTCCGTAACTGATCACAAACTGCATTGAATTTGCTGTCTTGTTAATTACAAAATTTGTTTAATTTTTCACTGTATTGTACATGGCTGATAAATTTAATTCTGTTCTAATACTACCCAAGATTATTTAGACAATACTAAATCATCAATCAGCACTTTCTTTATTCAAACTGCAACAAGAACATATACTGGCATCTGAAAATAACTTTCAATTTGATAAGAACATGAAGAATAAAATCTTATCAAAATGGAACATAAAACAAAGATATTAACATTCAAACAGAGTACTATAGGGAACAAAGTGTTTATATCCAATAACTGTTTATTGTTTAGTTTTGCCATTATATCACATAGTACAATTAATGAAAAATATTACTTAATATACCACGTCTCATGAACATTACTAGGCGATGCAACATGCTACAATAATTCTCCAGCAACTGTTTGACCAAATACCATAGAAAACTTGTCCCACAACTTACTTTGGCGCAACGCAGATGGTTCGCAAGACAGCCTCGCTGCTTGCCTTGAGGTGTGGGTCATAGGAGGTGGCAGGCCCATCATCCCAGTTCTCTTCCGGAGGGGGCAGCTCTGTCTTATGGGTGAGAGGCGAGGGATTGGTGTTTGGGTAAGAATCAGGTCGGTCATAGGCTTTCAAATACAGCTCACGCTTATCACACTGGTTTTTCATGTGATATTCGAGAAAGGGCTGCTGCACCCAGTGGGTGGTGTCGAAGAGGCACTGCGCCATGGTGGATTCTGCGTTGGTCGCAACTGCGCATTTGGACAGGTGCACTGCCATGCGGGACCGGCGGATCATGTGCGACTTTTGCAAAGGGCACTGGTCCAGAGGATCATTTGGATCTTCCACCATCATGTCTTCAACAACCAATCTGAAAAAAAAAAACACTGGCAGGCTTGTATTTCACAGCACGGTGGTACCACTGTAGTTAGTTTTTTTCTTGCTGTTTAATGGTCAACAATGGTGTAATGCACACTTTTGATTTCAGAAGGCATAGGTTCATGCCAGAATCAGTAAAACTGAGTTCCAAGGATCTTTTCCACAGGAACAAAATGTAAAACTTTTGTGGTCAAAAAAGCTTAGTGTTTATGAATTTTTGCATATCAGTCTTTTCTGTTATAGCAGTGCAAAAGCATGCATTCCAGAACACTTACAAACTGTTAAAGCAAGGCCTTTGAAAGACATTATCTTCATAGTTATCTCCATGTATGCTGGCATACTAGGCATTCAAACAGAACATATAAATGCTCCCTGCAACGTACCCAGTGTTTACCCCAACTGGATGTCAGCCTGTGCGGACGTATCAGAGGGGAAAAAACGTGACCTAAGAGCTGAGAGGGCAAAACCTTAGCTGCTGATGTTTTTATTACATAACAAAGGTTAATACACTGTGTAACATCGCACCGTCTGGATTGACGGTGGAAATTACAGCTCAGTTAGCTCAATCGGTAGAAACATGAAACGTTAAAGACGCCAAACAAATATAAAATAAAGTCAAGTTTTTAATTTTTAAGTTTAGGGGCTTTTCTGTAAAAAAAACAAAAAATTCACGGAAAATGGTATATTTCCATTCTACTAATAATGCAGAACACGAATATACGAGGGGCATTAACGTACGACTAATTTCTTAACATGTGCCCACCTAACAAAACCTAACCCCACAATGGGTGAATCACGGCAATTATCTAGATAATTACCGTTTAAAAATGTAAAATAATGATTCACCCATCGTGGGGTTAGGTTAGGTGGACACACATTAAGAAATTAGTCGTACTTTAATGCCCCTCGAATATTCGTGTTCTGCATCATTAGTAGAGTGGAAATATATCATATTCCGTGAAATTTGTTCTTTTTTACAGAAAAGCCCCTAANGTGTTCTGCATCATTAGTAGAGTGGAAATATATCATATTCCGTGAAATTTGTTCTTTTTTACAGAAAAGCCCCTAACATAATAATTACCCATTCCATTTGAAGGTAGATTTCCAATATCATTAACGAAAACGACAAGTGGTACTGGCCCANAACATAATAATTACCCATTCCATTTGAAGGTAGATTTCCAATATCATTAACGAAAACGACAAGTGGTACTGGCCCAAGAACTGACCCTTCTGGTAAGCCTCTATTAATTTAGCACTACTAAAACAGTAATTGCAATCAACTAACTGTTCTTTCTTCTAAGTAATTCTGGAACAATTTGCGGGCTATGTTTCCAATAACTGCAAGTTTAACCTTATACAGTAACAACTCATGGTCCACAGCATCAGATATTTTTTTTTGGTCAAGAAATATACGTGAAACTAGTTCATCAATATCTAAAGCATTTTCTAATTTTGCGATTAAGACCAATGTTGTATTGGTGGTACTTTTGTTGGCAAGAAAACCATATTGATAACATTCAGCATCAACTCTACTGCAGACAGGACAGGTAGAACTGTAAATATCTCCACATAACGCAATAAACAAACATACCTTAAAAGTAACAAAGAAAAATCACCGGAAAGCAAAATTCACGTAAACCACTTAGAGATCTTAAAATAATTAACTGTTACTACGTAAATATTGATAATTCAACAATATGCCCACATGTAAAACCAAATTCTTCCCATTTAAAATTATGAACATTTCCTTCTTCATTCTCCATGGTCAAGGAACAAGTAAACATAGAGAATTTTTAATGTAACAGGTATTTCGTATCAGTTCCAAAAATTGATAAGAAAAGTAAAGTGATTAACACAGACTTATGAGGAGGTAGACTTATGAGGACGTAGATTTATTCCGAAGTTTGTGCAATTTGGATTAAATCTCTATAAACCAACTATTGTCTAAAGATGAAGTAGACCGCTCAATCGTTTTCTGCACATGTTGCAAAAATTGATTTACCCCAAAGATACAAAAAAGTCAAAATCACATGGCCAAAAATATTAAATGCGTTAGAATTAACTTAACTTTAAATGAGAAGCCCTATTACATTAATAAAATACTTTTACCAGAGAAACGAATTTGATATTTCGAGTTTTGGTTAGGTTTTAGTTTCGTTTGAGCTGTATGTTTATGTATTTGTGGAAAAGTATTTATTTAATCTCGTAAATACAGAGATCATACGCTCATTTTACCATGTTGACCCCCGANTGTATTTGTGGAAAAGTATTTATTTAATCTCGTAAATACAGAGATCATACGCTCATTTTACCATGTTGACCCCCGAGAGGCTTAGTGTTTCGGTACCACTTAACAACATGAGACATCGTTGAGCGGACCCGATGCACTAAGCCCATCGGGGATAAAACGGGAAAAATTAGCATGTGCTCTCCTGAATAGAAAGGTGAACTTACACTCCTGGGGCTGTATGTCTGCAGGAGATGGAGAGATACTCCTCCCAGGCAATAAAGTAATGTTAAGTTATACTGTTCTGGTCATATAAGAAGTTAAATTTATGGTTCTTTGGGAAAGACAAAGATGTTGATGAAGTGCCAGGTAGTCTCAAACCGCACGGCCTGCTCTATTGAATGCCCCCTTCAAACTGAATTGTCCTCGATATTTTTCTGGCCACTTGTCATGAAGACTCGGGCGGACGGAAACAAGTGAGCGTAAAGGAATTGTAAAATAGGGTTAGGACTTTAATTGTTTACAAATGCATTGATGGAAAAATGCCCCGACTAAATGTAGACAGTGTCCCTAGCAAAAACTTAACCTCTCTTACTAAACAAACTACTGACGTGAACAACTGGTCCACGAGTTCCTTGTGCCCACACTGCCTGCCGCGGTCATAACAACTACACCAGCTACACTGGGACGCACCAACCATATCAGGCCAAGAGTGCGTAGTGCGGGTCGACAAGAACGAAACTTGCACCTTCTTGCTGACATGGATTACGCAACTCAAGAGACCACCCTACTCATGTATTATAATAGGTAACTCTTTTAATAAGTGGGTAAAAGATCTGAAACAGTGTTTACCCCAAAGCCACAGCTGTAAGGTGCACTGGCAATTGGTCGTTGCGTCCTCGCAGCTCGCGAAGCTAAATACTATGCAGCGCACCACCAGGTGACGTTAATTGGCTGGTAGGCCAGAGCTGAAGAGATAGGTGCCCCGAAGTGTCGTCCAGTGGTGTACAGAATTTTCACAAACATATTGAACACAGTCACTCCATTAATGGCCACAGTCTAGGCTGTTTTTCCTTGTATAAATAACAATCAAGCATGGCATCCCACATCCCTTTGCCCAGGTGGACTCGTCCATCACTTCAGAGACAGCCACCAGGCAACGCTGTAGCCAGAGTAATTCAAAAGTGTCATCGAAAGTGAGATGCGAACACTTTTATGAGAAAATGTAATAACTTATTTAAGATATATTTATATAACGGTAATTATGTTTTTCTAAAATGGAGATTGCCTTTAAAAGCCTCCAGCATTATAAAAAATAATTAAGTGTGATGGCATCTCCATCTATATAACAACTTGAACAAAAATGACATTTGTAATAAAACAGGGATCTCACCAATGTGTTTAATTTAATTCATACAATTTTTGAAAATTATAATCACATCGCACAGTGTTCATGTAATGTTTCATCGTTCGGCGTTTGATGTCTGTTCTCGTCACTTGTGACGACAGCGGACATGACTCGCCCCAGTTCGTCTCACCACCCGGACAAGACCGGCAGTGTTTGCCGCCCACTCTGCGATCCCTCCCAGTACACAGATATAGGCTGCAATCATTTAACTGCAATAGTAATATATGTCACCACAACATTTGTATTATCTTTAAATAATGAGGGGTGAGCCAACCGCCCTCTCACCGGAGAGTTTAACACAATCGTGTCTCAATATAAGACCACGTGTTTTTCACAGCTTGAGTGTTGGGTCCATTATCATGCTTCATTCAAGCATTATTCACCTGTAGCAAGGGCAGTGATTAAACCACACAACCAATAGAAATCAGTGTCAAAACATTGTAAGGCATCATTTGTAGCATCACCTGCATTTCGTTATCATATTTCAGGTGTACGAGATGGCCTACAGTCTTGGCATCAGAAATAGAAAGTGCAACCGTAAGTAAGCGACACCCATCAACAAACTGACAGAGGATTACCAGGATCCCCATGGGTCGTCGGCCGGATGACCCTCGTCGTTAGCTCACTGCCGATTTATGGTGTCGGGCAATATAACATCCAACCTGCCCTGGTTAACCTCGACGACATCACTACGTAATTATTCATGACAATGCACTTTCATGCAGTTAGGTATATGGGCACATAGAGCTGTAAAAGTGTCTGTCCGAGTCTGTAAACCTGTTGAATGCTGCAAAAATAAACATCTACATTTTAACACTCGCTATTACTTCCAATTCACATTTACTGAGATGCCCCCAGTCAGGTGATTCATGTGGGGGTTGACCTTATGTTAGCACCGGTGAAGCCCATGCTCAAAGTAGGAAGTCATTGACACTTATTTTTACCATAAATTGTACAAGTTAAGTAGCACAGTTTACCTGTGGTTTGCACTTTCTTTAAACAAGAACTGATTTTGTTCTGCTTTTGGGGACAAATAACACTCCAAAACACTTAGTGTTGCACAATCGCATCGGTTGTAAGTATGTTTCCAAATCAGGGCTACTACGAAGCCTGGTTTTTTGACGATGCAGAACTGAGAGTGAGCACATGTGCCAGTCGGTTGTGATCCGAACAATAAGACTGTTTTGGAGTCGCCCATGTGGACGGATCAAAATGGGACGATCATCTAAAAATCGCAGTGTTGGATGAAGCGGGTGCTTTTCCCAACACCAACGAGATACTGTTGCTGATAGCCACGTTCAATACTCTTGTCGGCATGGTGCTCGGCCGTTAATGTATTGTGGCGCAACGAACGGTCGCGGAGGCCAGTGAGTTTAGGATCACATAAAATGTCATTCTCTCGGGTCACCATTCGCGCAACACACAATTATCCTCCGGATATTTACACAATTATGCAGGAACTGCATGCAGGAACTAACAGCTGGGCCCTGCTTGGTCACAGGCTGTAGTACCCCTGTGAGTGTCTCTCTGCACTATTGACGAGAGTGCTGGTTCTTGGTAGTACTGTGGGGCATACAGTTCCTACAAAGTATGCACCAAGACCACGTGATTGGACAATGCTGCTTTGAATGGCGTGGAGGCGTGTCGCTCTTGTTCTCAATGTCATCGTCACTGCTGCTGCTGCCACTGGTATGGTTGCTCCGGTTTGGCCGGCGATGTCTAGTTCTAGTGATATTTTGGCTGCTGTGATGTGTGATGCTGAATCTTGTCCTCCATCTGCTATTCATGAGGGTATTGAGATGCCGGACATCGTGGGGCAGAAAAAGTCTTGCATTGTGTGGCTATCTGACGATTCCACTTCTTGTGTTGATGGTTCGTCGCATGATGGCTGTTGTGGTTCGGTGTCTGCGGACTCTGCTTGAGCTTCCTGATGCACAGATGGCCTGAGGTCATTCCTGTGGATGCAAATGGTCTGTCAGCTATTGATTAGGAACGGATATGTAATGGTCCCTACAGCATTTGTGACTACATGCGGACCACTCCACTTAGCGCCAAGGCCAGCATAAAAGTTTTTGCACCCTGACGAAGACCTTCTGCCCTGGTCGTAGTACCTTCGGGGCTTGTAAAGTGAGGTGTACTCACTTGTTGAAAAAGAAAGCCTGGTTTATACAAGCTACTTCCAACTCCTGTTATACAACATTGCCAGGAATCACTGCTCTCTGGTTCACTGGCTTCCTCTACTAACAGACAGCCTGGGAGGGTCAACTCGCGCCTCTGAAGTATTGGGGCAGGTGACACGCCTGTTGCATCGTTAGTATGGCAGCGGAGTGTGGAAAGCGCACTGAGCAGCTGGTTGGAACAGGATGTGTGGTCTTTCGCGCCTGGAGGTGCACCTGGACCTTGAGGTCTTGGTATCTGCACTCTGTGGGTTTGGCACGAAGATAAAAAAATCGCTGTCGTGATTCGTGTCACTCCCCACTTGGTTGAAAACTCGCACTACTTCTGCCCAACGAATTGTCTCTCGTCCATCAGCAATATTCGGGGATATCCCCACTGCAGAAAAAACTCTTTCTCCAGAATGCGGGCGATGTTCCTGGTGCGCGCACTGGGCACTGTGTATGCCTTTGTCCACCTGGAGAACATATCAGTGATGTTCACCACGAATCTTTTCGCCTTCAATGACTTGGGGTAAGAGAAGTTAAAAATATAGTTCTTAATGGAAGACAAAGGAGCTGATTAAGTGCAATGGAGTCGCGAACCATGTGGCCTGCTCCATTGAATGCCCGCTATGGTCTGAATGGTTCTCAGCGACGTTCCAGCCACTTCCCATGAAGACTCCGGAAGTCGGAAATGTGTAAGCGTAAAATAGGGTAATGCGCTTAATTGCTTACAATGCATGGGTGGGAAAACTTTCTTAACTAAATATAGACTAAACATTGTCGCTAGCAAAATTACATATTCTCTATACAATACCAGCTGCCTAATTACTCATAACAACACACTTTCGCGCTGTTAGGTATACGGGCACATGGTGCTGTAAACGGGTCTTTCCTTATCTGTAAACCTGTTTACTGCTGCAAAAATGAACATACACTCTTTTACACTCACTTTCCCTACTAAAACACACAAACTGAGATGCCCCCAGTAAGGTGATATCTGTGGGGGCTAAACTTAGGAGGACAGGGGTGAAGCCCCTGCTCAAAGAAGGAAGTCATTGACACTTCACTTTACCGTAATTATTAATTGCGGTTTTGTAGCACAGTTCAGTTGTGGTCTGCACTTTGTATAAACAAGGAAGGATTTTGCTCTGTGGTTGGGGACCACTAACACTTTCAAACACTTAGTGTTGCATGATGGCATCGGTTGTAAGTTTACGTATAGATCAGGGTCGCTACAAAGCTTGGTGTAGCTTTCATGCGTGCTACCCCCTGACAGTGCAGCACTGATTGTGATCACAAGTGCTAGTTGGTTTGGTTCTGAACCACTAGACGGTCCTGGTGTCACCCATGTGGTGGAATCAAAGTGAGACTATCAGCTGGCACTCGTGGTGTTGGGTGAAGCAGGTGAATTCCCAAATCCTGTCGAGATACTGTAACTAATGGCTACACCCGATGTTCTTGTTGTCGGCACGGTATGCTGTCGTTGTTCTATTGTGGCACAGCGAATAGTGGCGGAGACAAGTGAGTTTTAGCTCATGTCAATCCACTTACCTTTGATGTCCATACTATCAACCCTTCCTCAAAATATTGAAATCTACCAAAACATATAGGCACTATTAACTTTTGCAATTAGAACACAAAATATTAAAATCATGTTGGTGACCCCATGGTGTGACATCCTCTGGAGATATAGACACTTACTAAAATAATGGAATGGGCAAATTTGGGTAGCTATGTGAATCTGTAATGTGCTTTAAACATCTTTATGTTTGTGAAATTGTATATTTGAAAATTAATACCACTACCCTGCAACATTGTAAAACATATTATTTCTTATGTTGATTTACTACTGCTTAAGAAGAATTTTTCATGTGTTTTCCTTGGGCAGTGATAACCCTATGTGATGGTTGATAGGGGTCCAGTAGAACAATTCTGCACTGGCTTGCATCACTCTTGCACAGCATTTCACTGTACATGTGTGTTCCGTTATAGACACCCGTTGAACTCTGTGCAGTGGTGGAGGTGAACTGGCGGCATGGCAGATAGTCTGGAAAGGGGTAAGGACGTCGTCCTGTGTCAATGTGATTCATTGCTGACTCGCATTTATGTCCCGCACATATCTAGAATGCGTTACATAGCACAATTTTTTAGGTTATGTTTGAGATTAAAAATTGTATGAGGTATTCTGACGGTTCGAGATTACTAGACCTTGGTGTCGGGCTTTCCTCGAGTGTATTCTGTAACATATTTTCGGTGGTGTGCAAGTGTATTGTAGGGTGTGTGAATTCTAATTGTGTTCGTGTAAGTGCATGATGGATCAGACCATTCCAGTTCTCTGTTATTGAAACCCACTCCAGTGCTCTGTGATTCAAACCTACTCCAGTTTGGGCAGGTATATTGACTTTTCTTTTAACCTTTATTATAAAGAATAATTTTGTTTTATCAGATTATCCATTTCATTTGGGGTCCGAAAGTACATTAAATAAAAATGCGTTAGTTTCCTTAAACCTATTTGTTTAATTTGCTGACAAAATCTAAATTTTACTGTTGTTCGGGATAGAATACATGTATACTTTTGTTCATATGTTTTGGGGGGATATATTTTAGTGTCCATAGAAAAGAGTTGTGTACTCGTAGTATTGTTTTGAATTCCATTACAGATTAATTTAGTGAATGTGTTGATATAATTTTTTTTTTAAATTTCTGCTATAAATGTATAATAATAGAACTAGGTTTTTTCTTGTTTATTTTACGTACTTTGTGTTTCTTGTTATTTTTTTTTATTGTTTGTGGTTTTTTTGCTTTGTCTGGAAGAATGGTGACGTCATGATTGTTGAAGACTTGTGCCAGTAGGTGTGGACCAAATGTGAGATCCGGAGATAGTGTAATGTAAAGCCGTTGTAAAATGTGTTTTCTATTTAGATAGCGGAGAGGTTTAGGGTTTTATGAACCCCTGCAACTTTTCCTAGGTTTCCGGCGGGATTTGTGTAGAAGGATAGGGCTTCTAATGCCCTTTACCGTGTGTGTTTTTGTTTAAAGTTTTCAAGATGGCGCATAATTTAGCCCCAAGTGTAAATTGTTCCCTTGATGACATCGATTTGAATGCCTTGAAGGTAAATTCATGTGAATTAGTTTTGTTATTTCAATAGCGTAGTTATTTATTTTAGTGCCAAGGTTTAATCTCTGTGCTGCCTGTAATGTCACTGCTGTAGCATGGTCCCCACCTAGTTTTATTATTATTTTGTTGTTTTATCACGTGTACATCTGTTCTACGGTTGATTTTTTTTTTCGTAATGGGTATGTAAATATTTCGAATTTTAGGTAATGGATTAAGATTTTTGATTTTCATTTTCAGGATCCAGCAGGAATATTTGAGCTAATTGAAGTAGTTGGAAATGGAACTTACGGACAAGTCTATAAGGTGAGCCAGACTTCGGTAAATTGTTCGGATCGTCGTTTCGACGAAGCATTTAACAGTTTTCTCACAACTTGTTGTGATCCTGGTTTGTTGATATTCTGTCTCTCGCAAAGATCTGTGTATTGTCATTCCCCCTGTGAATTTCTCAGGGCTTATTTTGAACTTCAGTCACGCTTCTCATTACTTAGGAGTAGAGGAGTAGAAATTACTGAAGTAAAAAGATGTGAGCTAACTTGTATAGTAAATAAGGGAATTATTTTATAATTTTTGTACATAGTATTTGTGTGCAAGAGGCATGCCAAAGGTATGCTTGTAACTGCTGCATTCACATCATCATGCTTTGCTAGATTTTTTGGTTTTGTGAGTTTTGTGCACTTCAATTGACAAGCCAGTCTGATAATTAAAAAATGTATGTGCTCATATCGGTGCTAATCATTTCATTGCAAAAAATTCCAATTTTTTATTATAGAAATTAACTTTTAAGTCATAGCATCTCAAACAACTTTTCAGTACCTCAGTACAACATTGTTACAATTCAAAATGTGCGATTTTTTCAAGAGGAATGCTGTTGTATCAACAAAATATCTTATATTCCAGTTCATCATGCATTATTATTCCATGCATAAGTGTAACTGTCACGTATTTGATGTGTAAAAGTTACATTTAAAAGAGGTTTCTCTACTGCATGCAAGGTAATTACAAAATAATTTTTATGTTGTAACTGTAGTTGTGTGCAAATTTTTTATTTCGTAATTTGGGGGTAATTATTGGTTATTCATGGTGTTGTATTTTTAATGACACAGCAGTGCTCTTAGTGTTGTATTCATGAAGTAAATTAGAGAATGTTTTGATGTTTATTTGATACTTCAGGCAACAAAAAACTGGCTTGGAAAATGTTTTTAAAAAATTGCTTCATTTACCGGTTTCTGTAAGAAAAAACTTTATTAAAAATATTAATTTATTGACAGTATGTTTTTGTTTCCAAAAGTTTTTCAAATATAATTTGTTTGTGGGGTTGAATTCACATAATTATCATGGTAAAAGGCTTGAAATATGACCTAAACAATAGCACACACTTTTATGGCCTTATTTGGGGGTATTTAGCAGGCTTCTCCAGCTCTGTAGAATTTCAACCAAAAATCTCTAAATATTTAGGCTCTGAACTTGCTCTTGCAGCATTTTTAGATACGGCTACTGTTGTAATGAGGTTTCAATTTTACGAGTACCTGTAGTTTGGCAAGGACGTGTTTGCTGCCACTAATGGCTGAGAATAAATGCAGTAAAAGTAATCGGTGGGAAGTTTCAAACAGTATAGCATGGTTACTTTCAACTCTTATGAATCCCTGCCAAAGATCTATTTTTGTTCCTCTGCCTCATGCGAACAAAACTTAACAAAGTCTAGAAAATTATACTAAAGGGTCAACACACTATTTGTGCACACACTGTTATTATTTGGCATAAGAACTGCTTCTCAAGGTTTCATCCTGCCTGGTGCTTAAACTGCATTACTGCGTGTTTGAAATACACTTTTTCCCACAAAACTATTGAACGTGCATCCAATGTATTAATCTACGAAAAGAACATACACTTCAGACAAGAGGTGTCTAGTGCTTTTAAGACGTCTCGCACATTGGAAACACCATTTCGGAGTACCCCAACATAGCTTTTCAAATTATGGCCAAATCTACTCAAGGGCCCTGCAGTAAACCTTCCTAGAGATTTTTTTAGTAGGGTAATTGCTGAAAGTCCCGTAGGTACACTCATTGCGGCTAGAACACTGCACACCGGTTCAGAGCCTTGCGCTTAGCATTAATGGCGCACTTGATGTGCGTGGCAGCATCGTCTTTATTTACCGCTCCCGTACTTCTCGATCGCAAACTCGAAACAAAGCTCCACGTAGGTGGGAGCCTTAATAGTCATTTCCAAAACACCGGTTTCTATCTGATTTTAGTCATAAAAATTATAAATGATATATTATTTATAGATAAAATATAAGGGGAAGCTCAATTTTACCAAAAATAAGATACTTTTATGTTAACAGAAGTATAAAATGCTTATGATAAGATGTATTTAGGAAATAACCAAACAAATCATATGTGGAGTAATTTTTTTTAGGGTCGTATTCAAAAATCTTGAAAATACCACAAATTAACTATAACTAACCATTTATTACCAGAATGGAATCTTTGTTTTAAATGTGTTTTAGTCTAACCTGATTGTTTAGTTGTATTGTAGGTGAGACAGTGGTTATGCTGCTGAACAAATCAGCTTTAACTAGTCGACTATGTTATAAATAAAGTGTCGAAAGCTTAAGTAAGTGGTAGTAGGCTAAATTAGGAAGCTATTGTGTCTTGGTAAGAAAGAAATATTTGGAAAATATGTGGTATAATGTTTTTTCTGTTATAAGCATTTCTGGGTAGAAAAATGTCAAAAATTATATTTGGTGTTGCCGCAGATGTTGCCTAACAATTCTGGCACAGTTTAAAATTCAGGTTACATCATAAAGTACTCCATAGTAAGGGCTAAAGATCGGAAATATTGTGGGGTAAAGACATGAAATGAAACAGTTGGTACAAAAATACTTAATTGCAATACTCTCCACACACATCTTGGTCAGTGTCCGAATTCACCTGGCAGGGTCCCTTACCTGTCTTTGTGTCCTAGAAAAGTGCATAGAGACACTGGCGTCACATTGTCACTGTCAGAATTCACCGTAGGGGGCTCATGCCCCTTGAATTTCACCTTCAGCGTAAGGGCATGAGTGTTGTCC
This sequence comes from Clitarchus hookeri, assembly GCA_002778355.1. Taxonomy (NCBI): domain Eukaryota; kingdom Metazoa; phylum Arthropoda; class Insecta; order Phasmatodea; family Phasmatidae; genus Clitarchus; species Clitarchus hookeri. The sequence goes on along the minus strand of NQII01001084.1, from coordinate 533,660 downwards.
CATTCTCATGCCCTTCGCTGTAAGTTTAGCTTTTCCAATTGTTTATAACAGTTTTGCAATTTCTTCCTGCCATTCACTGGACACTTGTTCATACACAAACCGAGGTGTCATAAGAAAATAAATGTGTTTAATTAATTTTTTTGTACAGCCGCTGCAAATTGTGAAACAAAGATGGTTGCTTGAAATTATATCCACTTCATACAAAGCAATAAAAGGGAATGCGAGGAATTGTGGGTACTGAAGGGATCAAGAGAAAGTTTGTAGGGTATGTTGCAGTGAATTCAGATACAGCCTTAGAATGATCTGTGGAAAGTGGAAAGAGGGGCAGAAAGAAACAACAGCAAAGGGTGCACTCTGAGTAAGAGCTCTGCTAGCTCAAGTATAAAGCAACACGTCAATGTTACAGTAGGTACAAATAAATTCATGGAATTTTTTCAAATTAGGTTTTAATATTTTAGCATTCCCTTTATGTAAGCAGTCGTTTTGTTTCTAATAGCAATGTTAACAAAGTTTTATTGCTGGATATTTGAAACCTTTTTATATGTCAAACTACTCTATGGTTTGTGGAGGTTATTTTGATATTGTGTATTGTAATGTTACACCATGGCTGTGTTCGAATCCAGTGCAACGTGCCCTTGTTGATTTGCCTTTGGTCCCTTCTCGTGTCGCGAGCCCTTTTTCCCCCTTCTTCGTGAAAGATATTCGTTGTGAATTCAGACTTCTGTTCTCGTATCCACCTCTAGTTTTAACGTCAAAAGTCACTATGCGAGTTTCATTTGTCTTTGTGATGTTTGCAAGCATTTTCCACGACCTTGCAGAGTTGCCAAACGCAAACCACACACGGGAAGTATTTCCAACCGTTGCACATCAGAAAATAATCGAAGGCTTGAAGGCCAAGTGACTTGTGCCCTTGCAAAAGTGCATTATACTTGACAATTATATGCTCATGCCATTTAATACTACAATTACTACGTAAAATACATGACTATGAATTAAACATGTACATTGACTTCCATCATTAAAAGGACATTTGTCACACTTGCAATGTGACTCAAAACCAATTATTTCAACTGTCTCCTGGTCACATGGTGTTTGATAGGCACGAAGTTACCTTAAATATGCGGGGCATGAAAGAAAGTCCCGAGCTGCATTGTAATTAGTTTTTGGAGTGTTTTCTAAAACTTCTGCAGCCATCTCCACGAACACGTTAAGTAAGACCTACAGATGCAGGATAATATGCATAACATCATTTTACGTTTGAGAGCTACAGACTTTTCATCGTTTTATTTTGTATTTTCTAAATTAATTTGAACTTGAGTGATTTTGGACAATTTTAAATTTTATCTGAAATTTTTAAGAAGGGCGTTTAAGTTTCCATGAACATTACCAGAAGCCAGTAGTGAGAATCTTATGTTCTAAAGCCGAGTTACTACTACAAACATTTTAAGGATTTTATTTATGAGAAATCTTACGAGGCAGTTCCTTATTAAATCACGTAAATTGCTGATGTTCAAAGAGGTGATTTAGTATGCTATTTCATTTCAAACTGAGTATAATTTATTTTGACTTCTATTTTTCATGGTTTTTCATTGATTTAACACAACACACTTAATTGATGATTTTTCAGATCAATTATGAGTACCTATTTCAACTAAGATTTTTCAATTAATAAATAGACCTATTTTCTCACAATTACCTGTTGTTATGCTTCACGCAGAAGTTGTTAGTGTTTCTTTATTAAGTGATTTGCATGTTTGCCTCATTTTTTTTTCGTACAAATTGTATGAAAATGTGTCTGGTATCTTGTGTTATGAAGGATAGTCTTTAATACGTCACTATTGCTTGCAGTGTCTACTTACCAGTGTTTCAACTTAAATATTCTGACTGTTTCTGTAACACAATAGCCAATTTACACTAATTTTCTCACATCGCATTCAGTCAAAGGGATGCCGACTTGCGTGGCGTCATTGTCCTCTTTGCCAGTAGCCACGCTCGTAGAGAGAGCCAACTGCATGATAGGAATTTTATGCAGTCGTCACTCGCATGCCTATCAAAACTTAAAATAATATTTAACATTGTATGGTTTTCTCTTTATCACAATAAAATATAATTAAACATTTTATTTCAATTTTCACACACTTTCGAAAGGTAAAAATCTATCCCTCTTAAAAATTGGCGCCCAAACCTGTGCGCCTAACTAGCTTGCAAGCAAGTTACCTTACACTTCAGCATACAGCACTTTTTTTTTATTTTTTTATTTTTTGTGTATTATTTTGCTTTTGTCATCTGCCAAAATATAATTAACCGTGGGTTTGAGAAGAAGGTAAACTTAAGTTGATTCAGTAAAGGATTGAGTTGACTTGAATGTTTTCAAACGTGGGTAAACAATACTCAGTCATGTTGCCAAATGGGTAGAGTAGGGCAGGGTTCCACTTAGTTTTGAGTTTGGTTTTTGGTAATTTGTATTCAGCATTTTGTAAGGCTTCAGTTTGGACACCACAAAATTCTACTGTCTAGCATTCCATGCTACTATTATTTTGTTGTTTCACGATTCCAAAATTAATAGTTTTATTAACGAAAAGTGTCAATTGGAACACAGGCTTTTTTTTCAACCTTTTGTGAGTTCACGTGGTAAGTTTTCATTATAAGTTTTTTGGGCACAGTTTTTAAGCTGCTAGTAGACTATAATGAAGCAGAGTTTTAAGTGTGATGTAATAATAGATTACTGATGTAAGTTATTGGCGTGTACAATGGTTTAGAGCAGTGTTTCTTAACCTGGGGTCCATCCACGAGTATACGTATGGGGGGTCCGCAGTCTCATCTCCGGACCATTTAACAATAACAAATAAATGCCACCAAAAGTCTTGTAACCGTTACGCTTACTTAGCACGACGAACGTGCGCCAGCGGGCGGTGTGCGAGACTGACTGAAGTGAGTGAAATAAGTGAGTGCGGGCCGTACCTGAACAGATTACAAGTGGAATCTGATTTGAGATTACAACTTAGTAGTAACATCAACCCTAATATCACTAATTTAGTTGCAAAAAAGCAACACCAACTTTCATATTAACGTATTTTTTTTTATAAAAAAGTGTTTTTTTTGTATTTGTAGTACCAAAATAAATGGTCCAAAATTTTTGCTGTTTTTTTGGGGGGGTCGGGGGGTCCTTGAAAATTGTGCTTCATTTCCTAGGGGTCCGTGGCTGAAAAAGGTTAGGAAACGCTGGTTTGGAGCAAATTGTAGAAATGTGTGATTTTATTAGTTTAAAAGCAAATTTTAACTGGCCACATACTTGACTTTTTTTTTACGGGATTAGGCAATAGCCTAAACGGAATTGTAAGTGGTGATGTAAGTGGTGATTTTTTTCTTCTCTATCTCATGGTAATTTGGAAATTATGTGTGAGTGCCATGATTATGTATTTAAAGCACATAAGTACCGATATAAAATTACCGAGAACTGCATTGTTACTGTAAACAAACAAGACTGCCTGCATTTTAAACAAATTTTTCTACAACAAACATTTAATTATGTTGTTAACATTAAAGAATTCTAACATTAATCAAACAAAACTTTTACTTGTTTATTGTCTCTAAATGAAAATTGTTTGGTAATCAATATGAAATAAACATGATGAGAACAGTGCTGCGTTGGCAATGGATAGTAAGAAATGGTTTACACGTAAAATGTTATTAAAGAAAAAAATTTATCTTCTTGTCTGATAAGAAAAAAATACAATTCGTAGGCCCTAGTCTCGTGACATATTTATTTTCCACGAAGAAAAAACTTCAACCAGTGCGTGAATTTTTTTCTGAATTTTCTTTTTACTCCATATTTAAGTTCCTTAGCACCTGCAGAAGGTTTGATTTTTATCAACTTCTATACTTTTATAATAAGTAACTGTGTCTGAATTTGTGATACATAATTGAAACACGATTTTAATGTTGAATTACGTATTAAATTTGTATTCAGGCACATTTGCAGGGAGGTTTAAACTTTGAAGTTGGCAAAATTGACTACATGAATAATTGCGTGATAGCTAGAGCATATTTTTTTCTTCCAGCAAAAAATACTTATGGTTATCAAATAAAAGTTATATATGTATTTTCAACCAACTTAGTTAAGTTACGAAGTTGTGATAAACAAGTTTTTTGCTTCAGGTATAAATATATTTCAGCATGTGTTCTTTTTGTTGGATGGTGAAGTGAAGTTCTAATGAAATGACCGTTCCACAATTGTTATGTTGGTTACATGTATGAAGGAGACTTATGGACGTACAAAGTTAGTTTCTAGCCATGAAAAACATGTATGATTGGAAATTATTTAAAGACTGCTTCTGTTTATACATGACAACTTCATAATTTTCCTCTACGTGTCTCATACACATTTAGTTAACCTGCTTACACGTTTCAGTAATTGAATATTTATCTACCGAAGCCTAAATAAATTTCTCCAAAGTAGCTAACACCTAGTCATGAAGAAAAGATGATGATAATAACAATCTATGCTCAAAAATAGGTAGGAAATAAAGGCATGCTATTAGCAAACGTGCACTAGTGCCACAAGATTGTCGACACTCTTAGCAACCATTTTGTTTGTCATCCTTTAAGTTGCGTAACAAAGTAAGCAACACAAGTTGCGCACTCCAATTTTTTTTTTTAAAATTTTACTGTGTGTTTGTTTTAATAATAATATTTATTCTCATTAAGGCCATCCTTTCATCAAAGGAATTTAAGAACGTCTATGGTTCCCTTTCAACTACGCAGTTAAACAGTGCCATTATAATACAGACATAGTCGTAAAACCCAACTAAATACTGCAAACAGTTGGGAACATTTATTATGTTTGAAATATGCCAGCATTGTAGGGTCAGCTGAATATTGTAAACAAAGCATTTGACGGTTGAAATATTTGACGTCGCATTGTATAGTATTTGCTTAGATGTAGCGGAAGGATACGTTATCAGTACCAGGAAGTAGAACCTAGGGCTTCAAAAGTGTGAAGTAACTGTAAATGGACTATACACACTGTCCAAATGAGAAAAATGCCTTTCGTTTTTATACTTTTTTCCATGCATTTGTTTACAAGAACATGTAGCAAGCATAAGGAACATTATTGCAAACATTGTGTACAAATTACTAATGTTGCAAGCAGCAGTTCAGCAGGACTCGCGGGCAGTCCTCCAGTTACGAACATCCAACTTGGGTGCAAATTTAAAGGGGTGGCACAATTGGCACATGTCCCTCCCTCAAAAATAATGTCTTCCTAGTTGTTCATTAAAAAAAAAAATTTCACCTGCAATTCAGTTTTTTTTTGGTTGTGTGCAAGTAAGAATAAAATTTGCCACGATAATAACAAATTTATGTCTCTTACTCGTATCATCATCCTCTGGTTGACACCATGTTAAAGTCAGTTGGTTCAGAGTTTTGTTTTCTGTCTGCATTTGTCACAAATGCAGTTCACAACGAACGTGATTTTAAATGTCGGGTTGGAACTCCTGAAATAAAGTGTTCATTAATGTAATAAGTAAAACATTCTAATATCAGTTATTAGTGAAGTGGAATTTTTTTGGTATTGCTTTCTGCTGTATTTCCACGTAATTTCTTGTCCCAAAAATTCTTGAAATTTCACCAAATGTGCTGCTCCAGGCAATTGAAGACTGTTATAAATTTTAACCCCTTGAATAAACTTTGGATGAGTGATTTTTTTTATAATTGCGACATGTGTTGCAATTCTGAAAGCTTAAATAAATGTGTGTTGTTCAATATTTACACTATTCCCAATATGAGATAATGCCTTGGCACATATGTCACTTGTTTTGGAACAATAATTCCATGAAAATATTTTGTACTGCACATGAAACATTACTAAAGTGTTAGGAATACGTTAAAACGGTATTGCAACACATGTCCAAATTGTTTAATTTGTACGAGTTGAAATATTGGACAGTAAGTAATAGCTTCCACGATAACCTTCAAGGTAGGTAATTTGGGGGGAAATTAGATTCTGCATTAAATGTGTGGTTGCAGTTTCATGAAGTACTTGTCATTGGATAGGTGGGTATTGTGTTTTAGTCATATCAGCGTAGACATTTGTATTTTATAAGCAAAGCAGTAGGCCTTAGCAAGATTCAGTGTTAAGTGCTTTAAAAACTGTGTGGCTTGACAAATTTTTACGAAACTTGTAAGGAGTGACAAATTACTGTGGAAGTATGTTGTAAATATTAGTATTAATACTGTTCAACCATTGTGTTTCATGAGAATGGTTTTTATTACTCGCAATGCTTGCCATTTGCTTGTGGATAGTTTGGTATCAAAATATTGATTTGAGAGGTATTTATGCAATATAGGTCCTAATTCTACTCTTAAATGTTGTTGCACATTCTTCACATTAAACATTCTTGGGTCACTTAGCTATTGTTTAAGTTGTGTTTTCTTCTGTGTGAAGGAGTAAATATACAGTATTAGCCAAAAGCATGGCTTTCTTATGAGTATGATGCATATAATGGGCGAGTGTGTAAACTACTCACACTTTGTAAAGTGTGAAAGTTCAAAACATCATGTTTTTATGATAAAAAGAATAATCCTATTTTACTCTTCTGTCGTTCTGGCGACATCCTAAACCGAACATATTTTCATATGACCTTGGTAGTGTTGACCACAGTTAAAGGCATTGATTTATGTCAAACAGAAAAAGAATAGTGAACACCAATATCTCTAAACCAGTAGGGACTGCGGTGGCTGAGCGGTTAGCCTTCTCGCCTCCAACCGAATCTGTACGTATAAATGAAAAGAACATACTCTCTTCTACACCGACAACCTTAGGACACCATGAATCATCATCCGTATCAACATCATAGTTTACACTTATAATATTACTTACGATGCACTTTACGTGATAGTAATACTGCTGGTGCGGTAATATCTTCGTGGTATGTTTGACGTTATCCCTAAGAAAGTTCTCTCTGGTTACTGATTCGGTTTGCAAGGTCTAACTGCCAAAGCAGGAAGTGGACTTTTGTAGTTCTGTTTTTTCCATAAACGTCATAATGCAGGTAACCCGATGTTTACCAGTTTGGCTGAGATGGATCCACATGATATAATTTGTTGGAAGACAGTGCCAGTACATGGTATTGTAAATCAGACTGCTGTAATTAGTATTCAAACATCGCCTGCTCTGTTTTCCTGTAAGAAGATGGAGTTCGAGCTTGGTGATGAAATATGGATTTATAGGAAGCTAATTGGTTCCAAAGTGAACTGGGTTCAATCCCTGGCCGGGTCACTCCCTGATTTTCGCATGTGGGAATCGTGCTGGACGATGCCGCTGGTCTGAGAGTTTTCTCAGGGATCTCCCGTTTCCCCCGCCCTTGCATTTCGGCACTGCTCCATACTCGCCTCAATCACCGTCATCGGCTCTCAAGACCTCACTGTTAAAGAGCCATCCAAATCTCCTCGCTCACTCTAAACCAATATAATTTACTAAATTAACATGTTCTTTTTTATAGTGCTAATTACAATATTGATTACTTTTTGTTTTTAATTTAATGGGTATGCAGTGGATATAAGAGTTAGCTGATGTAAACATCTGCTGAAATGGCAGATTTATTTTGATAGGTATCGTGGAAACTTACACGCAAGCAATGGGACAGCCTTGGCCTTACTTACTGTCTTAATGGTTTTCCATACAGAGCAGTCGGCCTGTAGTTGGTCCATGCAGTACGCAGCCATGCACACATATTTCCTGGAGTCGTTTGTTCACAAAAGGCTCTGATTTCGCTGTAGTTATTGAAACTTCCTGTACATAAAAGAGAGTAAACATAGCTAACATTTGATTTTGTTAATTTTGATATCACATTTGTTGCTGGTGACTAAAGAATCAGACATCATGCAACCATTGTCAGTTAATCAATCCCAGTGTGGTTGTCTCATATAAGAAATTTTGCATCTTGGAGTCCTTTAGTGTTCAGAAATTATATTAGAATTCAGTATTACATATTTACATAACACTACAAGATTTAACATAAATATAGTTTCAAATCGCCAGGGGCATGTATGTATGAGTTTGTGAGGGATGGTGGTCTTGCTAAAAATTAAATAATTAAATTTAATTTCCTAATATATTTACAATGTTGTAAATAAAATCTGTGTGTATTTTTATAACATTAAACTGCATATCTCCGATATTTCACTTATTAACGTATCAGTGTCTTTATACTGACTAGCTATAGTCACTTCATCCTCACTTATTTACACATATACACCCAAAATGGTCACCAGCCATATGTGAAGGTCAGTCCAAATGTCTGATACTCGCGCATCCAGTCCCACTTTCCCCCCAGTCAGTGTGTGTACATGCTTGCATCTTCCTCTCTTTTTCTCTGTCTGTCTCTCTCTCTATACATATATATATATATATATATTATATATATCCAGATGCTTTCAGGCTCCACTCGCTGGTTTACTGCCCTCTCTCATCGCTCCGGTGATCCCACGCACCTGGCGGTAATGGCCGTCCAAGACTCCAAAACTCTCTATAGAGGCACACTACTATGGCTTATATAGCTCGGTTGGCTTGTCCGAGAATGTTCTTCGCACTCAGAGCGTAGAAAATTACCACAAAGGGAGTGTGCACTCAGTGTAATAACATTTTGCGTAACAACTATTTATTACTAGGCATTACCAGATTACCAATTTTTTTCACCGTTTTAATCAATATCAATTACAAATGGGAAACTATAATTTATAGATAAAATATAAATAAAATTTTAATTTAGCCGAAAACAAGGTACTTTAATGTTAACACGAGTATAAAATGCTTGTGAGACGTAATGCAATTAGGAAACGAACAAACACATTATACGTGGTGTGATTTTTGAATGGCTTGATTCAAAAAGTGTGAAGAAACTGGGATTAGACTATAGTCTGTATATTGGGCGTAGCTGCGCAAATGCCAGCAACTCCTTCGTCCATTAATATAATACTTGGGACATCTATGCTGCTTTGTTTCCAACTTCAATATAAATCCCTGCCTGTACGTTGGCATCGCACACAGATAGATATACAGCCAAGGAAACTATAGTTTATGCAGGTTCTCTCCCCCCGGGTTCCTCGAGTACAAACGTACCAGACTAGTCTGTGCCTGGTTTCTACACACTTTTTGAATCCTACCTTTTAAAAATCACCCCATGCATGACGGGTTTGGTGTGTCCTAAATTTGCCATGTATCTCAATAGTTCTATAACATTGACATAAGAGTATCTTGCTTTTGACTGTCTTGAACTTTTACTTATATTTAATATGAAAATTATAATATTTAATTTACGATTAATAAAAACAGTGGGAAATAGGTGTGTTGGTATCTTTGTATAGGCTGTTCATGGCAAAGTGAGCACTTTTGAGACCCTAGTTACTTTTTCCTTTACCTGTTTTTAAAATAAAATTTGCAATGCAAGCAATAAACACAGTGTGTTTATTCCACTGCACTCGAAAGTTGACTTCCTAGGCTAAAATAAAATATATGTATTTATTGACTATCATTCCAAATGAGAGGGCTTTCATAAGTGCTCACCTTACCGTGAATGACCCATAGGAAAAAGTTCTCGTGTAAAATATAAATAAACTGAGTGCGTACAAACGAGGTGCGTTGTGCTAAATGTTGCACGTCTCTGTTGCAGAAAGTTATCATGCCCCTGACACTAAGAAAATTTATAACGTAATTATTTAATATTTTTCAATGAAACGCCGGATGTCTGGGCGTCTCGTGGCGCTGTACCACTTATATGGAGTGAATTTTTAATAATCATCTTGGTATGTAGGCGCAACACGAAACGGAAGTTTCTCTATAAACAAAAAAAAAGGTTTGGAAATAATCTTTGATTTGCGGAACATGGCCAGCCGCTGAATAGCCACGAAGTAGACATGCAAGGCTCCGGAAGTGGATCTGACGAAATCGCATAGCTGCATATACACTGGAGAGCCAAAAAAATCTGGTACACCTGCTAAATATCGTGTGCCGCAAGTGCCGCAAGACGACGTGGCATGGACTCGACTAATGTCTGGAGGTATGCAGGAGGAAATTCACACCATGAATCCTGCAGGGTAGTCCACGAATCCAATCTGCGCCAATTTGAGAAAGGGTTGCACGTCTGTCACGTTTAATTATTCTCGTCAGTCGTCATTTGTCCCGTTCTTTCACGATCTTTTTCCGGCCGCAGCGATGTCGAAGATGTGATGTTTTACCGGATTCCCGATTTTCACGGGTACACTCGTGAAATGGTCGTACGCGAACATCCGAATGTTATCGCTACCTGGGAGATGCTATGTCCCATCTCTCGTGCGCCGACTACAACACCGCGTTCAAACTCACTTAAATCTTGATAATCTGCCATTGTAGCAGCAGTAACCGATCTAGCTGCCGACCGCATCGTGGTTCCTTACCTCTGTTATTTGCATGCGCACGCCTACACCAGTTTTTTTTTTTTGCTCTTCAGTGTACATATATTGAGATAGTCCTTGAACTGCTTGCAGTTAAGCCATATAGTGGTTTTAGTTGGACGGAGTTATGGTTATTTCTATGCAATTTGGATTGCTTAAAATTTTCTAACAATTCCAATTAAAAGTTAGGGACAAACAGCATAAAATTGGCGTCTCCTGGCCAACACAAAGCAGCTTGTTCTAGAGGAAGTAATTATACCGAGAGGCAGGATGCACANGAATCCATGCTCCTTGGTTCAAACCAAATTCACGTTTAAGGCAGGATGCACATGGAAAATATTGCTGACAGAATCACTTGGAATTTATACTAGACATAATTAAACGATTTGACGTTAATAATTTCCAGTCATTACTACAATTTATTATTACAACTTTTGTTGTGAGCGTGAAAACAAGAATTATCACGATCTGCTAGCGCAGTAAAAGTTCTGTTCTAAATGCTATATCAGCGTACATACACATTGCAATTACTGTAATTAGCTGCAACTATTATGATGCACCTAACGCCATTGCAACACTTGATGGATGCGACAAACCTTTAGTGCGAGAAAAAAAAATCTTAGAGACAAAATAATAATAAGACTAGCAACGAGGCGGAGTTAGCTGTTGTCGACAAATATGTAACATGCATATAATTCAAATAGGGATTCGATAGACATATACCTTCTCAGTTATATACACTATACTTACTCATGGCCTCTGTTTCGCCGTGTTTTTTTTTTTTATGAATACGCCGTGAAAGTCGCGACACTTAAGGGAATCCAAATCGCGTCGAGCGGGCTACCTTATGTTTTTGGGGTGTTTAGTAGCGGAGTTGTGCTGTCGTGGCACCAACCTCCAACCCGCTAGTCGTCTTTTGAGGTCACGACTGTATCTCTCGTGTTAGTTGGGCTGGAATTACAAGGAAGGGTATCGCGTGGTATGTTAGTCTTTACTGATAAGATGCATTTTTTTTTGTGATGAGTGACCCGTGCATTAACTAGATTGAGACGTGGATGGCATTTTATCTCGGGAGAAACTCCTGGAGATTTTTTTTTGTCGNTTGTGATGTGAGACCCGTGCATTAACTAGATTGAGACGTGGATGGCATTTTATCTCGGGAGAAACTCCTGGAGATTTTTTTTTGTCGCGAGGGAGTGGGGGGTGACGAGTAGTATCTAATGCCGTGTTCCAGCTGCCAGTTTTAGATACTAAATGTTCACGTTTCTCGATTTAGTACACTCAAATGACGACGTATCTGGTAGTTTGATTTTTGGTACGTAACGAACCTTAGTAAATCATGCCGAATCACAAATCACCGCCCATGTTTGTTTTGAACCGGATGCGGCAAAGCAAACTGCGGGGATGGCTTTGTACGAATTTACGTTATTGAATAAATATATAGGAACGTAGGTAAACAACTGTATCCATTGCATGGATTTAATTCCATTGACATATTGCGGAATGTAAACGTAAGAAAAAAAAATGTATACATGCGTTGTTTTCCATTAATTTATGATTACAGTCTTAAAATGTCCTGCCAATGTATGTTATGCAACCCAGACGACAATTTTGCTTGACTGATAACACAATCGCGGTAAACAGACCGTCAACAGAGTTCCAATTGAACCATACTAAATGACTAATTATAGGATGTAGGATGTTCACGGTAAAGTGAGCACTTTTGAAAGCCCTCTCACCTGAAATAATATTCAATAAATATATACTATTCAAGCCTTAGACGTTAACTTGCGAGTGTGGTGGAATATACACACTGTTTATTACGTACATGGTAATATTTATTTTTAAAAAAGGTGGATAAAGGATTTAAAAAATTGTTGAAAGGAAAAGTAACTAGTGCTCACTTTGCCGTGAACGGCCTATACTATTTCGCACACTGTCTCAGTGTGCGAAATCACAGTTCCTAAAAAAAAACGTTATTCCAGTGACACGTAGACTAAAGATGAGGTAGACCGCTTATTCGTCTTCTGCGCTCGTACCCNTGGTTGAAAGGAAAAGTAACTAGTGCTCACTTTGCCGTGAACGGCCTATACTATTTCGCACACTGTCTCAGTGTGCGAAATCACAGTTCCTAAAAAAAAAACGTTATTCCAGTGACACGTAGACTAAAGATGAGGTAGACCGCTTATTCGTCTTCTGCGCTCGTACCNTAAAAAAAAACGTTATTCCAGTGACACGTAGACTAAAGATGAGGTAGACCGCTTATTCGTCTTCTGCGCTCGTACCCAATACTATCCTACCCCAAAGGAATACAACTGTCGAAGACGCATGGTCAACAGTGATGGGACGTGTTTGTTTATAACCCAATTTTAAAAAGACACGCACTACTATATCAATTAAATAGGTACTTTAATCAATTTAGATTTAATCAAGCTGCGTTATAAATTGGTTAGAGGAAGTGTATACAAGTCTTGTTTTTTTAATCGGCGTTCTAGCCTCGAATCCGATCTATGCCGTTTTTGCTAGATATGGCTGTAGAAAAGCAGTTCGTTGTTGGGACACGGAGATGGCGAGATCGGTCTACCTCGTCTTGAGTCTATGCAGTAACTTGTCGCCTTGCCTCGCCCCAGCGGCGTCACTTTTCCGTGGATTCGCAGGCGGCGACATCGTTGGCAAGCGCGTTTCCTGCTAGACCACGTTTCGCACGCACTCATCGCGTGCCGCGAACTCCTTAACGGTAGTCGGGTGACTCGTCGCAGTTTGGCCCTCGAGTTACGCAACGAGCGCTGCGAACTAGTTTCCACGAAGCGATTTGCTCGCCAGTCGATTCTGGTTTGGATGTTATTAACACGCACTTCGAGAACTTTCACCTGGATTTTTTTTTTACGGAGGGGCACCGAGTTATCTGGGTTTGGCGCACTAGTGTACCGGGGCAAACGTGTTTTTTGAGTTTCCCGCCAAAAATTGTGAATCCATTCTATATATGGAAAATTTAACATTTCTTGTGGCTATTTTATAACGTGAAGCCAATAAAAGTTTTTATTTTAATGGTATAACAATTTTTTTCATAATAATTAATTCTTATTTAAATTCAGCGCAAACAGAAGAGTAAACGTCTCAGCGTAAAGAGGTCTTTATTACGTTTTTTTTTGCTGGCGTAATATTAAATTTTGCTTTTAGAAAAAAATATATACTTGTTGCAGGCCAACTTACGAATATCTCCATTGTACAGATACATCGATGGCCGTACGATTAGCTTTATACTCTCCCATCCCAGTGGATTATAATCCGGAATTGCAAACGCGGGAAATGTGACGGAAGTCGCCGTTGGCAGATGGGTTTCCTCGTGATGCAGAAAGTCGCAAATGTGATGAATAACTAACACCACGGTCTTGCGCTGTATTTGCTACTGTTGCAATCTTGTATTTCCTTGAAGCATACGTAGGTACTCACATACGGGGGTATTACTTTAGTTTACAGTATTAGCTGACAACAAACAACATAAATAGGGTTCAACTTTCTTTCTGTAATAGGACTGCCAGTCGCAACTATTCGTATTCATAGCGGCTTCACTCATTTATTTTTTCAGGATGTCGACGTCGTTTATATGCTGATGGTATGATTTACCTTTTGGTGTGCGAATATACTTTATAATGACGTAGATCTATAAGTAAGGCAGTAGCGACATTGTATTCAAACTAATTGATCTGTTGATTGATTGCCAGTAACGCTATTGCATGTAGCCGGAATAATATTAACAACTAGTCGAGAAGTAGATCCGGAATAAAAAATAAAGACTCTATTCCTGAATCACGAAATAGTTGTTAGAAGCTGCGGCCAGAAAATAGCATCTTGTGCACGGTGATTTTCAGGACTAAATCTCTCTGTAGGTTTACCTTTCACTGTGCTACCCTGCGCCATTGTGAATGCACCAGTCTGTTATAAAATTACTCCTTGAGTAGATAGATTATGGGTCTTCTGGGGCAGTGGCATCTGGCAGTGGACCAGTCGACTGACCTCCATCTTGGATAACCTTGACCTACATCTACCAGGTACATAATGCCGCCATCTTATTTCAAGAATTTTCCAGTTCATTGTCTATCATTCCACATCGCCATCTTGTTTATAGAATTTTCCATTTTCATGCACTGCCATTCCTTCTCGCCTATTTCTCTCTCCAACCACCATCTTGAATATCTTCTGCTGTTGGCTGCCATATTGGATGTCTGTAGGCCGCTATCTTGTTTCGTCTTCGGCCATCTTGGTTCTCATATAATTTTCTAGGTGGTGCTAGCCACCATCTTGGATGTTTCTTTCATTGCCTGCCAGGGGTGCTGTCTTGGCTTCCACAATGTTAGCTAGGCAGCGCCAGTGTCGCTTGATTTAATCTGCTGCTAGGAGCACTGGTGTCGGCTGGAAGCTAAGGGCGATGTTCCATGTGCTGCATGCAGACACTCGCCTCTATCGACGTGATATAGTTTAATACAATATAAAAAACAGTGGAGGTGAGGAGCGGCGAACTGCCGGACCTTGGATTGGTAGAAGACTGAGCCACCAGGACATGGGCGCCAGTACAGGTTTAAATGATGTGTGTAAAAAAATAACCATTGTATAATGATGGGTTTAAGTATGGTATAAAAATAAAAGTGTGGAGATGAATTTTTTCTAAGAATGTTATATTCATGAGGAGGGTATGTCTATTCGAGAAATGGTATGTGCGAGATAATTAAAAGTTTTAACACAATAAGCGACTAATGACTATATGGAATATGAAATTGTTCCTAAATGTTATAGGCATGAGTTTGAGAGGTACGTGTTAGATATGGTCATTATGTTAACTTATACAACAGTCATATTGACAAGGCACTGAAAATACATAATTTTATAAATAAGAAGTTAACTTTTAAACTTACAGACGAAAGATTGTATCGAGCGACTTGTCTAAGGATTAGTATTTTCAAAAATAATTCGATTATAATGTAACATCCATCAATTATACAAAAAATAATTTTGCAAATAAAAGTTATGTATTTAATATAATATTTTTATTTCACTTTTAAAACTTACAGAAAAGATAATGTCGAGTAATGTGTGTGGATTCATATTTCCAAGACGGACTTTTGGTATATGATGCCGCAACCATAGATTATGAAAAGCATAATTTTATAAATTAGTCATGTATTTAAATAAATACATTTTTATTTAACTTTTAAATTGGTATATCGAGCAGCATGTCTACGTATTCGTATTTTCAAAGAGAATTCGAATATTATGTATGAAAACGTGATTATGGGGGAATGGTCAGCACCATATTGAATTTTATAAACATAGAATTGTTTACGTAAATATACCAAGTGTTGTATATTTTCGGGCTCGTGTTTTCGAGTCGAATGCTAATGCGACCTCATAAACTTTAATTATTCGCATGTGTTCGTTGCCATATAGACTTTAGTGGGCATAGGCAAAATCTTAAGTTATTCTGAAGTAATTATGTAATGAGCCTGAGCCACGAATACAGAACAGTAGTTGCATTACCTCAGGTCGTGTTTTAAGCGCATTATGTCTATGTCGGACACGCACGAACTTATAAGCACAGCTGTATATCATTCAATTACTGCTGGATTTAGACACATGGAAATTGGAACATATCAGACCAGTACAGTTAAACCAAGATGAAAATTGAATTATGTCTTAAGCTTCCTTGTAAGCATAGCTGAGTACCATTTTCTATCCATTGAAGCCATAGTTATCAAATGCACATCATAGTCCTAGTCCATCTCATATCCTAGACCAAAATGTTATTGCTCATTATACACTAAGTCTTCTTATTAACATATTTAGCTGCCATTTTCTATCCATTGAAGCCATAGTTATCAAATGCAAATCATAGTCTTAGTCCATCTCATGTCCTAGACCAAAATGTTATTGCTCATTATACACTAAGTCTTCTTATTAACATATTTAGCTGCCATTTTCTATCCATTGAAGCCATAGTTATCAAATGCAAATCATAGTCTTAGTCCATCTCATGTCCTAGACCAAAATGTTATTGCTCATTATACACTAAGTCTTCTTATTAACATATTTAGCTGCCATTTTCTATCCATTGAAGCCATAGTTATCAAATGCACATCATAGTCCTAGTCCATCTCATGTCCTAGACCAAAATTTTATTGCTCATTATACATGAAGTCTTCTTATTAACATATTTAGCTGCCATTTTCCATCAATTGAAGCTATATATATATCACTCGTGACCTAAATTAAGGTGATAATGCAAGTTATGCCTCAAACCTTCTTATCACAGTTGGCCGCCATTTTCGAATCATTAAAGTTATAGCTGTCAAATATGTATCGCATGTACAGCTTCTGAAATCAATCAAGATGATGTGGTCAGTTATTCCTTAAAAACCTCATAAGCATAGTTGACAGCCATTCTACACTCATTCAAGATAGTCAACAAATTCACATCACAAGTATTACTCTCGACTTCGGTCGAGGTGATGTGGCAATTAATCCATAAGCCTTTCATGAAAGGTTTTTAAAGTTAACTGCAGCACATGACGTGTCTACACCGTGGCTAACCCATTTTCGGTCTATAAAAGCAGCTTGTGCCACCAAAATAATCCAGAACTTCTTTCTCTCGTCGAGAGGACACAGTGAAAATGGAGTGCTGTTCTAGCACGAATGCAGAAGTGAATAGATTTGCCTTGTTCGCTGGACGTTTGTCGTCTTAATATATAAACATGGGCCTGGTGAGCAAATGCACGAATGTTTGTTACTGTCGTGAACTTTTTAAAATGTTTTTTTCCTGTTTTTAATCAAGTCATGTTTATTACTAATGTGTAGTAAAAATGACTACCTACAACAGTGTTATATCTGTTCCGTCGCTTTCTAATGCTGAAACGTCTTAAGGGGTCCGCCTACCGAGCTTGGGAAAAATGTATTAGCTTTTAGTTTGTGAACTGTGTTTAATGTATTAGCATTGTTTTCAGGAGTTGTATATTGTTACATATATTATGAATCTTGCTGCGTGCTACCGGACTTCAAAGTTGTCTGAATTGTTGCGCTTTTATTATGCCTGAGTNACTTTTTAAAATGTTTTTTTCCTGTTTTTAATCAAGTCATGTTTATTACTAATGTGTAGTAAAAATGACTACCTACAACAGTGTCATATCTGTTCCGTCGCTTGCTAATGCTGAAACGTCTTAAGGGGTCCGCCTACCGAGCTTGGGAAAAATGTATTAGCTTTTAGTTTGTGAACTGTGTTTAATGTATTAGCATTGTTTTCAGGAGTTGTATATTGTTGCATATATTATGAATCTTGCTGCGTGCTACCGGACTTCAAAGTTGTCTGAATTGTTGCGCTTTTATTATGCCTGAGTCTGTAGTTACTGCAGTAGTTTCTACCTGCCAGTATTTTGTATTATAGCTGCAGTACTTTACCTATGCTCACTTAACTGAAAAAAATGTTTTATCACAAGCATACATTTTTTTTTCTGTCAGCAGGAAAAATATTGGCTCACGTGTTGAAAAAAAAACCTGGTTATTGTACGAAAAAAAAAAAGTGATTCTCATGTTCAGTATAATGTTTAACGTTTATGAGGAAACTAGACAGGTTTTAAAATATTTATTTTTGTATTAAGTAAATAATTTCGGTGCGTACGTGAGCATATATGTTGCGCGAGACGCACAAAACTATACNTGTTTTTTTGTCAGCAGGAAAAATATTGGCTCACGTGTTGAAAAAAAAACCTGGTTATTGTACGAGAAAAAAAAAGTGATTCTCATGTTCAGTATAATGTTTAACGTTTATGAGGAAACTAGACAGGTTTTAAAATATATATTTTTGTATTAAGTAAATAATTTCGGTGCGTACGTGAGCATATATGTTGCGCGAGACGCACAAAACTATACATTAGTTCAATAAGTGTGTTACATTTACGAGTACTTCTTAAATGATGCTATTTAAAAACCTGTGTGTAGTTCGCTATCAGAGCGGAATAAGATGACTGTGCCGTACGCGGCGCCGTGTTGAGACCCCGCGAGGCGAGCCGGCTTAAAATACGCATTCCTGCCAGCTTTCTCTCTCGGGCGCGCTATACCGTTGTAGCACGGCCGAGCTGTCAAGTGCGTCCGCCACCGCTCGCTGTCACAGACTAGGTACATATAGAGAGATGGAATGACGTATTCCTTTGACGAGAGTGTACTTGTTTTGTGTGAGGTTCTGGGAATGGTGCGGAGCCGTGCGACTTGTTGACAAGACGACGGCGGCGGCAGAAAGGCGAAATAGGGTACCGTAAACTCATTGACCCCCACGGTTTATTCCAGTAAACAACGTCGTCCGTGAATGAAATTTACTTCAGGCCGACCCGGAATGGTTTCTCCAGCCCCCTTTTCCCGTGGGTCCATATCTCATTTTCTATATTAAAACTACAGAAATAAAAATCTGACATATTTCGCATAAAAAAACTGAAACATGGTTGTCAATATTATGGGGTGTTTTCTTGGAGCACTTCCCGTTTCTCCCCCACTTCACATTCATCGGCGATTAGCACTATGCTCTAAAGCAGTATTTCCCAAAGTATGGGTCGCGACCCACTGGAGGGTCGCAGACTAAAATTTGGTAGGCCCCGAAAAATATAATTTCATACATAAACATTTGCATGAGTAATAAATGTTATAATTTAGAACCTACACACATGCAATGCACTGTCAATCAGACGTAAAATGCTACGCAGAGTAAGCAGTGAATGCGAACCCCCCCTTCCCGTGACGCAACTACCGCTACCACCACTCGCGGCCAAAATGATTTTTAAACTAAATTAGTAATATAACACATTGTGTTATGCTGTTTGATTAGGTATCTTTTTCATTAAAATTGTTCTGTAATACTTCTACTTTTTTTAAACTTGTTTTTATTAATCCCATTACCTTTCACTTCCTTGCGCCACGTAAGAAATACAATGTGAATATGATGGAACAGCGAAACGGTAAGTTTCTCGCATAAGGCATCAAAGTGGGTCCTGAACTTTGGCAATTTTTTTTTAATGGGTCGCGGTTCATAGATTTTTGGGAATCACTGCTCTAAAGCACCGACGAAAACCTGACAATACAACCTAGTTCCACCCAGACCTCTTCATTCAACTTCGAGTCTAACCGTAATAAGTTGTGCCAACATTAAATTTGGCTATCTTGCTTCTACTAACAAGTGAAGTAGTAGCTTCGTTTAATCATGATTAAATTACTTTTATGCTAAAACTTTTGACACACAACAGTGACATTTTAAACATACTTTAAAAATTAAAACATATATTCATTAAAAATTATGAAATGGTTAATAGTTTCCGGGTCGTCTCCCCGTTTTCGATGTTCCTAGAAAGTTGCCCCTTCATATGTTGACAAACAACTGAGGTGGTCAAGAATCTTTCATGGTCGATTTTAGTACGCTTGACCTCATAACAGCCCTCGCGAGGTACAGTCTGTTCACAGTAAAGTGAGCACTTTTACGGCCCTAGTTACTTTCAGCCATATTTTATTTCTTTAACCACCTTTTGAATACATATTGCAGTGTTAGTAATATACCATACTGTATATTCCACCGCAGTCGGAAGTTAACATCTACAGCAAAAATAAAATATATTTGTTGACATATTCCAAATGAGTGGACTTTCAAAAGTGCTCACTTTACCGGAATAGCCTACAGCAAACAGGATGTGTCGACGGTTCGATTCAAATTTAACTGTGTCGCCTGGCCTGACATTTAATTTTTATTTTTCTATCTTTTTTTTAATATGTTTAATATAAAATATGCTATTTGGGGCCTGGAAGCAAGACAGTATTATTTTCACCTTTCGCATATTGTAGTAACACTTCTAATTATCTCGCACATAATATTATTTCTCGAATATACATGTCCTCCTCAGGACTGTAACTTTCTTAGAAAAAATTCATCTCCACGCTTATATTTTTATACATACCATGTTTACACCCATCCTGATACAATGGTTATTTTTACACATACATAATTTAAACCTGTACTGGCACCCATGTCCTAGTGGCTCAGTCGACTGGGGCGTCTGTCTACCAATCCAAGATCCGGCAGTTCGCTGCTCCTCACCTCCACAGCTTTTTATACTGTATTAAACCATTTCATATCGATAGAGGCGAGTGTCTGCATACAGCACATGGAACATCGCCCTTAGCCTCCAGCCGACACCAGCGCTCCTAGCAGCCGATTACATCAAGCGACACTAGCGCTGCCTAGCAAACATTGTGGAAACCAAGATGGTGCCCCTGGTAGGCAATGAAAGAAACTTCCAATATGGCGGCTAACACCACCTAGCAGATGATATGAGAACCAAGATGGCTGAAGACGAAACAAGATAGCGACCTGCAGTCATCCAAGATGGCAGCCAACAGCAAACGATATCCGGTTGGAGAGAGAAATACGCTAGAAGGAATGACAGGGCAGGAGGTACCGATGTGGAATGACAGGGTAGGAAAATGGAATATTCTAGAAACAAGATGGCGATATTAAATGATAGAGAATTAAGTACCACAGAAGAATGACAGTATGAACTGGAACATTCTTGAAACAAGATGGCGGCATCAAATGAGAGGATGAAATACCTGGTGGATGTAGGTCGAAGGTCAAAGGTCAGTCCATTGGTCCATTGCCAGGTGCCACTGTCCCAGAAGACCCATAATATATCTACTAAAGACAGAATTACAGGCATTATGGTAATGCATAGGCGGTACTACATGCATAACATAAATTATTTGTATGACGAGATTCAAATAGTTTTACTTCCCTATAAAGGCTGTTCACGATAAAATGAGCACTTCTTAAATCAACCTTTAAAAAAAGTCACTGCTCCTACATGCATATATTGTGACGGACGCACTGAGTGGCATACGCCCAGTAAAATTGGTAACGGTATGGATGGAAAGTAGTTCCATGACTTAACGTCGAATTAAAAGTGTTAGGTAAACATCTGTGCCAACTTAAATTATATCTTTCGCTTTCTGTTTTTTTTTTTTGCTGCATCTAAATGTAAGAACTCGTAGATTTGTAAAATATTTACTTTTCTGATAATTTTATAGTTCCACTTGACCGACGCATGGATAAAGTGACGACGTCCATTGGCTGTGTTAGTTTTGCAAAAGGAGGAACAATACACAACCTGCATACAAGTAGACCTTAAGCAGGGCTTTCAAAAGTGATAGGCAGTTGTGCATATGTAACAAATACAACAGTAATAGTAAATTTNGTAGACCTTAAGCAGGGCTTTCAAAAGTGATAGGCAGTTGTGCATATGTAACAAATACAACAGTAATAGTAAATTTATAACACAAATACCAAGGCAGTAGTACACACAACAAATACGTAGGCAATATTACACAAAAACATGCAAGCTATTATATAGATCTNGTAGACCTTAAGCAGGGCTTTCAAAAGTGATAGGCAGTTGTGCATATGTAACAAATACAACAGTAATAGTAAATTTTTAACACACATACCAAGGCAGTAGTACACACAACAAATACGTAGGCAATATTACACAAAAACATGCAAGCTATTACATAGATCTNCATACCAAGGCAGTAGTACACACAACAAATACGTAGGCAATATTACACAAAAACATGCAAGCTATTACATAGATCTTACATTCTACGTAGGCAACAGATTGTAACATGAATAGATTTTGCTCAATAGTAGGTACACAGCATAAGTATAAATTTGCCCCAAATAACAATGTTGGGTCTCAGACATATTTTTGAATCGCCCACAGGATATTACATGCTTTAAAACTCTATACTGCTAGGGGACCACAAGTCACGATACCCCCACGACGAAATCTGAGTAGCGTCCAATGAAAAACAAGGTCACCGAGACGTCAGTCCGACAAAATCACAGCTGGACAAAAGTAAATTAACTTTCTACTTTCCGTCGTGTCGGGCTCGTCGAGGTGCGCAGAGAATGTAAATACAACATTGCAAAACAACATTTCTTGTGTATTTTCTTATAGTAGTAAATAATAAATTAATTTGGCGCCAAAATCATTTTTCTGTTTGTTTTTAAATACTTTTTTTTTTTTCGTGTGGATTCAAATATTGCCAAAAGCAAAGAATCATTCGCTTCATCGTGAGTTTTAAATATTGGATATTATGTGGATAACTTGCAGTTTTCGTATTCTACGACACTTGTTGGGTAGATATGGTCGGGGCGTTCCTGTTTGTAATGTATAATAATAATAATAGCTACTTGTGATATGCGAGTTTTTACCTATTTTGAGTTGCAAATCCACTCCACTCCCCTTCCCTCCCGGGCCCCATCAATAAAAAAACAAAAANAGTTTTTACCTATTTTGAGTTGCAAATCCACTCCACTCCCCTTCCCTCCCGGGCCCCATCAATAAAAAAACAAAAAATATTTCGCTGCAGGAATAATTGGAGGATTGCTGATGGACGTTTTACGTTCGAGTGGGGGTGATAGTGTGGAGTCGTAACCACAAAACTAGAAAAGAAGCCAGTCTCGCTCGTGAAAGGAATTTCGGTTACTACGTGCCAAAGTTTTTTTTCTTTTCGAGAAGCGGATGTGTAAGTTGGCGCACGTAGGTGGCGAGAGCACGTTGCCTTTCCNACCAAAGTTTTTTTTCTTTTCGAGAAGCGGATGTGTAAGTTGGCGCACGTAGGTGGCGAGAGCACGTTGCCTTTCCGGCTTTGCTCCGCACACGTGCAGAACGTGCTTTCTTGTAATTAAAAACATTTTGCTTGTTTTAATAAATGGCCGAGAGATTTGGGCGGGTCTTGAGAGCCGGCGAGGGCGAAGCGAGGTGGGTATGGAGCAGCGCCGACCAGCGGCATCGACTGGCAAGATTCAATACATGGTGGTNGGCGAGGGCGAAGCGAGGTGGGTATGGAGCAGCGCCGACCAGCGGCATCGACTGGCAAGATTCAATACATGGTGGTCGACATGGTAGTGCCTGGTGTGACTTTACCGGCCAACCCTGTTGTGCGAGGTCAACCGGCCCATTTTCTACGGGATGAGTTGAGACGCACGGTAGTTCTCTTTGCTTCTGGGGAAAGGAAAGGTGTGATGGATAATAGTAAATGAGAACGCCAAGGTCCGTATTGTTTTTGTGTCGCCTACGCCTAACTACGGCAAAGGCAATCAGAGACGGAACCAGTTATATTCTGTACCATATAAGAGGGCCACTTTTTGACAGCTCGGCGAAAGTAGCGCCACTGTTTACATCTGACTACGTATCCTTCCGCCATCAGCTGGTCTGTCAAGTCGGGGCCGTATTTTTTTTTATCAACACGCTGTCAGTTAATCCACTTGTCATTGTACTGTAATGCTAAACAAATTTTAAGATATTTTAAGACTGACATCTGTCTAAAAAAAATAAGTAGTTTATAAAAATAAAAATATAAAATGTTGCAAATAAAATATTTGCTAACTCTAAACTATTGGCGTATGTTTGTAAATTCGTTAATATATCGCGCAGGAAAGCGGTTCATTTCTGGCTGGTAATACTTCGCAAAAGATCAGACAGATGGCGCACACAGCACGTACGGCGAAGTTTGAGCAACCCTTATTTTGGTCAACAGATAGCGTATTTTTTAAAGTTGATAGTTCTAATATTACGGGCTGGAAATATATTTCAAATTCGTGTCGTTTCGTCAAATTATCAGAAAAAATAATTCAACAATATTATGCAATATTTCTGTAGGCTTTTGGAATTAATATCAAGGGCGTGAAAAAGCTTTCTGAAGTCAACACAACTTCAGAAAACTTTTCCACGTCGTATCGTTCTATTGTGAATTTCATTTTGAACACCTATACATAACTACATTATCACGAAGTTTGGTTTTAACACTAACAACCATTGTTTTGTGACATCGTAAAATAAAATGTATTAATAAATCTGAGAACTCTTTCTAATCCGCGTATTTTCTGCTTTTCTGATGTGCATCGGCAGTGCACTCAGAATAGCCAACGTAATTTTAACTTTTGTTCGTTCGTGCGTCAGCTGATACAGGCACTTTGTTTGTTTCGTATACGCCACTCACTCTGACTGTCAGAATCTTGCCTTCTTATATGAAATGGACCATATCAGTGGCTGTGTTGGTAAGGCGCGTGTAAGGAAGCTGCCATTTCCTGAGTTTGCGAATCATCCCGCATTCGCATGAAGTTGATTTGGGAAAACCGAGATCAGGATGTCTGGAACTGGAATCGAACCCGGGTCCTTCCGAATTTGAGTTCGGTGATACCGTTCCGCCATATTGCTTGGTATAAACCAAATTATCAGGCTTGCATTAGAATGTATCACGTTTTATTACCGATACGTCAGTGTTGTGACTTTCTTGCGTCTTTAACTTTTATCTGCGAGAAATACACTTCCGTAAGAACATTTACTGTATTTGTTATTGAGGCCATGGCTATAAGTGCATATGGGCTCATGTGCCCTTTTTGCAGAGAATGCTGTAAATGATTCGCCATGATTTTCTGAATATTCGAATCAGTGGAAAATTACTGATTCGCATTGAAATTCAATTACTCGAATCAGTGAAAATGGCTCCACTTAGAATGATGGTTTCAGTGGAAAAATTTCACTGATTAAGTCAGTGACGTGAAATAATTTCACTGTTTGAATAAGTGGCGTCCAACTGCAGCGGCGAATTAAATATTGTTTTTATTGAATTTAGTTAAATAATTACAGAAATAAACATATTAACTATAGTTTACTATATATATGGCGCAATTCACCGTAATTTAAAAAAGCAAAAAAAAAAAAACACTTTCGCAGGTGGCCGGGATTTAACTCATTCGCCCTTTCCGCTTTGCTTTTAGACCGTTAACCTTACCATCTAAGCTACCAAGTCGAGTTGATAACAAAGAGGAAAATATATGTATTATATTTCCACATCGAATGCGTGCAGTTTTAAATTGTATGCCCTTTCTTTTAGTTTTTGGTTTAATTGGTACCGTTAGGATTGTTGAAACGAATAGTACATATGAGTGCACTCTCTTCACCACGTTACATGCAGTTTAAACCTTCAAACAGAGCGCTGTGATGATTACACGAAAACGAATGAAAGACTGAATGTTCATGTTACTTCATAAAATGGTGTTTTGAAAGACGAAACACAGTTTAAAAAGTATTTTGTATTGGTTTTATCCGTCTATGCGTTATTTCACATTTAACTTGATTCTCCTTTTTTTAACGGGTCATTTTTACACCTAGTTTGACGGCCATCTTTACACGCTGTTTAACTGATCCATCAGTCAAAAAAAACAAATCACTAAGAAACAGTGAAAAAAATGTCTGATGAATCAGTGGAAAATGTCACGGAATCAATAAGTAGGACAACTGGCATTTTTTCACGGAATCATTAGTTAANGGCGAGGGCGAAGCGAGGTGGGTATGGAGCAGCGCCGACCAGCGGCATCGACTGGCAAGATTCAATACATGGTGGTGCCTGGTGTGACTTTACCGGCCAGCCCTGTTGTGCGAGGTCAACCGGCCCATTTTCTACGGGATGAGTTGAGACGCACGGTAGTTCTCTTTGCTTCTGGGGAAAGGAAAGGTGTGATGGATAATAGTAAATGAGAACGCCAAGGTCCGCATTGTTTTTGTGTCGCCTACGCCTTGTCTACGGCAAAGGCAATTAGAGACGGAACCAGTTATGTTCTGTACCATATAAGGAGGCCACTTTTTGACAGCTCGGCGAAAGTAGCGCCACTGTTTACATCTGACTACGTATCCTTCCGCCACCAGCTGGTCTGTCAAGTCGGGGCCGTATTTTTTATCAACACGATGTCAGCTAATCCACCTGTCATTGTACTGTAATGCTAAAACAAATTTTAAGATATTTTAAGACTGACATCTGTCTAAAAAAAATAAGTAGGTTACAAAGGTAAAAATATAAAATGTTGCAAATAATTAAATATTTGCTAACTTTTTTAATTTTAATTTGTCCGAGATAGTGAATTTGGGTTAACATTTCCGAGACGGTCCGTTGTATCTACTATCACACTTTGGACGTTATAGCTAATATATTAGAGTTGGAAATATGTGACCTTGAATAATGTTAGAATTGCTTGAAAGCTATTCAAGCGTGTCTCGCTTTCTACTGAAACAAGGAGATGGGTTTCGAGAGAACAATATGGCGTATAATTTACGTAGATGAACGATTACCGGCCGAATATAAATTACTTGTACTCCAAATCGTTGTGCATAAAATATGTGTTACTTTAAAAATTATGCAGAGCTCGTGGAAAAATATAACTATTGGCATCTGTTTGTAAATTCGTTATATATCGCGCAGGAAAGCGGTTCATTTCTGGCTGGTAATACTTCGCAAAAGATCAGACGGATGGCGCGCACAGCACGTCACGGCGAAGTTTGAGCAACCCTTATTTTGGTCAACAGATAGCGTATTTTTAAATGTTGATAGTTCTTATATTACGGGCTGGAAATATATTTCAAATTCGTGTCGTTTCGTTAAATTATCATAAAAAATAATTCAACAATATTATGCAATAATTCTGTAGGCTTTTGGAATTAATATCAAGGACGTGAAAAAGCTTTCTGAAGTTAACACAACTTCAGAAAACTTTTCCATGTCGTATCGTTCTATTGTAAATTTCATTTTGAACACCTATACATAACTACATTATCACGAAGTTTAGTTTTTAACACTAACAACCATTGTTTTGTGACATCGTAAAATAAAATGTATTAATAAATCTAAGAACTCTTCCTTATCCGCGTATTTTCTGCTTTTCTGATGTGCATCGGCAGTGCACTCAGAATAGCCAACGTAATTTTAACTTTTGTTCGTTCGTGCGTCAGCTGATACAGGCACTTTGTTTGTTTCGTATACGCCACTCACTCTGACTGTCAGAATCTGGCCTTATATGAAATGGACCATAGCAGTGGCTGTGTTGGTAAGGCGCGTGTAAGGAAGCTGCCATTTCCTGAGTTTGCGAATCATCCCGCATTGGGAAAACCGAGATCAGGATGTCTGGAACTGGAATCGAACCCGGGTCCTTCCGAATTTGAGTTCGGTGATACCATTGCGCCATATTGTTTGGTATAAACCAAATTATCAGGCTTGTTAGAATGTAACACATTTTATTACCGATACGTCAGTGTTGTGACTTTCTTGCGTCTTTAACTTTTATCTGCGAGAAATACACTTCCGTAAGAACATTTACTGTATTTGTTATTGAGGCCATGGCTATAAGTGCATATGGACTCATGTGCCCTTTTTGCAGAGAATGCTGTAAATGATTCGCCATGATTTTCTGAACACATCCTCAAGATTTGAAGTAGATATTTGAATTCCTGATGTGGGCAGAATGTTTTACGTTTGAGCACGCTACACTCACGTTCGAATCAGTGGAAAACTACTGATTCGCATTGAAATTCAATTGCTCGAATCAGTGAAAATGGCTCCACTTAGAATGATGGTTTCAGTGGAAAAATTTCACTGATTAAGTCAGTGACGTGAAATAATTTCACTGTTTGAATAAGTGGCGTCCAACTGCAGCGGCGAATTAAATATTGTTTTTATTGAATTTAGTTAAATAATTACAGAAATAAACATATTAACTATAGTTTACTATGTATATGGCGCAATTCACCGTAATTTAAAAAAGCAAAAAAACACTTTCGCAGGTGGCCGGGATTTAACTCATTCGCCCTTTCCGCTTTGCTTTTAGACCGTTAACCTTACCATCTAAGCTACCAAGTCGAGTTGATAACAAAGAGGAAAATATATGTATTATATTTCCACATCGAATGCGTGCAGTTTTAAATTGTATGCCCTTTCTTTTAGTTTTTGGTTTAATTTGTACCGTTAGGATTCTTAAAACGAATAGTACATATGAGTGCACTCTCTTCACCACGTTATATGTAGTTAAACCTTCAAACAGAGCGCTGTGATGATTACACGAAAACGAATGAAAGACTGAATGTTCATGTTACTTCATAAAATGGTGTTTTGTAAGACGAAACACATTTTAAAAAGTATTTTGTATTGGTTTTATCCGTCTATGCGTTGTTATTTCACATTTAACTTGATTCTCCTTTTTTAAAGGGGCCTGTTTTACACCTAGTTTGACGGCCATCTTTACACGCTGTTTAACTGATCCATCAGTAAAAAAACAAATCACTAAGAAACAGTGAAAAAAATGACTGATGAATCAGTGGAAAATGTCACGGAATCAATAAGTAGGACAACTGGCATTTTTTCACGGAATCATTAGTTAAATTCGCTGAAGTGACCTTTGAATCAGTCAGGTACTGTAACTGATTGAAAAAGCGCCATTCTCACTGATTCAGATTGATTTAGAGTGATCTGTAGTCTCTGTGGTCTTTTGTTCACAACGGATTGTGTTAATGCTGTGTTCTGCTGCAGTGTCGTTTCATGTTTAAAGCTATTCACCGCTCTGGACTTTTCCAAATAACATTGAAATTTTTATTTGCATTTTGTGCATGGCATACACAATGCGTGGCGGTACCTGGCCGTAGTGTATTCGTTACCACGTGCTCGTACATCTTGACTCGTTGCAAGAGTCTAAATATAACCATTACTGTTTCGACCTCCTCGTTATATTAGTGCGGCTGACCATTTACTTACCACAGCCTGTCAGGATTGAGTGAAGATATTTGGGCGGCTCTTAACAGCGAGGACTTGAGAGCCGATGAGGGTGATTGAGGTAAGTATGGAGCAGCGCCGGAATGAAAAGGCCGGGGGGGGGGGGGGGAATTCCAAGAAAACCCGCAGACCAGCGGCATCGTCCGGCACGATTCCCACATGCGAAAAATCCGGGAGTGACCCGGCCGGGGATTGAACCCGGTTCGTCTTGGTGGGAGGCGAGCAGGCTAACCACTTATCCACCGCGGCCCCAGTTAGGATTGAGTTTGCAACTAGCCTACCCCCTGAAATTATGCAACCCTATGCTGCAGTTCATCTGAATTTTATTTTCTCGGTTTAGAAACGTCTTAAAATACCTTACACTGGCGCGTGTTAGTTTACTAAGTGGGGGTTTTTTTTAGACAGCGGCATTGTTCCTTCGAAGGTAGCCACAGAATGAACGTGTGTTTTAGGTCGCGTGTGCTGCTATGGCACGCGAAAGCGTCACGTGTTAGAGTCCTATGCTTTCTTACTTTAGAGTTATCATAGTCCTGCCATTTACTTTCTTGTAAAACTGATTACATCTGTCTCGTCATCGTTTTAAGACCTTGGAGAAGATTGATTTTTCGAAAAGCAGTTTTTGAAAAATCCTGGTGGTTAATGTACTTTGTTAGATCCCCTGAGTTTTCAGGTCTCTCATTTAATCATATGTAATTTCAGCTCTTGGGCCATAACGTGCGTAGGCCTACAGTAATATATAAGTTACTCCAGTAACTTGGTTGCTTTTTCGCTCCCTTATTCGAACTTCGGTCCTGACATCCTAACTCCCAGGTATTTGAATTTACTTGTTAAATTTTTTTTCGCCACTTTCTGTAAACGAATTTGCATCGCATTGGTTCATGTGATATTACAATGGACTTAGTCTATATTATGGAATTATTCTTACCTATTTAATGTGCTGGCCTCTACATTCAGATTAAATAGTAAAAATTGCATATCTTCAGTCATTTTTGGGCTGAGTACTAGATCGTCGATTTTACAAAGTAATTGGGTAAAATAATTTCCCTGTGAGTAATCAGTATGTTTTTTTTTTTTTTTTTTTGTTACTGTTGCTCGAGTTTATATTTTTATTACTGTTCAGTTTCCTACACGATTTTTTTTGTTTGATTCCATCAATTACGTGACGCATGGGAACACATTGCGTGATTTATTTTAGTGTCATTTAAACTGGGAAGTTAATTAGAACTTTTTATGAGACAAATCCATCTCCTTGACATCTGTAGCGTAGCGGCGATTTTCAGTGTTCATACATTCTAGTATTCGCCTCGCTTCACTAGATGCAGCAGTCACGTTCAATCGCAATCGATTCGTAGTTTATAATGCGTGGCACTATTCCGGTTTTATGACGAGGTCTTGCGCGGGAAGCTTCTCAATGAGGGGCACGGCGCGTACGCGGGGGGATGGGGCGGAAGAAGAGGGAAGGCCGTTAACAAAAAAAACTGCGCCGACTTCGCATTGGCTAATCCAGACACTTTGCCGACCAGAGTTGTCAAGGCCAGGTTAGGTACAGGCTGTAAATTCAAACACTTTTGAAATCAGCCTTTAAAAAAAAATACCCTTCCCTTAACTACTACACGCATGCTACAGTACACACATATAGTCTATTTACGGTAAAGTGAATACTTTTCAAGGCTTTCCGAGTAGGCGTAATTACAGGGGGAAAATGTTCTATATAAAACACTGAGTATCTGGATAATGTGTAACGTATCAAAGATCTTTGAACACCACAATACCTGTCTGTCGCTATCATCAAATTATTTAATGGAAATAATCACGATTGCTACACTCATTTCGACTTAGTCTCAATGACGCTGAATCAAACTTGGGATTTCAAAGATGGATTATTAATCCGCTTGTAACAATTAACTTTACACATTATGTACACACACTGTGTTCAAGTAATTTTTTCAGTATTTGTAATAAACTAGTGTTTCAGCTCCAACTTCAAAAGATGTGTACCGCTCTTACGATTCACTCAAGAGTTCAGACCATAGGTCGTGTATATCTTTTCAATTTCTTTTTTCGTGATTAGCGTGTTGCTGAAGTTTGTAGGTCTAATTTAGACTCCCCCTGTACACGTGTATCCCACTAGCTATTCTTCGGATCCCACGANTTGCTGAAGTTTGTAGGTCTAATTTAGACTCCCCCTGTACACGTGTATCCCACTAGCTATTCTTCGGATCCCACGAGACGGCATTTTGGAAGTACTGAATAACAATGTCTCGAAAACGAGCCTTCAACTCCAATGCGAATACGTGTATGATTTTATCAAAAATTTGTGACCGTTAACGCAAAGGTAACAACGATGCATGGTATCTCCAATGGCACAAAACATGAATAATAATTTTCGTACTATTTACACTGCCTTTGTTATCCTCGGAGCGCTGATGGAAGATGAGATGTAAGGCACCCAACCTCCCATGAGCGCTTAGAGAATAATAAAAATAATTTAAAATAGTTAGTGAATATATAATGATGTAAGAAGGCGTTCTAAATTATTATTTATGTATTGTGCTGAAAATTTTGAAAAATCCTCCAAAATACAACTTTTGGAAAGAAAAAAAAAAGTAAATTATACGGCTTTCGTGCACGATTCCTCTTAAGGCTGTTGGCTGGTAGAAAATTTGGTATAGGGAAATGCATGTTAATGAATTTTTTTTAAAGCCAATTTTTAAGATATAAACTTGAAACAAAAACCTAAGTCTCAAGCTCTGTATCGAGGCAAATGTAACAATTTGTTTTTCACTAGTTTTTTACTTAATTGTTAAGTTTTCTTATCTTTCCTGGAAACATGCTATACATTAATGTTACAAAAGGTTTCGATAGCAAAGAAGCCTCTATTTTTCTGCTCAAAGTCCATGGTGGTATACTATCTATCTTTAACAAGAATGCCAAAGAACTGAATTTCATTAACATGTATTTTCCTATATAGTCGATTCGCGGTTTCTTCTCGCTTTTCGAATCAAACCTTTGGAAAATCATCCCATGAATGACGTGTTTAGTTATTTCGTAAATACGACACGTATCACAGCCGTTTTATGCCTCCGTTAACATAAAATTATCTTAAATTGTCGTTAAATTGAAGTTTCGCGTATTTTTCATTTATAATAAATATGAATAAAAACCGCGAGAAAACATGTGTGTTGGTAGCGCATAGTAAAAAAAATAGTTATGCAAAATAATATTACAACTGTGTGCGCAAGAATTCGGTGCGTTGTCCTTTGGTGTAATTTCCTAGTCTAAGTTAAACTTAGTTTGCACGAGGCGGAGGAGTTTCCTGGAAGTAGAACTTTATTAGCAGGGCTTAAGAAAAGTGTGCGGTAACCGTGATTGGGTTACGCCAAATTCACAACTAGGCAGCAGCCTTAAGTCGGCAAGGGTCACTAACTCGGTACGTGCATCGGGACCGATACTTTGCATGCTGCAGGTGCGTCGTGCCGTGGGGCTAAACCCGCCTCGCGGGGTCGCGGACGGTCGCGCTCCCGGACGGGAACCAGTTCGCGCCTCGACACAGGCCGGGCAGGTTTTTCCTTTCTTTTTATTCGGCGCTGGGAAGCGCAAACCTGCTCGCTGCCAGCTTCCAGGTCACCTACTACTGCGCGTGCGCGCCGGCAGGAACAGGAAGCGTGCCCGACCGTTTGTGCGTGTCTTCTCGCGCGCCGCCAAGGGTCGGCGGCAGCCCGTGACCCCCCGCTTCTCCTCAGCGCACGAGGTGACCGCGTGACTTGCGAGAGAGAAAAAAACACGCCGCGCGAGTTTGCCGTTTTCCCCTTGGAGATTCTTGCCGGATTTTCACGAAACGCGGCAATGCACGAACTAGGTCCGTGGGAACTGTGCACATTTTAAAACATTTTCACTGCTGTATTAATTACCGTGACTTCGCACGCACGTACCGATGCTGGGATGGTAGATAGGTATAGCGTATTGGTGGTTTCTTCACAAGTTTTGAATCAAAGCTTTGAAAAATCACCTATATATGACGTGCTATGTTCTTTCCTAAATATATCACGTATCACGGGCGTTTTAAACATATAAAAGTGTCTTATTTTTTTGTTGCATTGTACTCTTACTCATATTTTATTTATATATTGTATTTCATTTATAATTAATACGAATAACAACAGTGTGTGTTGGTAATGCCTACTAAGAACTAGTTCTCATGCAGAATACTATTACACTAAGTGCGCACGAATAGCGGTGTGCTGGCCCTTTAGTGTAATTTGATAGACTCGGTTAAGCTTTGTTTGCATGAATCAGAGGAATTTCCAGGAAGTAGAACTTTAGCAGGGTTTCAGAAAATGTTGGATTAACCGTGACTGGACTATACGTAGATAGATTGATTTTATCGTCTCGTTGACAGTTAGGTCATTAGAGACTGCGTAGTGGTGCGTGAACCGGAGGGGG
>NQII01001084.1:447933-497169 GCA_002778355.1 Clitarchus hookeri | reverse complement strand
GTATACACTCAGCCGGATTATTTTGTAGCCACCACAAAATAAATTTCTGGAGGCCACATATTTTTAGTGGTGACAACAAAATTGTGTGTTCACCGCAAAGTACTTTTTTTCAGTGTGGTTGGCGGGCTTTTCTTGGGGATTTCTCCTCCCCCCTCCTATTTCATTCTGGCGCTGCTCCATATTCATCTCAATCACCCTCGTCGTCTCTCAAGACCTCGATGTTAAGAGCCGCCCAAATCTGTACTCCACGAACCGCTGTGAGGCGCGTCACAATAGCAGCGACAAGAGCTCAAAACCGAGGGCACACGAACGTTCAATCGGCATTTGATGGCCGAAAGGCCCAGACGCCAGCGCATGCCCACGCAAGGACTGGAGAGACCGTGACGTCACTTCGAATGACGTCATCGTGCTTCTCGCACAGCAGGGCGTGTCCGCGCCACATTTCATTACTTAACGCCAGGTAGCTTCATTTTTACGAGCAGACACCAGGAGCCTAGAGCAAGTGTAACATTCTGTACCATTTCGGTTAAGTTCGGTTAAACCGATTTTTTTTTTTGCTTAATGCACCCACTTCCATAACTTTCAAGCATTCCAAAACAGTCGGGTGGTGGAAACTGTAGAATTTGTGTGTAGTGGAATTGATGCAAATACTCGTGAAAAGCTTGAGCATTGTTTGTTCGAAAATTTAATGTTCGTATTGACTGCTGTTGGCTTCTGTGTGGACGGGGCCTAACAAAGCAGTATCGCGAACTGGCAAGTAGAACTGGTCGCTACCGTGCNGTGGACGGGGCCTAACAAAGCAGTATCGCGAACTGGCAAGTAGAACTGGTCGCTACCGTGCGGCCGAAGGAGTCTAGGACTGACCTCCCTCCCTTGGTGCGCGCAGGTCATGAACGCTGAAGAGTTCATCTTCCGCATTCCTCCATAATTCCACTCCGCTCGACGGCGAGACCACCTCCGACGGTTAAACACTCTGCAGTGCAGTTAGCGTAACCTCGTCATTCACCACTAACCGAAACAATCTCGGATAGTGAAGTGACCGTAAAGCGCAAGTTGGGACAGACGTCGNAAACAATCTCGGATAGTGAAGTGACCGCGAAGCGCAAGTTGGGACAGACGTCGCTGCCCCTTTAAGTTTTGTCACTGTCGATTTGCGAAAACTCTTCCAATCACTTATTCAGTAGTACAGAATTATTTCGGATATTTTTTTTTTGTCATACTGTGCATATGTTTTGTGACACTCTGTAACGTCACGTGTTTTGTGTATGCGACGATGCAAGTGCACTTAAAATAACGGGTGAAATGTACTGTTTTACGCCTTTCCGTTGAGAGGAATTGCTTGTCAAGGTTTTCTCAACATCGGTAATTTAGAAACAACTCGTCCACCTCGTCGTAAAATTTCTTAAATATTTAAACGTTTGATGTTGGTACAAATGATAATGCAGATGGTGTGAAGTCGGTAGACCTCTACGGAAAGCTGTATGAGCAACCGAGCCAAAAATCAAGGTTCTCTGGCCACGACAAGAACAGTTTTGAGGAAGGTGATGTGGCGTTACTGAACAAATGCCGTTAATGTGTTAATGCGGGATTGATCTGCATGAAGTTTTTGAGTTGCTTAACTGGGAAAATTTTAAATGTAATCTTTTTTTTAGTACTTGAGTTTCAAGGGCGCCACAATTCACTTGAACTGTGACGTCCACCACTTTTCCCAAATGCAAAAATCCAGGCGTGGAACCACCGGGAGTCGAACCCGGATCGCCGTGCTGATAGGCGAGTGGTCTAACCAGTAGAAACTGTTCGCGGTTAATTGAGCAATCTTGATAGATTTGCTTAAGTGTAGATCATGTATATTTTTTACCCTTCCACACCGTGCAGAATTAACATTTCGCGAGACCAAGGCACCGTATTCACGCTTAAGTGAAACTGTTCAAGCATTATGAAAGTAGATTTATTACACAAGTAATTATTGTAACTCTTACATTCATAAAAATAACAGAAACGGATAGAAATAATTTTAGCGTCTACAAATTTAACCGTCACACTTTTAAAACTTTAAAAAGTTTATCAGAAAGCAAATTCTTACATGAGTGTCTAATGCAACTTTTTGCAGGAACGTGCACGAAGATATCCAGAAAATTAGCACTCGTAATTTTATTATTTTGAAAATTCAGTACTGCGAGTTAAAACTTTTCTCATGGACTATGTGTCAGGATTAACTTAATTGTGTTAAAAACAGCTTGTTGATATGAAATATCTATAAAACAAAATGACACCTGAAATGAATGATGTGATGACATTAAAATTCAAAGATAAAGAGTGTACATTAAAATAAATAATTATGGGAGTTGGCACGTGCTTTATAAACACGGTGTCTATACAAATTATAGGATCACAATAAATTTAATTAACTGTTTCTTATCGTCGTCGAAATACACGCCTCAAAACAAAGTTTCGCACTATCTGTAATTTGGGTGCACGTTACCAGAGGTTCTGTTTTGTTTTTCGTATTCGTATGTTTTTTTTCAAGTCTTGCGTAGTATTCTGTACAGAAAAAGTGAATTTTTACCCCATATTTTCTCTTGGGCCGTGTGGAAACCTGGTAACTCAAAAACATACCGGCGGTGCAAATACTTGTTTTTTTTTTAGGTGTATACACTATGACAACTCTNAAATACTTGTTTTTTTTTGAGGTGTATACACTATGACAACTCTGAGACGGGTTGCTAACAAGAGACTGGAGCCCAGGAAACGGCGTAATCTACTCTTTCAATACTACTTCAGTCTCATGACAAGTAGTATACTGAGACTGTATAGGTGGCGCCACGGTGTGTGAGTTATTGACAGAAATATTGTTCCTGTTTTGGATTGGATTCTCCTTATTAAACATGGTTTAAGTGTCAGGATAATGTTGACATGCGATGTAACATTTTGATGTATAGTTATTACTACTGAATTTTAGAGTGTGTGCGTTCCGAATTTAAATTAGGTTTCGATAGCTTTAGGAATGTTCTTTTCTTTTGAAAAAATTTACTTTCGTATTTTTAAAAATAAAACAGAAGTAAGTTTAAGTAAAACAATTCAACAATCTTTAAGTTATTGTGGCTTGATTTTACTTTTCAAATTAATTTTTTTTTTTTCGCGATTTGCCTTTTTCTAATTATTTTAGGAAAATTTAGCGAAATTAAGTTTTTATATAATATTCTATGTCAGCGTAAATTTTCTGTAACTATCACTATTTCAAGCTTTAAAATAAAATTAATTCCCTATGGAGAAAACCCGGGACACCCCCCCTCCCCATTTTATAAGTGGTCATCGGCGACTCTCTTTGCGCACGTCCTAATTGATGAAAGTTGAGCACGCCAATTATTGAGAGCTTAACGTAAGTACATTTTTTAGCGACTGCCTGTGACAATTCTGATGTATGCGTGCTGCTTTTCGGATTGACACGTCCCGTGGTAATGTACGGAATGGCTGGAAATTATACCCCCCCCCCCTGCCTTCCCCCTTTCCCCAATGTACTGTGGACTCCGAACCACGATCTAGTCACTATCGTATAGTATAGTATCGCCACTGTAGTATCCGACAAGTGGCGTAATTTTGATTGCGCGACATAAATTAGCGGGGATATCGCTTTGTTTTCTTTATTTGCGAAGCAGGCTGACGTTAGGAATTGTTCAAAGCAGTAAACTGCGTAGTGAATTTTGAAAGTCGTCGGTGCTTGAAATATTTCGAGCGTGTGTCGAGAACCGGCACAAACAACGTACCGCGGATGGACGTCGTTTGTGCCGGTTGAAACATCGTCGGCTCGTCTCTTCAAGCTGCCTGCAGGTTGATGAGCCAAGGTGGGAGCGCCGTGACCTTGTTAGCGCGCTCTCTTGACGCGGCGCGGAGATAAAAACCCGCTGTGGAGGTTTTAACTGATGCGAGATACCGGCGCGGTATCAGATTATCTCGTGGGCGGTATCTGGTGACGAGGCACGTTTATGTTACAGTCACTAGCCTACTAGCTTCATAGAATTTTCACGTAGCATTATAAGCTTACGGCTTCTGATTTGACTAGCACGTGACACGCCAGCTGTGAAACTGTTGGTAACGGCGAAGCAGCATTCCCTTGGTTTATGCTAATCTGTCGTAGTTAGGATCTATTTCACGCAGTTTTTTTTTTTGTTTTGGGAATTGTTTTATGGCATCAGTATTAGTCGAAGGGATAGGTGGTCATATTTTGGTGTCATCACTGTTGCTAAAAAAAATTTTAAAAATGTTTTGTGGACTTGCTTATTGAGTTTCCGGAAATTCTGGAACACTCGATAGAAGATATATCCAAATCTGGTAATTTTTATAAGCTCTGTATGGTAACCATCTCTCTCGGATTAAAAGTAACTTTTTTTTTTTTTTTTTGTAATTTCTATTGTTTTTACAATTTTCTTTCCAATATTTCGTGAAATTTTTATTCTTCGAAACTTTTTCTATTACATTTGAAGCTATCTGGCTTTCATACTATGCTTCCGCAAACATTTTTGGAAAGACTGGCATTCTAAATAAAATATAAAAAAAA
Source organism: Clitarchus hookeri (assembly GCA_002778355.1). Lineage (NCBI taxonomy): Eukaryota > Metazoa > Arthropoda > Insecta > Phasmatodea > Phasmatidae > Clitarchus > Clitarchus hookeri. The sequence goes on along the minus strand of NQII01001084.1, from coordinate 492,614 downwards.
TAAAAGTTTAAAATGATGTATTAGGTTTCTTTAGCGGCTTCTAGCATCGCGGGTTAGGAGCTTTAGCATCTTATCTGCATGCAAGTCTGTCCCGCTCGCCCTCTGCGTACGATCCCCCGGAAGGCAACAGGAAGCGACAGTTGAATGCGCTTCCACGGCACGTACGGAGCAGCGTTTGATGTGCAGTCTGGCTTTTTACGGGGGTCGCGAGATAAGTGATCGTGCGTCCCGGGCAGACTTCCGGGCTAACCGTGTCCACGGGCGGCTCACGGAACACTTACTTCCAGCAGCGATAACCACGTGGCTTCGGATAAGCCAGTGGTTCAGCGTGTTACATTTCTTGGCAATACTGCGCAGTTTGTACACTCTACTGTGGGCTGTTCGCGGTAATCCGAGCACGTTTGTAAACAACCTTAGAAAAATATCACTGCTCCTAAAAGTGACTGGCGTACGCGCAGTAAAGTTGGTAACGACAGATGAAAAGTAGTCCCGTGTCTTAACGTTGAATTAAAAGTGCTAGGTAAATATTTTAAAGTACTGAAGTGAATTCTTTTCATTTCTGTTTTTTTTTAATATGTAAAAGTTTAAAAATTAGAAAATTTTGTAAAACACTTTTTTTTTCTTCATAATTTTGCAGTTTCTCTTGACCAACGCATGAATAAAGCGATCAGTCCCATGGAAATGGTAATTTTACATTTGATAGAAGAATACATAACGTGTACACAAGTAGATTTTTAGCAGGGCTTTACGTAAGTGTTCACTTTATCGTGTGAACAGCCTATATAAAGTCTAAGGTATTTCAAACTTTTTTTTTGTATTTTCGTACGTTTTGCCCAACTGCTTTTGCGTCTGTTAGGGTAGAAGTAGGTTGACTTTCACTAGAGCACCGCAGCAGACTACGCAGAACTCGTTAAAAATTAGTACACACACATTCCATGTGTATTTTTAGCACAAATATGTGTAAATTGTATGATGCTTCAAAAAGCAAATTTTGTCATACAAATAAGTACCAATACACCAATTTTCTCTTTGTTTTATTCTTATTAATTATAAGTTAAGTATGTATTATAATTTATAAATTGAATATAACTAAAAGTCAATTTAACCAAAAATAACGTTCTTTTACGTTACAGTAAAATGGGATGAAATCGATGAGAGGTGAGATCGATCATATAAAAATGTTCTATTAATATTGTCGGATATGGTATCGGAGCTAAACATGTGCAGAAGAATGTCGTTTTATCAGTCTCACCCCTGCCGATCATTTTTATCCCACCTACAGTATGTACGTGGCCTTTACATGTGACCACGTGATGAAACTCATCCCTGCTGATTAATTTCACCCCTCTTTACGGCAACACAAGTATAAAACGCTTGCGATACACGGCATACTTAGGGTGATTTTTCAAATGTTTGATTCAAAAAGTGCAAAGAAACCGCGAATAGACAAAGGTTATAATTCTGTTCACTGTGTGTTACTGAAATTCGTACACCGCTAGGCCTCTCCGTAGAATTTAAACTACCATAATAAAGAATAGGTGCTATATTAATTCATTTCGCAAATTTATTTAGAACATATTTACAAAGTTAGAGTTTACTATTGGAAATAAACTTTCTTCGTGTGAATAAGTAAAGGATATAATTGAAATATTTTTCTGCGCGCCGTGGTTATCTCCCGCAAACATGTGCGGGAATTGTTGATAACGGTGATTCATAGTCGCTCGCGGCAGATTCCGGGAGGTTCGTCAGGAATTTCCGCAGAAAAGATGAACCATACGGCACGACGCTCTGCCGATATGGCGGCCGTCTGCCGTTGACCTTCGCGCGTGGGTGCTACCACTCCTTTTTCCGAGTCCCAGGAAGCGTCGTGGTGGCTGGAAACTAGAAACTTCCCTGGTGAGTAACGGCCGGCAGAAAGCTACGGGACCTTGAAGAGAGCAAGCTGTGCTTGGCGACTCCCGTCCGGGCGAGTAACCAATCTGGCCGAGGGGGGAAATTAAAATGGGCTGGAGCAGTTTTGGCAAGTTCCCAGAAGTCTTTTACTTCGAAGGATGCGTGGAACAGCATTCTAGTTGTGATGGTGGTGTATTAAAAAAAAAAACGGGCGTAGAACTACGGTGCATGACGGAAACGAAGAGTTTGTCGATGACTTCCATTGCGCAATGATGAATCCAAAGAATTACGTGCAGTGACCACTGGTCTAGTCGAGCTTCTGCATCAAATGAGGTGTGACGTTGGGCGAAATCTGTATTTCTTGGCAGCCGGGATGCATCCCCCGTAACAAGACTTACATCTCCCCAAATTTCACATAGATTCGTGAAATTACCGCATCCTCGCAATGTTATCTACGTCAATGCCAAATATAACACTATTACTTTTCTAAGTTAGTGTTGCTATTTCTTGTGATACAATATGCCTTAAAACTTGTTACCCCACAAACTCCAAACGGTGTTTGAGTTGGAATAAATGGTTTTAAGGGTGTTCTGTTTTCAGCCGACTTTCCGAAGAAAAAGGCTTACGAAATCACTTTCTTGTGTGTGTGTGTGTGTGTGTGTGTGTGTGTGTGTGTGTGTGTGTGTGTGTGTGTGTGTGTGTGTGTGTGTNCTTTTGAATGCGTGAACCTAATTTCTGAAAACTCGATACACATAATATAGTACTTAGTAAGAATATGGCGGCCAGTTTTAAATTTAGTATGCTATGTCGTATCTCGCGAACCATTCAACCGATTAAAACCAAATTGTGTATGTTGGCAGTGCATCATGTGAGTATTGAACTTTGAAGGATAGTCTTGTTGGTCCGCCATTTTGGAAGATAGCACTACATGAAAAATAATGATTTTACATTATAGCTCAAAAACTATTCAACCAATTTTCGTCAGATTTTGCGAGTATGTAATACTAGGAAATTGATTAGTCACTGATTTTCAAAATGTAGGTCATACAAATATTTTAGTTTTATTTGGTATAGGGTCTATCTGCCGTAAAGTTCGATCAATTTCGACCAAATTTTGACAGTGAAAGTGTATATTACAAGCATCACATATGCCAACAAATAGCCACGTTTGTGCGCCGTTTTGTAAGATAATGCCGCATGAAACAATGAAGGTATGTCATATTTCGGGTAAAAATTGATCGATTCGTACCAAATTTGGCAAATAAGTAGTACTCCGGCATGTGATGTAAACTGGTGTGTTTAATTGGTTTAACAAATACGCCTAAACTATGCAATTTACCTGATAAATAACTACTCCTGAGTCGAGTTAATTTCTAGTCCTGTGTGATCGGCTGAACATAAATATTGATATAGGCTGTTAATGGCAAAATGAGCACTTTTGAAAGTCCTGCTTGAGATCTACTTGTACGCACATTGTGTGCTCTTCCACCATATGTAAAATTAACGTTACCATGGGTCTGATCACTTTATTCTTTCGTCGGTCAAGGGCAACTGTTAAAATTTTTAGAAATGTAAATATTTTACAAATGTTGATCCTTTCACTTATGTGCTTAAAAAAAAAAAAANAACTGTTAAAATTTTTAGAAATGTAAATATTTTACAAATGTTGATCCTTTCACTTATGTGCTTAAAAAAAAAAAAAGGGAAAATATTCCAGTATTCACAAATGTTTACTTAACACTTTTAATTTAACGTAAACACGTGNTAAAAAAAAAAAAAGGGAAAATATTCCAGTATTCACAAATGTTTACTTAACACTTTTAATTTAACGTAAACACGTGGAGCTACTTTCTCTACGTCGTTGCCAATCTTACTGGACCCTGTAGGCCTTGTCCACAATCGCGGTCTTATAATCCGCGGGTCCCAACGCGCGCGTCTACAACGACGACATCCGAAGCTAAGCTTTCAGATACTGGCACCAGAGTGCACCAAATTCGGCGCCGCCCAAAGCAAAGCTTTCAAACATTGTAACTAGAGTGCGCTCAAATCGGCGCGTTAATAAATTGTATGAGATTACTGACAAATATTGACATTTGTGGCTTACTTTATTTTGTTTTCTAATTTGAGTTATGCGAGTACATTTTAATTTTGCTTTAATTTAACTTCATTTGAATTTTTTTTAAACTTAATGCAGTACATTTTTTGTATTTTTATTTAAATTTCGTTTTCGCGGCTGCGAGATAGATCATGCCTTTGAACGAATAACGTGTTTTATATTTTAAATCTTCACGCTTCGATATCAATACAGCCTGATTTACTTTTACCGTTTGCGCGCGATAAATTGCTAACAAAACAAAGAAATTGGAACACGTCTGCGTGCGAAAGTTGAAGTTTGGCGAGCTGTGACGTCATAGGTTCACGTGCACCAATCAGCAGTTAGGCGTCCGCGGACCTGCTATTGTGGACAGGGCCTGACGGTCAGCGTGTTCGTTAGAATATATGCGGGTAGGGGGCAGTGACATTTTTCAAAAGTTTATTTCGAAAGTGCTGATTTGCCGTGAACAGCTGTTGGAGCGGCCTTCACCTTCCCTCCTCGGGTGCGCGCTGCCGTCGGTAACTAGAGAACTGGGAATTAGAATTATAGGCCATTCAAGCTTACTTCACACTTTTATGAAGCCCTACTAAAGTTATACTTTTGGTTACCGATTACGTATCCTTCCGCCACGAATTTAGTCACATTTCAAAAACCATTTCGTAAGAATGCCCACAATTTAGGCCATAGCCATATCTAGGTTAGCTTTACGACTTTTTAACAACTGTGCCGCGTCCTGCTTCATCCGATGGTATCTTCAATCTAACCTCACTTTGTAAATGTTGCATGCAATCAAAGGGTGCCAACCGCTATTATTTACATGATGGGGGGTTTGTACGATGTATCACACCTTCCTTTTATCCAAGATCTTAGTATGATTAATCCGTAAACCAATTTGTGTTCCTCTGGCGCTAGTACTTTGCACGTCGTATGCTTGTCGCTCTCCGCCTTTAAGGACATCTACAGCCCTTATTACTTGAGATGGGCCACGGNACTTTGCACGTCGTATGCTTGTCGCTCTCCGCCTTTAAGGACATCTACAGCCCTTATTACTTGAGATGGGCCACGGGTAGGGTTGCCACCTTTTTTTTTCAAGCAAATGGAGTACATTTCCTTTCTAAGGTAAAAAAAAAAAAGTACATCATCTTAAAATAGAGTATTATTTATTTAACCTGCTATTTTTTTTTCATATATATTTTTTGTTGCTTCTGGCAACAACTAACAAATATTTATTTTCAAAGAACGTTTTCACGGCGTCTTTACAATCTATGATCATATTTAAATATATAAATAATTCATTTTTCCCACAGGCTTTTGTACTTTTGCCTTCGTTTTGTTTGCTTTGTATGATCCGATTCCAGTAATCGTTTTTTAGGTGTACTTAGAGATATACAGTTATCTGCATCCATAACTGAAGAATTATCACACACAATTTATACGTACAACACTACACACCAAGCAAAAACGGAAAACAATAATTTGAACTTCGAAATTTTCCAAAACCAACAGCAACACAAGTTACACACACAAGTGGACAAGTTGACATGATAATGTTATTTGACATTGACATTTTAGGTTACGTTCAAAAGCGACAGTGCTGCTTTGCATTTAATTTTATCGACGCGATGCGTTCTGTTCCACGCAATATTCGCTTTACCTTTTTTTTTTTTTTTTTTTTCGTAAACAATTAAATAAAACCTTCAAACGTCGAAATAGGTAAAATGAAGTATTTTCACGTACTTTATTGTCCTCATAAAGTATAAAGTACGTTTAACCGAAATAGAGTACAATACTTTATTATAAAGTACGGGTGGCAACCCTAGCCACGGGGGTCCTGTATAAATCTTCCTCTTTTCTGGTCACTAATCACGTGCCCGGGTTTGTACACGTGTTTCCTAAACACGTTGTACGTGTAAATAATAAGTGCGCATTATGTGACTATGCATGTATAAAGATGGTGATACGGATTAAAATTAGTATTAAGATTGAAATTTTAACATCGTGCTCACTGAGAATAATGGTTAGTGTGTGTGTTTATAGAATTATAAATCAATTATAAAAAAAAAATTAAATGTAGCTCTTATTTTTATGAAGACCTCCATCCCTCACGAACTCTGTTACGCCCCTGGCGACATACGAACAAACTCGCCATAAAGCATACATTTTCATGCACTATGCAGGCGTTTCTTACGTACACGTAATTGAACGTGAACGGAAGGTAAGTAATGGCTGTTGAAACGTGACATTGCTTCGTACCCCGAGGGGTCAGCCCCCCCGCGGGCTGGAGAATACACGCCTGTTGCTCCGTCTTGCTTGCCCCCTGAGGCCAATTGCCGGCAGTTTAAGGCCCCACGCGTCCGGTCACGTGCCCCCGCCAGACATGCGGGGTTCAAGGTCACGGCGCCGCGCCAGGGCCCGCCAAAGTGCCGCTCGACGACGCCCTTTAACACCCCTTCCTAGTTAAAAAAAAAGGGGGGGGATAAGGCCCCGTCATCTTGAATTTTTTATTTTTGACTACTACCTACAAACGTGGATTTTGGATGGATTTTTTGGACGACGTGGCATAGGGTATAACTTAATGCGTTTTCTGAAATCTGTTCTGTTCGACTGCCGTAGCTATTATGACCTCTGTAGTCGNGGGTATAACTTAATGCGTTTTCTGAAATCTGTTCTGTTCGACTGCCGTAGCTATTATGACCTCTGTAGTCGCTCCCACAAAATACTCAATTATTTTACCACAGCTGTTACAAGCTAGAAAATATTAAATGCAGAGAAGCTGAGGCGATTCAAGAACCTTAAGGAAGGTATTATTCCTGCTTTGCCATGCCAAAAATTGTAATGCACGTCCTGAAATCGAGTTTGTGGCGGAAAATTTATAAAAATAATTCGACAGGGATTGACCGCCCTTAAGGGGAGAGTTAGACGCCATTTTTGATATACATACTTTTTGCCAATACTTACTTTTGAGATTAATTTTTGAAAATGTGACTTTGGTAAAGCATATAACATTGCTTAATGATATTGTATAGACGATTATCGCTTGACTGCTTGTATTGCTTATTGCGGCTGTAGGCAATTTTAGAAGGTAATCAAAAATCCGTTCCCGTTTACTTCGCATGATAAACAAATCAAAGTCCTCAGTTGATTACAGCTATTCAACCATCTAAGTGATATACTTGCCTTGTCAAAAAATAAATTGCAATCAATGCTGAATACATTTTAAGGCTCGAAAACTGATATCACTACAATGATTTTGGTTTCTCAGTTCACGCCCGGCCGTAAGGAAGCGTTGCNTTTTAAGGCTCGAAAACTGATATCACTACAATGATTTTGGTTTCTCAGTTCACGCCCGGCCGTAAGGAAGCGTTGCGGCGGCAAACGAAAGGAGCATAAACAAGATTCACGTGGGTTCTGTTTCCTCATACAGTTTCCACGATAAAGTAGCACTTTTGAAATCAACCTTGGGAAAAAGTGACTGCCCCCACCTGCATATATTTTAATGGGTGCACTTTGTGACATGCGCCCAGTAAAGTCGGTAACAATGGAGGGAAAGTACTTCCATATCTTAACGTCGAATAACATGTTAGTTAACGATTTGTGATAACTTAAGGCGCCCGTCTACCTGGCGCTTGAACTGCGTTGCAGTGTGTTCCAAATACACGTTTTTCAACGAAACTATTAAGCGTGCGTCCAACGTGCTGATCTACGAAAAGAACACACACTTCAGACTAGAGCTGTTAAGTACTTTCAAAATATCACGTACGTTAGAAACATCAATTCAGAGTACTCCAAAACCGCTAAAAAACGGCCTTTCCAAGGCGCTGTAGCTCAAAATGCAAGCATCAGATACATACAAAACTACTATAGGGGCCTGCACTGAACCTTCCTAAAGACTTCCCACTAATAAAATAATATGGTCACCGCTGAAAGTCCCATAGGTACACGCAGCACGACAACACTGCACGCCAGTTCAGAGCCTTGCGCTTAGCGGCGATGTCGTACTTGATGCGCGTGGCAGTGTCGCCCTTATCGCTCCCGCGCTTCTCGGCCTAAACGTGGGGAAAAGTTCCAGGTAGACGGGGGCCTTAAATTATTTCTTTCGCTTACTGGGGGTTTTTTTTTGTGCGTCAAAGTGTATAAACAAGCAGATTTGTAAAATGTTTACATTTCTAATAATTTTACAGTTTCGCTTGATAGAGGGGTGAATAAAGTTATGAGACGCATGGCAATGTTAATTTTACATAAGGCGGAAGAATACACAACGTGCATACAAGTAGATCTAAACAGAGCTTTTTAAATTTCTTATTTTATCATGAACAACCTATAGCACTGTTGCTACAGTTTAAAGCATTGTTTTACAGAAGAAAAACATCGTAAACGGAGGGATACTTACAGCGATATTTTTTTTTTTTTTTTGCTGAACTTAACACTTTTCATCGATCACATTTGTGTATCAATTACTAAATTGATGAATTTGCGACAAAATGTCGACCCTCATTTCTGTCGTGAAAAATATTTACATTGCAATATTCCACAGTCCTTAAAGCATTGCGATAGACACAGCTAGTTACAATGAGACCCGTGTGACAACTAGGTAACACTCTTAATTTTCACTTCGGCCGAATGCTCCTTCAGTCTGTGCTCTTTGGAGACTTCATTGGATGGTTCAGGTTGTAGAACTATAATATGAAATACAATTAAGTCATGGTACTAAATTAATTCGAAATTATTGTAATCATTGAAAGGAATTTTAACCATTAAATTATTTTCATACACGGTGTCGCACGCCAAAGGTAACCCTGTCCGTGTTTTTTTTTTGCTGTAAACTATTTCGCATAGCCGCTGGTATGGTATTTGTAGAAAGTGTAAATTGGCTAAAATAAAACACCTCCTCGGAACATTACCAGATTGTTTCGTACGTTAGAAGGTTTTTGATTAGTGTGAGGAGAAAAAATAAATTTGGTATTTTCGGGGACGTATGAGTTTACCTAGACGCGTGTCGCATCTTGATAAAAATAACAGCAGGTGGTGCAGCTAGCAGGTTAATTTTTTTAAGCGTATTTTGGGAGCGGGGTATTGGTATGACCACTCGCCCTATACCACTTCGAACAGAGTTTATGACGATGTTGTCATACATCATTAGTAAATTAAATTCCATAAAATTTGAAGGTGAAAAAAAAATTTGGTCGTGTGAAATTACACGAACTTTCAGGTTGAGCTAGGATAAGAAACACGCTGGAAAATATCCCAATTGCATCCCCTCGGTATCGAACCCGCGACCTTGTGCTCCAAGGTTCTTGGTAACCACATGCCTGTGTTGAAGCGTTGGCGTCACCCAACAGACGTGGTGGAATGTATGGCTTTGGCTAGAGTTAGTGGCATCCCCAACTATATGAGTATACTTTGTATAATCAATTCACGGTTACTTCACACTTTTCTGAAGCCCTGCTAAAGTTCTACTTCCAGGATATTCCTCCGCCTCGTGTAAACCAAGCTTAACCAAGTCGAGAAAATTACACCAAAGGACAACGCACCGAATTCGTGCGCTCTCAGTTGTAATAATATTTTGCATAAGAACTATTTCTTACTAAGCACTACCAACACGCGATTTTTTCCACTGTTTTATTCAGGTCTATTATAAATTAAATTTTAAAATTTATAAATAAAATACAGGTAAAACTTAAATTTAACGAAAATAAGATACTTTCATGTCGACAAAGATATAAAACGCTTGTGATACATGGCATATTTAAGAAATAACTAAACACGTCTGACATGGATTGATTTTTCAAAGGTTTGATTTAAAAAGTGTGAAGAAACTGCGAATAGACTATAGGGACAAGAAAACTTCGCGTTGTAAACTAGACTCCACGGTCCTGTGTGTTTTCGAGCCTCGGCTTTCTGTTAATTGACACAGCTTCCCCCGGTGAGTACAGTTTCACCTCGGACCAGGTGGCACGGGATCCGGTGCTTGCGTTTCCTTGCAGGTCCGTAATTGGCTCAGAGTTCACCTGGGCGTGTCTAGCAGCTAACTGCGGTCCAATTGCAAACAAGACAGAAATGCACGCGTGTTCGAAGTCTAGTTTGTAATAAAGTGTAGGCTACTCGAGAAATGTTTCGGTCCCTAATCATGGACGATCTATTGAATACAAGGTTGGCATTATTACACATTTTGATCGAATCAGAAGAAAACAAAAGTTCTCATTTAAAACACATGCAGAGATACCGCCACCGCATAATGATGAATAAGGCTGAAAAAATAAAACAATATTTAAGAAAGAATTCTTTCTATACATGAACTAGACGGAAGTTCACGGCGAAAAACCCTACCGTGTAGTCCCACGTGTATACGCTGGTCATGGTAAACTGAGCACTTTCAAACGCTCTGCTTATGATCTACTTGTATACACATTGTGTATTCTTCCACCATATGTAAAAATTAACATGCCAAAAAACTTGACCACTTTATTCATGCGTTGGTAAAGTGTAACTGTGAAATTATTAGAAAAGTAAATTTTGTACTAATACGCTAATTTCTACTCTCATATGCATTAAAATAACTGTAAACAAAAGAAATAATTTGAGTATACAGAAACATTTACCCGACATTTTTATTCAACTTTTAAGACATGGGACTACTTTCTGGGCACATGCCATTCAGCACGGCCGTTAAAATACACGCAGACAGGTTTATTTCAAAAGTGCTCATTTAACCACGAGCAGGCTATAGCAAAGTTACAAACTTACGTGGTAGGCAAGGGAATGGACTGACGTGGTGAATGGAAGANATTCACGGTTACTTCACACTTTTCTGAAGCCCTGCTAAAGTTCTACTTCCAGGATATTCCTCCGCCTCGTGTAAACCAAGCTTAACCAAGTCGAGAAAATTACACCAAAGGACAACGCACCGAATTCGTGCGCTCTCAGTTGTAATAATATTTTGCATAAGAACTATTTCTTACTAGGCACTACCAACACGCGACGTTTTCTCGCCGTTTTATTCGTGTCTGTTATAAATGAAATTTTAGAATTTATAAATAAAATACAGATAAAACTTCAATTTAACGAAAATAAGATACTTCCATGTCGACAAAGATATAAAACGCTTGTGATACGTGGCATATTTAAGTAATAACTAATCACGTCTGACATGGGGTGATTTTTCAAAGGTTTGATTTAAAAAGTGTGAAGAAAGCGCGAAAAGACTATAACGGTATAATAACTCAATAAGCTTTCTGTTAAGAGGGAGTCGTGCGGAATGTTGCTGCTGGTCGGGGATATTCAGCCCCCCCCCCCCCCCCCCCCCCCCCCCNCCCCCCCGCATTTCGGTGCTGCTCCACAGCCGTCTAGTTTCACCCTTTTCGGTTGTTAAGACCTCGTATTATGAAACACTCTCAGCCCGTAATCAGAAATTATTTGTTTTAGTGTCAACGGAAGAGACATGGTCATTACTGAAAATGTTTATTTTTAGAAGCATTACATTTTATAGTTCTGCGCAAATTTTTGTACTCGATTGTTAATTGGTGTTCCCTGGTTGTCATTAAAAAAAAGTGAAAATGAATGAATATGTCAAATTTTGTATTAATTGTTGCATAAATATGCATTAGTAGTTCATGTCCGTAATGATGGGCAAGGCAATTAGCTAAGTTTCTATTGTCGCATTTGTCAAGAAATCATCTTACATTTGAATTAGGAAGAAATAAATAAATTCAATATGGCGGGCGACACGGGCTCTTAAAAGCCGCCCAATCCTCTCCACTTCCCGAGAAATGGCCTTTGTGACGAGGCCTTTTCAAGCGAAGCTTAGTTTTATTAACTTGGCTCACCTGTTTTGGATAGGCCGTCTCGCTGCTAACGTCGCCGCGGTGGAGGACGGCTCGGCAGCGTTTCCTGACACTTCCAGTGGAGCCGGCGCGTTTATCACTTTCCGGGAAACGGCCGCGACGACAGGCATTTCCGTGTACCGCGTTCCAGGCTCGAGTGCGTCATTCCCGTTCCTCGCAGGACGCATTGCTAAGAGAACGCTTCCTGTTGGCTGGCTGGCTCTCCTGTTCGACTGAGTGGTTGGGTCGTTCGCAATGAATGCTCCGCAGTTCGCATTGCATCTGGGAATACTAGTGGTTATGAACTGTTCACGGTAAACTGGGCACTTTCGAAAACCTTTCTTAGGATCTACTTTTCTCCTCAGTTTGTGTTACTCCGCCATACGTATGTGATGCAGAAAGTGTAAATGGACCTCTTGTCAGTCGAATTAGAAACTGACTTTCATTTTTATTCCGTTGGATGGCAGAATTTACATTTTAACTTAAAAATCACCCTTCTGTCTCAAAATTTAACAGATATAAATTTTTTTAAATTTTGATAAAGCGAAAACAAAGCTTTGGGTAAAATACATGTAAAGTTTATCATTGTAACTTGTCGGACTCACGGATATAGGCTGATCGCAATTAACTGAGCATTTTTGAATGCCCTGTTTAGGGTCTGCTTATCCCACCAGCAGAAAACTAATTGAATCGACCCAGACTTTGAATGTCAGTTCTCCTGTAAAATGTATTTGGCCGACGAGAGATCCTTTTTCCCTTGCGTATTTGTCGCACTCCGCTGTTGATTAACATCGCACGTCAACAAGTTTCTTAAAAGTCTGGATTACGAAGCGACACGTCACTTGCGATGACGGTCACATTTTAGCGCCCTCTCTTTAGCTGTTGGCGTCGTGATCATAGATGTTTAATCTGGCGACGTTTTGCCATCTTCGCAGGCAGACGCATGCTGAGTAAACTTAATTCGTCGCTGTTTAGGTGTGGGGAAATTTTGGGTAGAGTTTCCAATATAGTTTTAGGGCAACAGATGCAAGTAGATAAGTACCAAATTCGGGTACAATTCGTTAACGCGGATTTGACCCTTTTCAAAAGCTGTTCTTTTTATTCTAGTAAGAATTTAGTTGTATGGGAGATAGCAGAGTTTTATTAACTTGTCCAAACGTAAGTGTCGTTCAGTCTTATTCTTTTTTTTTATCTTAATTTCCTTTTACTCCACATTTCTTGTATATTGTATTTTTTACTGCCCAGAGTTATTTTTGTTTGTTGTCACTATTGCACTTCGGGGTTTATTTCACGCGTCTTCCTTGTATACACTGTTTTCACTTTTTGTTATAGATAGTTATACCCACTGCTGTTATTTTAATCAAGTATATTTTCATAGTAATAACTGTGTTGGAAGCTGTCACTGTGAACTGAATATGAATTTGCACAAGTAAGGAGTGTCTACTACACTCATAGCCGTGACCACGTGTTGGTCCGACTGTGCAAATGACTACCCGACGTGTGTGTTCTGACCTGTGGCTTAACAAACCCCGAACAGGTCATGAATCGTGCGATGCTCTAGATATTTTCCGTTTTATTTATTGGTATTTGTTGTACTAGAAAAATGCAGGCTCCAACATAGTACGTGAAAGAGAGATCGCAGGTACGTCACTGTACACTGCCATGGCCGTACCTGCATGCTAAATTGTGTTGATTCCTCGTCGGACCAACTGTTACCACGGCACTGGAGATCCCTACGGTCACGTCTTGTATTGTATATTGCCCGTTTGTACGGTGCCTGGCCGGCATTTTGGCATATTTGGCCCGTTGAAGGAGAGGGTGCACATCTCACCCGCGTATTCAAAAATTCGCCAGTACATCCACCTATGTACACCGGACGTTCGAAAACTACTGTTTTGGTTTAGCCCGGTTAAACCGACTAATCCACTAGTTCAACCGGCCTGAAAATTGGGTGAATCTGGGGGTTATGCGCCAAAATATCAACCGATGAATTTTTGAAAAATAGAAGTAAACGTGCTCTCTTCGTGAACTTTTCAGTTTTCCAAAATATACAACGGTAATTCGAACATCGTGTCTCATCACAGAAGCATGGCATTTCATAGTTTTCTGCAAATTTTTTGTACCTGGTTGTTAATAGGCGTTCCCTGGTTTTCATAAAATGTGAGAATGAATTTATATATAAATTTGTGTATTAAGTTATTGTTGCATAGAATATGCGTTGGTAGTTCATATATTATGTCCATAATGATGGGTAAGGTAACCAGCTAAGTTTCTGTTGTCTCATTTTTCAATATGGCGGGTGACGCGGGCTCTTATCCCGGCTTGCCTGCACGTATCCTGTATTAGTAAACCACATTGTAAATCAACACCAGTCAAATACCGCGGTATTGTGCTGCGGTGGTATCGTGACTCGGCAGCGCTGCAGCGGAACGGAACGTCTCTCGCGTGCGGGTCGGGTTGGTCACAGGTACTTGAGTTCTCCCCCTCCCCTCCTACCACTCCTCCCACTACACACAAGGCCGCTGTTGGAGCGAAGGTCACCGCCCCCGCTTCCGTTAGCCCGGAAGGAGCTACTTCTCCTCTACCTCTCTTTCTCTTCATTCTCTCGGCTGGCACTTGGCTTGCGGACCTCCGCGCAGGTGTTCTGCGGCGGATTTTGCTGTAAACCTAACCATAGGTCGTTCACGGCAAGGAAAACTTTTTTGAAGCCCTCCCATTCCAAATAATCAATAAACATATTTTATTGTCGCCTTAGACGTTAACTTTCTAGTCCGGGAAACTGTGCTAATTACTTAAGTGGCAATATTTATTTTAAAAAGTGGTGGGAGGATAAAAAATGACTCGTAGGAAAAAAGTAACTAGGACCTCAAAAATGCTCACTTTACCCTGAACAGCTTATAAGGTTAATTCTATTCAGGTTAGGGACCAAACGAGATTTTTTTATGGGAGAGTTTGGCAAAGGGAAAATCTCCACAGCAAGATGCGCGGCGTTACAAATGGTAACTTTTAATTAAAATTTTGGGCTACGTGAATTACAAAAGAGAGATATTTTACTTGGATACGAAGTTATTTTATATTTGATTTATGGTTATCGCAATTGTCTTGTTTTTTTTTAAAGTAGAAAATAGATACAATCTGGTACACATGCTACACCAGCGCTTACCTAGTGGCAAAAATTTCTCACTACCAAACTTTTAGCATTGATATTGCCAACCTGTAGTACAAGTAACCTTGACGTAACTGAAGGCTGCATGTTCGCTGTTAAGAGGAATCCTTAGTAAACAGTATGAAACGCCTCAAGGTCACGTCGGGCCGTAAGGCAGCATTGCGACGGCGATGGAAAACAGCGTAAGCATGCTTCGCCTGCGTTCTGTTTCCTCGGAATTTCAAACGATGCCAATATGGTTTTAATTTAGCAATCATTTTCAGAAAAGACGCAGTGTTGTCGCTATAGTTAAAACACGTTCACAGAAGAACAAATATCGTAAACAGAGGGATACTTACAGCCGATTTTTGCTGGCTGACACTTCTCAACGACCGTATGTATGTTTCAGTAACCAAATTTCTGAACGGGCAACAAAGTATCCACTTTCATTTCTGTTCTGAAAAAAAGATTTATAAATTATTCACGGTAAACTGAGGACTTTTGAAATCAACGCACGAAAAAAAAAACCTACCCTCTAACAGCATGTGTTTAACGGACACTCTGGCTCGCATTGTTCCCAGTTAAGTTGGACTACTTTTCGTATTTCGCTGCCGTGTCTCAACATTGTGTTCAATGTGTAACTTTTGAGATTCGTGGCCAATCAACTGAATTGAAATATTTTCTTTGTGTTCTACGCGCATTGGATAATAATCGCCACTACAGTCAACCTATTTGTATTCTTCAACAAATTCACAGATTCCATAGTTAAACTGGATTGTCGCGCGAGTGAAGTGAGAGGGTCAGTTGCAAAGCTAATTTTACGTGCGATGGAAGGATACAAAATGGGCAGAGGAAGTAGATCGTAGGCAGGGCTTTCAAAAATGCTCAGAAAAAGCCTTTTCAATGAAATATTGCATGGTTTATTTTTAACTATAATACACACACCTGATTACGAGACCCCCGCGTGGCAAGGGAGATCCCTCAATTGAGTACTTTTGAAAGCCCTGCTCGGCATGTACTTTTGCAGTATCCTCCTGCTGCGGTCCCGACCGCCATATTCATGCTCCACCCAAGTAAGATTGTGGGATTGTTCGAAATGTAAATGTGTTCCCAACATGCGGATTCATGCTCTAACGAGAATTACAGAAGAAAGACTTACTTCAACAGTAGTAATTTAAAAAAAATTTACTCTCAATGCAAATGTCAGTATTAAGAACGGTTTCTCTTTTATTTGCTACCAACTTAACATGGAAGGATCTTGCACAGTGTTTAATGTGGTGTACGAGGAGTTTTTGAATAACACGTCGAAATTGAAACCACAGCATCTATGGACTAATTAAAAAAAAATCTTAGTAGCAAAATCTTTGAGAATTTTATCTTGTACTTTTTTATTTAATTTGAAGCTAGGTATAACAACGCCGGAAGTCCGCAGCCTTTTGCCTTTTACGCGCGGTTCACTTTCTTGTGCAAGAAGGTGTACACCTTTCTTGTTAAAGTCATCTTGCATCCTGTGACTGGCTAACTTGTTCGCAAGTGGCTTGCGTGCTGGCTAGAATCATTTAGAGACTGGTGTATTTTCCCCTTCACCTTCTTGTGCAAGTTGTTTGTTTACATTTGCATTGTACAAGCTTATGTAGTTCCCGTGCATTTGTTTATGCCGATATTATTAATTTGAGAGGAGAACAATTTTAATTTCTGTGTTAGTGATTTGTTAGGTTTGTAAAAATTGTTGTGTGTTGCGGTGAAAATGAGTGACTGGGATGCTGCAACATTAAAGTACCACTACTGTGTGTGCAGTTTGCACATGGGACTTCAATAGAAGAGGGTGTTCACTTTCTTGTTCACAGAAGACGTCCGTCTGTATCAGGGTATAAGTACCTGTGTGCGCAACAAGTTGCATGTCACGAAGACGAACAGAATTGGCGCGATCGTCTAAATACGTCTCCGTCGTAGCTAATATGATTTTATTCGCCTTCGTGGTATGCAACTTGTTGTTCTCGTAGACACGTATATCTGCGAAGTCCCGGCGTTATGCCTAACTTCAAATTAAATTAACAAAAATACTATACGTATTTTCCTAACATTTTGCTACTAGGATTTTTTGTTTATATTAAGTTCGTAGATGCTGGGGTTTGAATTTCGATATGTAGTTTGAAAACAGCGTGTATGTGTATTTACAAGCAGTGATATTTTTCAAAGATTTATTTCACAAGTGCTACTCACGTTGCCGTTACAAGTCTATACAAGCATTCTGAGCNTTTTGCTACTAGGATTTTTTGTTTATATTAAGTTCGTAGATGCTGGGGTTTGAATTTCGATATGTAGTTTGAAAACACCGTGCATATGTATTTACAAGCAGTGATATTTTTCAAAGATTTATTTCACAAGTGCTACTCACGTTGCCGTTACAAGTCTATACAAGCATTCTGAGCAGCTTAGTTCCCGGGTTTCTGTAACTCATCCATTCTCACCCCCCAAACAGGCGCAGAGGTTTAGTAGCGTAGTTGGCACATGGAAACAGTCAAGTAATGTAATAANCTTAGTTCCCGGGTTTCTGTAACTCATCCATTCTCACCCCCCAAACAGGCGCAGAGGTTTAGTAGCGTAGTTGTCACATGGAAACAGCCAAGTAATGTAATAGTTATTACGGAGCAAGAATGCATTGTGTTAAATGAGAAACCACTTCCTAACCGATGCATTAGAAATGCTATTTGCAGATTTTCTCATAGTTTCCCATTGTCTTGTTATTTTTTTTTACAGGACCATAGTTTTTGTGTAGCCTTTTTTTTTCTATTATCATCCGGAACTACAATATTTTGCAGCGTTTCGTATACTACAGCCTCTGCATTTGTAATTAAATTTCTTTCAAGCTTTAAAGGTTGCCACAATTGCACTGTAATTTTCAAAATTGTCCGCACGTTTAATCCCGCAACCAAGAGTACCAGGCAGGATGTTAAAAGATATAATGTAGTCTTGTAGTTTATATATTCGAAACGGGATGTGTACGTAAATCTAAATAAAAATATTAGGAACTCTCTAAAACCTTGTATTTGTTTATGCAGGTATGGGAGCGGAATTCGGCCTACGAACTTCGTGAGGTGATTGATTCCATATGCAATATCAAGTGGAAAATAGATCAGACACTTATTGTTTACATTGAATATTAAGAAAGATACAGTTCTTTAAAAAAACAGATTTTTTTTTTTTGCAGTGGACACAGCAGCACGCCATAGATGCATGTAGGCGGTATCTTATGCTGTCGGTCCTACCCGCTGTATTATTTAATATAGGACACCACACACATTTTCTCTCTTTGGTCTGTTGTACTTTAATTTAAAAATTGATGGTTTATTTAGAAATTCCTCAGTAAATTCTATAATAAATTATTTTGACCACGCCGCCATTATTTATGGGAACAAACAAGATGCCTTTTCAAACTTGCACTATTGAATATTTGTTTATAAAGAGTGAACGTAATATTTTAGATGCAGTGTAATCTCTCAGTCGCTCGTGACAGCAGATGGAAAAAGGACGGATCTGAAGACTCCAACACGCACAGTTTTACCTGCCGCCTAGCGGGTCGGATGACAAACCTGAGGGGATTCCGTCAGTGCATCCTCCACACGTCACATTTAGCCGTTACTATCCGTCCGATCGTACGACAGAAAAACCTCTCTTTTTTAACTTACATTCTCTGCTCTCGGTTCTCTAACAAATATAGTTTGCAATATCATAATATTTATAATGATGCAACCTTTACTTTGATTCACTTCACTAATGTTTCCTCTAATAATGTACTTGGTAATCATTAAAATTAAGTCTTTTCATGTATGACATTTATTTTCTTTAGTTTAAATGTCCGTTTATCAAAAAACTTTAAAAATATTTTAAGTTTTTGTATAGGTTTTTTAGTTCTGGAACATTGGGTATCGCATTCCTTAAATTTATTTTGCTCCGATTTTCTTTGTATGGTGAATTTCTTTTTTCTTATATTAACAAAATTAATATTAAGAAAATGTTCTGGTATCACAAATTTATATATTTATATTCATATTAATTAAACTGATTATAATACATGTATTTGTAGAGGGGATGGTTATGATAATGGTAACGGTACGGCCGACAAAATTTTATTACCACAACTATACATGAACTGGTTTGAGTTATTCTGCGACACTGTGCGGTAATTCATTTCTGATGTTTTTTTTTTTTTTTACATATAATGCAGGACTGTTAGAAGAGCCAATACATTACTTTTTCCTGATACGAGGCATAACGTATAGTATAACTAAGTTTTTTTTTTTACATATAACGTTTACAGAAATGTGTGTTTTGTAGTGAAAGTACTGGTCTTATGTTCAACCAATCACATACACGACTACAAATTAATTTTATTATAGAGAAGTAGTTATTTATTAGCAAATAACATTTATTTTCATTTTATTTTCATCCGTATTATGTCAGTACTTACTGCACAGGATTCGTCACTAATATAATACGTAACATGATAATACAATTCAAATTTAAAATACAATTAATTATTGCATATACAATTCAGACGTATTGTTTTTAATAAGCAAAGAAAAATATTTTTTTAAAGTAAGATATTTTATAATTATATTGGCTAAAGGCCTTACGTACACGATACGAAATAAAATGTAATTTCCTACGTGTCGACTGTTGAGAATTATTCTTACAGGGCATGCACGCGATGACCATGAGAAGTTTCGTAAAATGTGCATTCTGTCATTCGGACACGTGCACCTTCATTACGTACACTTTGTTCATTGTCGTGAGCCGACCTTGAGCCTCGTGTGTGTGGGTGGGCGCCGAGTGGTCGGTTGTCTCGACTCAAGTATCAAGTATGTGCTATTCACGGTAAAGTGAGCACTTTTGAAAGCTCTCTCATTTGGAATAGTTGATCAATATATTTTTATTTTAGACTTGTATGTTAACTTCAGAGTGCGGTGGAATGTACACACTAGGTTTATTACTTGCATGGCAATATTTATTTTAAAAAGGTGGTTAAAGGATAAAAAAAATGGCCGAGGGAAAAAATTACCTACGACTTAAAAGTGCTCACTTTACCGTGAACAGCCTATATATAGGTTGGCGACGCGGCTGCCTGCTTTCAAGGCGCGGGTCGATGCTCGCGCCCACGCGCCCGCCTCGCGAATTTGTTACTACCCTCGAAAGGCTCTCGAGTGCTGCTGCTGTGACGTCACGGCCGTTTTTTGACTCCCCCTCAGTCACACTTTCGCTCTTACTCGTTTCCACCCCTCTTTCCGTCCATTGTATCTCGACCCTCGTGCGTGCTTTGAACCTCTTGCACACGGCGCTACATGTTCCAAAGCCGCATGGCGACGAGAGTCTGGTAAAATGTTCTTTCAAAAGAACCCGAGGTTCTCGTCCCTCGGGGATGGTTAAGAAAGGTTTTGTGAACGTCCCCCCCCCCCAGTGTGTGTTGGTATTCCGAAAAAAAAAAAAAAAAATTGTAAGCGCTATTTAAAAATTATTTGAAGGATGGTTGTAGTAGAAAGCTAGTAAGTGTCAGCAAGGATGGCCTGGTTTAACCGAACTGCCTGTCGCCTATGCTGTAAACATAAACACACACGTTCACAATCAGTAACGCCTGGAATGTGATTCACGTCATTTTCAATGTAGCCTTACGGGGCCTGTCTGCGTCGTGTTTCTTATTTTTTGGTCAGAGAAGCGCGGGAGCAATAAAGGTTACAATAACACGTGCTACAAGAGCGTCATCGTCACTACGCGCAGGGTTCTGAACTGACGTGCGGTGTTCTCGTAGTGCTGCGTGTACCTATGGGACTTTCAGCGGTGACACTATTATTTTATTGATGAAAAAGTCTGTAGAAAGTCTGAAAAAACCGCTTGTAACTATTCAGGAGGGCTCCAAAATTAATATTTACAGCATGCGTGGTAACTTTGAAGAACAATTCCGCCGTCGTCTGGGGTATGATGTATTTTCATAGGTAAGCATATTGAGGGCACATGTAATAGTTACGTCAAAAAACCAGGATTTCAAACACTCTTTGACGCAGTTCCTAGTGCCAGGAAGGCGGAGCCCTTAAGGTGGTTGCCTAGTGAGGGTTATGTTGGTGTGAGGAAAAAATTTATGAATCGCTACGGGTGATGTGGACGGCGTATGTAAAGCGGTATCGCCTCTACGTGCAAGGCGTTTAACTGACGTGCAGTTTTTCCTTCGGCGAGACTCGCCTGAATTTGGCTGGAAGCAGCGACCCAATAATTTTATTGGACGCAACTGTGTAACAAAGTCCAGTGCATGCCTCTATCGTAGTTTCGCATGTATCCCGGTTCGTATGTATATTTTGAGCTATAGAAGTCTGAAAAGCCGTTTTTAGCTAGGTTTGAAGGTATGAGATTGTTCCTATTGGGGCACCTTTAATGGTTTCTTTTTAAAAATGCATTTTTTAAAAATCGCTGCAACGCATTTCAACCGCCAGTTAGGCGATCGCCTTAAGGTGGCCGCCTGGTTGAAGGAATTTGCATGTCTGAGGCCTAAAAGCGTTGGAGCGCTAGGGGCGACTGAGACATGCGCGTGAACTCTCACATCGCCTCTACGCACAAAGCACTGAACTGGCGTGCAGTCTTGCTGTCGATAACGCGCCTCTACGAGACTTTCAACGGAGACCATACAATTTTGTGACTTAATAAAAATAAAGATTTGATGAACGTCCCTATTCCTTTTTTAATGTTTTGAACCGGAATGTTCATACCTAAAAATAACTGTGAAAACATCCTGGGATTTAGCCTTTGTCACTATCACAAAAACATGCTTTAGAGAGAAATAGAGGAACTGAAAAACTTATACAGACTGTAACGTTTCTTAAATGCTATTCGTAAGCAGACCTCACTCAGACACGTTGGACTGTTTTTTAATAAAACTTTTTCTGCTGGAGCTCTGCACACCGTTCGGCCGCCTACCCAGGCGGCCACCTTAAGGTTTGACTTTGACGCCGATCTAGCAATGTGCTGCTCTATACTTGGTATTGACAGTGGCCTCGGCTCTTCAGATTCTCATATGAGCGGAATTTCTGAATATTATATGTTCTTTAAAGCAGTCCTAAAATTAATGTTACCATTTCCTCGCACTTCTCTTTTGGTAATCTTGAATATATTCGAAACATCGTAGAAGGTAAATATATAAAAATATATTTTTATTTACTTTAGTATTAAAATAATTATAAGATTTGTTAGTTTCCTAACTACCGGTATGAGCCCAATCAACTTAATACGTGACTTCGCTAAAAAAAAAAATATATATATATATATATCACCGTGTGTGTGCCGAAGGGTGCCATAATCGTATAGTATATACTCCCTGTTTTCCACCTCAGCCCAGTCTGCTGCGATTGTTGACTAAGTCCAGTGTCACCTGAAGAAGGTGACAGATTCCAGGCTTCAAACGTCGTGAAGACTTTTAATTATTATTGTGTTATCATTTTTTCGTAGTAGTCTCTCCTCTTTGTGGGTTTATTTATTCTTTTTGTAGAATTATTTTTGTAGTTCCTGTGTTGTTCATAGTGTTTTATTTTGTAGTTCCTGTGTTGTTCGTAGTGTTTTATTTTGTAGTTCCTGTGTTGTTCGTAGTGTTGTATTATTTGGGTTTATCATTTGACAAGGAATACTTTTTCTTGACTTGTGTGGTTTTCGTCCTATTTCTGTGTTTTTTTTTTTTTTTTAGTTTATGTTGTTCAGTTGGCTCCACTGATATTGTTTGCACTGTTTGTTAACCTGTGTCGTGTCTTCGTTTTTTCCCTCGTGTTGTCTTCTCTTTTGGTTTGATTTTGTTGTCTTGTGACGTGTTAACCACTAAAACTTAACATTGGCAAGTAACAAATTAAAGTAAGACACTACCAAATAAAGTAATTCGCATTTAATGCTTATCATTTCACACATTTGACTCGCTCAAAATATACATTACGTAAAAGAATTCAAAGCGGTAAACCATACGCAATAAATGCCATCAAAATACCATACAATTTAATTTGACTAAAAAAGGGGAAATATTATAATACTAATGAATATTTTACAATTCAAAAATGACGTTGAAAATAATATACAATGCCTCGAGATGGGAGGGCATCTGTCCGGCCAATCAAAGCCTCCCAACTCACAGTGAGACACACATTAAAAATTATACACGATGAAATTAATTAAAAAAGACAATATAAGACTGCATATTAAAAGAAAATACTTTGCCACAGTACATTCAAGCTAAAGCACATACTGTACGTTTACGTAGAATAGTTTTTAAAAAAAAAAACTGCAAGTATTACATTAAAGCTTAATACCAGGGTTCATGCACATATAATATCAATACCAAAATCCAAAATAATGGATCGCTTAAAAAAAGACGAACTGGCCCGAAAGTCAACGAGTGCAGTGTTAAAAACAGGTGCAATCAAGGGCAACACCCACTAAGGTCCATTCAACCATCGTTACTATGCACAATCTTTCCAACAAGAATCCAATAGAAAAAAATGACAAGTGAAATCCAGACAGCATGCCGTGAAGCGGCTTATCGAAACTCAATTTTGAACGGCGACCAAAAATAAAATTTAAAAGTTAAGCCGACTACACAGAAGCTCTCTAAAATCACTAAACCGTAGCCTGCACACATCACATTAAAAACTCTCAAACGTTACTAAAATGTCAAACACTGCACCCATAACTTAACTTAAAGTTAGCGACGCCCGTTAAATCATGATACCTGAGTAGTGTACGTCATCAAGCAGCGCCGCCCAGGGTTCAGACAATACACACAAATCTAAAGTACAGAGGTATCGAATACGCATGCGCTTTGAAAGGGGAGGGGTAAGTCATAGAGGTTGATGGAAAGGGGAGGAGTAAGTCATAGAGGTTGATGGAAATGATGAGGAGTAGGGGAAACAACTGAGCGCGCCACCGTCTGCCGAGAGTCGAACCCGCGTAGACAGCGCCTACGTAGAGACCACTCAAAGGTGGCGCAGGCTGTCCTGCTTTGTAATAACAGGTTGTTCGTCCGTCTTTTTGTAGGTTATATATATATATATATATAATGTATGTTGTCTATTGACAAGGAAACAACTTTTCCTTATTATCTGTCTGTGGTGTTGTAAGAGGTTTTTCTTTTTTTGTCTTGCTGAGTTCTGTGAGTGTTTATTTTATTTAGTATCATGGTCGGCAATGGGCACAGTCCAATCATACCAACATAATAACACGAACTCGCCATTGTCATTAAACCTCAAAGTTAAAAACAGTGACATAATGTTGCTCACTAAGTTGGCAAAACTGCAATGTACGGGTGTTTGGTTAAAAATAATTGGCTCCCAAAAAACCTTCAAACCTCAATTATCGTGTTTGTAATTTTGGTCCCACACCCATTAAAATGTTAAAGAAAGAGTTATTAATTGTGTGTGCCGCCTTCGGGAAATGAGTAGGTGAAGGGAAGTCGGGAGAGAGGGGTAGATAGCGGCGCCGTAGGGCCGGATATCCGCTGCAGCAGCACGCTAGCGGATTGCAATGCGAGATATCGATTGGGCCCGTGGTTCAACGTCCCCGCCCCGCTTCATCCCTTCAACACCACCCCTTCACGCGAGCGAGCCTGTTCGCTGCGCTGCTCCGCACTCGGGGATGGACCTTGAAATGGAAACGGAAAAAGGAAGGGTTGGGAGCCAGGATGGCCGTGTTATCGAAGGTCAAGTGTCACCAACCGCGACGAGGGAAGTTGACCAGTTCACTCGATAGCGTGTCTTTTAACGAGATCACTAAGCAAACGGTAAAAATTCCGAACTCAATGTTATTACCGACATCTTATTTTCTCTGGAAATCTCCTAGTCCTGCGGGTATTTATTGTCATCCTTACAGCTTACAAGTAACAATTTATTTTTAATATTAAAAAAAAAAGTAAGTATGGCTGTTTAGTACAGTTTAGAATTTCTCCGAATTTCTGTTTGGTTCTTTGTGCTACTTTGAGACCGCAGGATGGACAGACCACTTTATTTCCCAGCGTATTTTCCTGACACCAATCTTTTCCACGCCATAAGGTGTTCACGTCAAGTACTTTCAACAAGTGGACGTTTAATAATACACATTTTCTCTAATAAGGTTATGTTCATTCATTTAATACAAAAATCGTGAAGAAATCAAAAGCTTTACAATTGACTTATATTTGTGTATTTCAGTAGCTACAATTCTGTTTTGTCGCGTTGGTACTACGTTGCACGCGCATTATATGTATTAAAACACCCGTTTCCGCGTATAAAGTTGCAACCCCCGAGCGAAACCTAGTACAAATAAAGTTGTCGAAACATAAGTCTGCACAAATGTTACAAGATTATCACTTTTCGCAAATATCCGTTGTTCAGTTTGGCAGACGAAGTGTAAAATATAAAACCCAGAGTGGCACGAGAAATTAAATCAAGGGGTTTAGAAAATGAGCATTCCTGCTTAAAAGGATTCCGAAATTGTAAAGGAATGTTGTAGTGACCACTGCGTTTCTTCTCGCCGTGTAAACTGCGTTGCCAATAGTCGCGCATTCATCTATAGTTATCCGGAAACGGCGGCTGCAAGTTGAAGTGCAACATTCTGTATAAGGACTTCTTCCACTTTGAACACAACAGGGTATTTTACTGGATGTGTGTAGACTTGTTTTCTAATAGTGTTCGTGAGAGGTGCGAGATATACGGTATTTGGTTTGAACATAAGTTACTTGCTAGTTTTACGTGTTTTATTTAGTTCCGTATCATTCAGTGGTTTCGTAGTAACTAAAGTGACTTCACGCAAAGTTTGTAGTGCATAACACTTTCCCCCTTCAACCTTGGCGAGGGAATTTTTTTTCGTTTCAAGCGTTAATCTGCTTGCATGCAGCGGCGCCAACTTTGTGCAACGAAGCAGCGCGTGCGTAACACGGAACAGTGCTTTAAGCGCCGCTTTGAGCGTGAAACTGCGTAAGCCCTTTGTTCCGTTCGCGCGTTGGTGGACTCGAGCGCAGGTGCCGACATAAGCGCCAGTAATTAATTCGCTGTTAGCGTACACTCGGCCCCATTACTTCTTGGACAGTTTAAAATGGGTTGGAACACTCGCAAATGGTGCGCGGCCGTGCTAATAATTTGTGTACCGCGCAGCTGGTATTGTTCTTGTGTGCATAGGAATCATATTGGTCTGCGGCACATTTACAGATTGGAAACCTGCGTGGCTTTTACTGCAGGGACGTTAGCTACGTAAATACGGACGTGGACAGAAGTATTCGTACTCGGACACAAGTACACGGATAAAATAAAAATAATGTATTTTGCATGCTCCGGGAACAAACAAATTGCACCTCACAGATACACATTTATAGGCTCCTCGCGGTAAACTGAGCACTTTTGAACATTGTGTATTCTTCCGCCATATGTAAAATTAGCATTGCCACGGGCCTGAACACTTTATTCGTGCGTCGATCAAGTGAAACTGTGAAACTATTCGGAAAGTATATATTTCACAAATCTAATAATTTTTACACTTATGTTCGTTAAAAAAAAAAGTGGAAAACAAAATTAATTACTTTAGTATTCAATACTTTTTATCTAACACATTTTCCATTCAGCGTTAAAAAAAACCATTACCCCTCTTTCGTTACCAACTTTATTGGGCTCATGTCACTTAGTGCGCCCGTTAAAATATATGCAGATAGGAGCAGTGACTTTTTTCTAAGGTTGATTTCAAAAGTGCCCACTTTATCGTGAACAGCTTTTAATGGATTATAAGAATAATTACCGTTCTGTATGAAATAAAATAGCATGTTCGCGGCCTCTGGTAAAGTTTCCCATACAGTGCGCAAAGTGCTTTGAACGAGACTGTGTTCCAAGCCACGCCACTTGTCGAGGTCAAAATATTCCATTCAGCACCAGTTAGGCCACGTGTAGCTATAGACCTAAATTTACCTCAGTCGTTGATGTCATGTCCATAAAACAGAATTGGAATTTTAAGAATTAGTAAATATAGTATATGACCTCAGAGTTTTCTAGCCGCCGTCTCAGTGCCTCGGATAACACAATGAGTTGATAAAAAAATGTCTGGAGTTTTCGGTGTCGTCTGTATTACGATTTCAGTACCGCGATTTTAATGTGCCGTGTCACTGCTCGTCGGGTATTGTTCAAAGTTGTTCACAGTTGATCATTAAAGACAAGAGTTTCGAGCCTTGTAATTCTCTGCAGCGAAATATCGCGGAGTTTTCTCCGGTAAAGCCGCACCACGTGTTAATTTAATGTGCCGGAACGAAATAGCCTTCTTGGAGGTCGTAGCGTACCTGTCGAGATGTGATTGTGGTAGTAAAGCAGTGTGGTGGTCTTGGGTAGGCGGGTAAAATTATTACCTCTCGACGTCCCACACTCTTGCTTTGAGTGCCTGTCTGTTGCACGGCTCAACTCGTCGTTCCTTACGCATTCATCGTAGACCTTTTCATAGTTGTATCACGTTTTGGATCCAGAGTTATTATGCTCCTTGGATGGCAAGCTTATCGTGTTGACAGTCTGTGTACGTGACATCATGTGAAATACGTGTTCTGTTAATATAGCTATTCCTTCGTCAAAGTTTTGTAAATTTAGAAACATTTCCACTTTGGTGTTTTTTTAATATTGCCTTTTTATTGCAGTACTTGAGAATTTCTACAAAGGTTTCCAAAATGTTCGGACCGGACGATGTGGCGCAGTTGTACTTGTAATCCTCTAGAGCTGTTGCCAGCTCTTAGTATCANCCAAAATGTTCGGACCGGACGATGTGGCGCAGTTGTACTTGTAATCCTCTAGAGCTGTTGCCAGCTCTTAGTATCATAGATCGGCTGTTTCGTGGGGTCGCGGTGGTGTAGTGGTTAGACTACTAGCCTCTCACAAAGGCGAACTGGGTTAGATTCCCGGCGGGGTCACCCCCGGATTTTCGCATGTAGAAATCGTGCTGACGATGCCTTTGGTCGACGGGTTTTCTCGAGGATCTCCCGTTTCTCCCGCCGTTGCATTCCGGCGCTGCTCCACACTATCTCGCTTCACCCTCGTCGTCTATCAAGACCTCGATTTTAAGAGCCTCTCAAATATCTGCACTCACTGCTCCACACTATCTCGCTTCATCCTCGTCGTCTATCAAGACCTCAATTTTAAGAGCCGCTCAAATATCTTCACCCACTCGAAGATGCCTTCAACTAAAGGATTTTATTACTTGTGATTAAGCCAGTAGATTAAACCTCAGTTGCCACCTAGTATTCTCCTTTCCCTCAAGTAAACTGTGCTTGAAAGCGCTCAAAAATGTTAGTTTTAACCATTTTTATATTGTTTTCTCTCTGAATATTTTTAATAGGATAATATTAAAAAAGTGGTACCTGTATATAATAGTTTTTGACCCTTCCTGAAAAAAAAAAAGTCGCATTCTCAGAACACGCACTTACTTAATTACGTGTATACGCGCAAACGCTTATTTTACGGATATTTTATTAGGGAGACCCCGTAAGGGCGTTGTCTAGGTATTTTGCGCGAAGTCTTGCGCCTTTACGCGCAAAGCTTTGTTTGAACTGGCGTACAGTATTTCTTTCGTCGGCCTAATAGGATTAGGTATGCTGCACGTTCCTATGCTATGTTAAGTACTCTGTACCGAGAGTTTCATATTGGCCGTTTTTCACTGGGAAAATAACTCATTAGAGACTGGAATAGGAAAAGAAAACTAGCATTCCAATGTGAAAAATTTCCTACGTGCCATTCGTAAGCCACCGTTTAAAAAAGTACGGAATATTTTATTAATGACAACTATAGGCTATTCACAGTAAAGTGAGCACTTTTTGAATCCCTGTCATTTGGAATAGTGCCCAATAAATATATTTTATTGTATACTTAGACATTAACTTTCGAGTCCTGTGGTTATATATATANGAAAAAAGTAACTACGTCCTCAAAAGTGCTCACTTTACCTTGCACGGCTTATAGGCTCTGCGCTGTGTTTGGGAGCCCGGGAAGACGGCGCCCTTTTAACAGCCTGACCGTGCGTTGGGGCCCAGACAGGAATTTAATTGTGAAGAAATTCAATCTGTATGGTAATGGACGAAATGCCCTACACGGCAGGTGACGGCCCTGGTCGTGTTTCGAGGATAGTAGGTTAGAGGAGCTCTGGCTGACCCGAGAGCCAACACGCGAGAGGTTCTTTCTTCCAGAAGCTTCGGTGGACGCGCCCGGGAAAGACATGGACACTTGTCCTAGTGGGTCTATCGCCGCAGGCCCAGCCCATGTCATATTGGAATGGGTCTCGTGTTGGCGGTGGTTTAAAATTTGCTATGAGGGTGGATAGTTTTGGTCTCAGGTCAAAGGATAACCTTAGCTTACGTGCAAAATTAAGAAACCTTTCAATCGTTGAGTAAGGCAAGCCCCAGAATGGCCGAAGTCGAGAGGGGTAAATTGAGTCTTTCAAGTCAATTACTTCCGCGGTTATTGAACTCTCCTCCTGGTGGACCCGGGTTTGCGTTTCGGTACGGCCTTCCAGATTTCTGTTTTCCGTGGTTTTCCGAAATCGGCAAATGCGAGTGAAGGGGGCGATTCCTTACCAAGCCCGCGGGAGCTTCCTTTCCCGCGCGTGATTCCGGTGCATCCGGACTTTTTAAGCTCTCAAGACCTCGATGTTAAGGGCCCTCCTTAGTAAAAAGATTTTTTTAACGCCCCAAGGTTACGTCCTGCTGTAAAAATGCATTGCGACGGCGATGGAGAATAGCATAAACAAGTTCCGCCCGTATTCTGTGTCCTGATAATTTTAAGCGGTGACTGTAGGGTTTTAATACAGCAATATGTTGAAAAAGACACGGCATTGTCGCTATAGTAAAAAAAAAAAACTCTTTTTAGAGAAGAATAAATATCGTAAACTGAGGGCTACTTACAGCGAGTGTTGCTATATTTTGACGCTTTTAAACGATTACATTTATGTTTCAGTAACCAAATTTATTAATGGACAACAAAATATCTATCTTCACTTGTCCTGAGAAAGATTTACATTCAAATACTCTATACGTAGTTAAAAATAGAATAGACACAACTGCCTACAGTCAGACTCATGACAGTTAGAGGCCCCTCTGCACTTCTTTTAACGAATCCGCTGACGACCAAACAAAACTACTGGTTGGTGTGTCTTTTCCATTTCTTACGAGCATACTGCCGTTTGTTCCGAGAGCTTATCATTATTGCACGAAATCTTATGAAATTTTTTTGTTATCTTCGTGACTGCACGCCAGTGTTTTGCATCTTGTTTGCATGCGAAGGTCGACTTTAGTGCCTCCGTGATCCTTGTGTAGACACAATCTGGTAGGAATATTTCTCGACTCACCCGTTCGTGATGAGGAAAAGTTAAGGGGTCCTATGTTTGGAGAGTTTCATTTTGCATTCAATTTTGAAACACTAGACACCCAAATAAGGTGCGGGACATCGTTGAGATTGGTTTTTTCTCGCGTGAGATGAGGCACTCGATAGAACCACTTAGTGTATCGCGGAAACTGCCTGTAAATTGTGTGCGGACCCCCGTGGTGTTGTTTGGGACCAGACCTGTATCGGAAACGCCCGACGAATATATAATAAAAGCCCAGCAGACAGCAACCAATGAGGAGCCAGAAACGTGCCGTGACCACGCACCGCTGCTTCTGCGGCGGATTCGAGTAGACTTCCACATGGAAGGAGTTAGTGGTGTGTGCCGGACCGCCTGTGTATCAGATTTCGACTTCAATTGTGATTTTTACGATCTTGTATACCGGAGAATTAATTGCGCGGAGTCTTCAAGTAAGCCGTGCAATAATTCCGTGTGGCCCGGTTGCACGAATTTGTGAACTTGCTAGGGTTTACGTCTTGAGAAACAATTTTGGGATTACCAAACAATAGATAGTAAACGTTCGAGATTACATTACATTCGTAGATGGTTTGAGGATATATCTGTTTACAATGGGACCCGGGTTGGGCGATTGTGGACTAACACACTTCTGAGAAGAGTGCGTGCTATCATGCGAGACTAATTCTGCTTTTGTCATCAAGAGACCTTCCCCCGCCAGTTTGTGTACACTTCCGACATATCTAAAGCCTCCTGCGGTCTATCTCAGTTCTCTGCGCAATTACGTGCGCGATTGACTACGTGCCAGAAAAAGTATAATGTCTTGACAAAGTTAATAATACTATCTGTTTACAAAGTGTTTGTTACTACAATGCAAATATGCTGTTGAGGTGTTATTGTTAATAAAGCCCCTAAGTAATGTTGCCGCATCCAAAAGTCGTATTGTGCTAAAAAAATGGCAGGAAGAACAAAATATTTTGTCACTGCGACATTAAAGAAATGTCCAACCAGCACAAGTTCACGCTTACTTTGCGTTCGAAAAATGGCGGATAGTAGTGAACAGCTATAACCTCGTAAAATGAAACAGCTGTATTTAACTTTTAAAGCATAGCATGGGAACTAAATGTAACGTACACCAGCTCTCAAGTCATTCAAATACGCGCGCCAATTGTGCATACATTTATAGAGCATAAAGTATTTCCACGTATAGGTTGTTCACGGTAGTGGGCATTTTTGAGGCCCTCGTTACTTTTTCTTATCCTCCTCTCTTTTAAATAAATATTGCCGTGCAAGTAATAAACACAGTGTATGTATTTAATCGGACTCTAAAGTTAACGTCTAAGGCTACAATAAAATATACACTATGGTTTGTGAAAATTGCAACACCCAGAAAGAATGGCACGAATGGATCGAAACTCTGAGGATGTGTAGAAAAGTGTACCAACAATAAGTGATCACGATTGCAGAGAGATGGCGTACACGTAGGCCCAGCAGCGCCCTCTCGTGTGTGATCGGAAAGAGTTACGCCAAGCTCGGTCAGTGAAGAGCCGTCAAACGAAGTGAAAGCAAGTGCCAGTATGCCTCGTCGACGTCAAAGTGCGCCATATCAGCATGTGAGCGAGTTCGAAGGGGGCAGAATGATCGGTCTCCGGGAAACGGGTTTGTCATACCGTGACATTTCGGGCTCGTACAAGGCATGCTGCTACGACAGTGTTGCGTGTGTGGAACCTGTGGATAGAAGAGGGTTGTATGCAGCTACGAGCTGGTACTGGACCACGTAATGTGACCACAGCACGGGATGACCGCCATCTTGTCCTCGTACATACTGTTGGCTCGACATTGGAGCACTGCAACAGGCGTAGGACCTGTCTGCGTCGAGGGTTCGACGCCGTCTGCTGCTGACTGGACTGGTGATACGCATGCCGTTGCGTCGGTTTCCATTGTCCAGAAACCACAAACGCCTCAAAATGCAATGGGCACGTGAACGCCTTTGCTGGCGTGCTGAGTGGCAAAATGTAGTGTCCTCGGACGATTCCTGCTTCAATCTGACCTACAGTGATGGCCGCATACCTGTTAGACGCTACTGTGGAGACCGCAATTTGGCAGCCTGCATTGTGGAGCGGCATAGCGGACAAACGCCAAGTGTGATGGTGTGAGGCTCCATTGGATACGATATGCGATCTCGACTCCTACGTATTGAGGGCAATCTGAACAGCAACCGCTACATCAGGGAGGTTTTAAAGCCCGAGGAACTGCCCCTCCTTCAGGGGACTCCACATACCATATTTAAGCAGGGCAATACCCGGCCACATTGGCGAGGACTGTGCAAGCCTTCTTCAATGAACGACGGGTATCACTGCTTCTCTGGCCTGCACGTTCGCCTGACATGTCGCCCATCGAACATGTCTGTGATATGGTTGGTCGGCGACTTGTTTGTAATGGTCCTCCAGCAACCACTACACAAACCTCGTCGAGGAAGATTCCCCAGAAACATACCAAGGTCATCTTTGATTCAATGCCACGACGTTTAAGGGCTCTGATTGTAGCAACGTGGGGCCTTCACATCATACTGAATTCTCAAGGACAGAGATCATGTACAGTTATGTAATCATAATCAATCGTGTATTGTAATGTACCTAATCTGTGGTATAAAGTTCATTTCAATCACATGTATCCTTCTTGGTCTTGCATTTTTCACAAACGTTAGTTTACTTATTGACTGTTATACCAAATGAGAGGGTTTCAAAACGTGTTCACGTTATTGTGAATAGAGCCTATAACGAAAGAGAACTGCAGTTTGTCGTTATGTTCTACTGAATACCCATAATATAAAACGTAGTCAGACAGGTTAAGATAGAGCATTTGGTAGGGCGCCAGGTTCCGTAAAGTGGAGAACGTCTGGTACTTAATGCGCGGGTTTCGATTCCCCTCCCAGTCGTCATTTTTTTTCTTTGGCAATATTTTTTTGTGACAAAATAGTTGTATTCAATTTATTTTAAATAGGATTTTTTAAAGCAAAGAAAATACAAGAAAATTCTTTACACAAATGTTAACATCGATTCAACACAAAATTTGTTTTGCCGCAACATACACCACCTTAATGTTACATTAATAGCTTAACACTATATTACATTAACAGCAACATTAGTTTTCTGACGGCTCTCAGATAACAAAAAAAATTACTGTTTTAGTAACATTAATACTGTTGTCACAACATTAGACTTTCTTCTGTGCGAACTGGGTGGGAGTCTTTATAATTACCTGATTCTTGTGGCGAAGCTGGTATCGCGCGAAAGTGCAGTTGTGTGTCCCTGCAAGTTTCGATGCCAGATTACAATAATTTGCTATGAGAACATCTAACAATCACTTTTATGGGTTTTTTTCTGTGCATGTTCATCGATAATTGATTGAAGAAAATATTTCCCTCGCAGTTGTGTTTGTGGCCGGTGCATGTTGGTGTGCAGACACTTNTTTTATTTTAATAGTGGCCTCGTAGCAGTGTTGCCGGCACGAAGTGACACGGCTATCGTATCCTAAACATGGAGCCTTCACACCAAATCTGAATCGGTGAGAATTTCACTGATGTTAACAGCACCTGACTTATTCAACAGTCACTTCAGTTGATTAATTAGTGGGAGAAAAAAAATGTCAGTTTTCCTCCATTTGTTGATTTCGTGACATTTTTCTCTGATCCATCGACCATTTCATTCGCTGTTTTCCAGCGATTTGTTTTTTTTTTTACTGATGGATCAGTTAATCAACGTGTCTCCAATGAAATAGCAACGCATAAACTAATAAAGCCCATACTATACCGGATGTTTAAAGGGGGAAACGGACATACGTTAAGAGGTGATAGTATGCACCATTCTTAAGGGTAAACATCAATAAACATGTTCTGTTTGCAAAGGTGTAAGAAACCTTCAGCGGTGACCCTATTATTTTATTGGTGGAAAGTCTGTAAGAAGGTTCTGTGCAGGGTCCTTGAGTAGTTTTGTATGTATCTGACGCGTATGCTTTGAAAAAAAAAAAACAGTTTTTAGCTGTTTTTGAGCGCTCTGAAATTGCGTTCGTAACATGCGTGACGTTTTGAAAGTACTCGACGGCCCTCGTCTGAAGTGCGTGTGTGTTTCTTTCTTAGATCAACACATAGGGCGCACGTTTAATAGTTTCCTGGAGAAACTTGTATTTCAAACACACTGCAACGCAGTTCAAGCGCCTGGTAGGCGGGGGCCTTATAGGCTATACACGGTAAAGTGAGCCCTTTTGAAAGTCTCTCATTTGGAATATAGTTAATAATATATATATTTTATTGTAGCCTTAGACGCTAACTTCCGAGTGAGGTGGGATACACACACTGAGTTTATTACTTACACTGCTATATTTATTTTAAAATATGGTTAAAGGATAAAAAATGGCTGAAATAGAAAAGTAACAAGGGCCTCAGAAGTGTTCTCTATACCGTGAACAGGTATAATGCATATCCCACGCCGCAAGTGCACCACCACCTGTTGCTATTTTTGCCGCACGAGGGAGGACTCTCGCCTACCGCTGCGATGCCAGCGCTGGCGATTGACTGGTCTTGTATCAACCCGTGCGCCGGGGAGGGGGTGATGGGCAGCGGCAGGAAATTGAGTGGACATTTGGCAGCTGCACGAGTTGCCGGACTGGCAGCCTGCCCGCCCACCTAGGCCAGCGGAGGAGGTAATGGCCACATCCTGTGACGCGCTCAGGGTCCACTGATTGCATTTGCCACCCCTCTGCTCCCCTGCGACCCTTCTTTTCACGTCGTGTGTTGCGGTTTGTGTGGGCACCTTTCCCCTCCTACCTGTTTTTTTATTTAGGCACCTATTGTACAGACGGGTCGTCACGGCTATTTTGTGTATCCGTTCCAAACTGATACAGACTTGTATCCGACACGGACTATCTGATACAGGAATTCCCGAATGCGTCGCTACTTCGCCAGTCTTTCGAGTAGCCTTGGTTGATTTTGTCAGGTACACGGTATCGAGTACGCGTGTTATCGAGTATGCGCGTTACCAAGTACGTGTTTCGAGTTGATTTGCTGTGTGGTATGTGTTGCAGTGAAATTAAGAATGGAATAAGAACAAGAGCATAATAAGGGACTTCATTTGCGTGAAAATATTTCAAAGGAGACAATGAACTTGCTGTGCGTTAATAGTTTAAACAAAAGCTTAGTTATACAGGCTGAGTTTAAAAGAATATCCCATCTTTGAAGGTCTATAATATCAAAACCAAACAACCTACAACCTTGGTTGTCCAATCAAATGAACCGTGGAACTGTGAAGTTTGTTTGCCGTATATTTATAAATGTTCAATGTGACCACCACGAGTGGCCCGAACGGCATCTACGCGATAATCAAACTCGTTCCACGCTCCTGTCAGCATGTCCGGTGTTACTGTTTGGATGGCGTCCGTAATTCTCGTTTTGAGGTCGTCAATGTTAGCCGGCAATGGTGGACAAAACACTTGACCCTTTATGTACCCCCATTAAAAAAAATCGCACGGGGTAATATACGGGCTTCTTGGGGGCCAGTGATGAAGAGCCTGGTCACCAGCTGCTCATCGACCAATCCAGCGTTGCGGTAACGTCTCATTCAGGTACCCACGAACAGCTAGGTGCCAATGGGGTGGCGCACCATCCTGCTGGAAAATGACGTCCCCCGCTCCCTCTTATNAGGTGGCGCACCATCCTGCTGGAAAATGAAGTCCCCCGTCGCCTCTTCTAACTATGGAAACAACCACTCTGTAAGCATGTCCAAATAAGGGATTCCAGTAACAGTGGGCTCGTGAAAAATGAAAGGGCCGAAAACTGTGTCTTTGGATACAGCACAAAACACGTTTACTTTGGGGGAAGCGCGCTCGTGTTCGGTGGTTTCATGTGGAGGCTTCTGGCCCCATATCCGCACGTTGTGCCGGTTCGCCTTACGATTTGTATGGAACGTCGCTTCATCGCTAAAAACCAGCTTAGACATGAAGGCATCGTCTACCTCGTTCTGGGCAAGAACGAACGCGCAGAAATCACGTCTCAGTTCTTTATCCCTATCGGTAAGAGCCTGTACAAGCTGTAACCTGTATGGTTTGTACAGCAATCGCTTTCACAACACTGTCCATACCGTTGATTGAGGGATTTGCATTTCCCAACTAGCTCGTCGAGTTGATTTTCTCGGACAGCGAACGAACGCTTGTTGAATCCGTTGCTCATTCTCTTCGGACACACGCGGCCGCCCAGAACTTTTGCCTTTGCAAAGGCACTCTGTGTCACGGATCTGACGAAACCAACGTACGATACTCCACCTATCGGGAGGACGACGTCCGTATTTTCTACGTAATTCACGCTGAACAGTTGTAACCGATTCACATTTAGCAAACTGAATAACACAGAACGCCTTCTGTTGTTCCGTCGCCATCGTGATGCGGACTAACACACTACACACGTTCATAGTGCGACGACAGACGCTCCCAATGTCATCTCTCGGCACATAAAGGAAACATCAGACCGTCCCCTTCAAATGTGAGATCACTACCCCCTCACCACCTCAAGCCGAGAGTTACGAATGCCATCCAAACCGTATGGTCTATCTCATGTTGGCGAGATTTTGACAGTTCGACGAAAGTAGCTCCAAATGTTTACTTTTCGTGTATGTATCCTTTCGCAATCAACTGGTGCGTCAAGTGGAGGCTGCATTTTTTATCAACACGCTATCAGCTAATCCACTTGTCATTGAAGTATAATAATAAACAAACTTTAAAATATTTATAGACTGACATCTGTCTAAAAAAAAATCGTAGACTATAAAAGTAAAAATATATAACCTTGCAAAAAATTAAATATTTGCCAACTCTTATTAATTTATCCGAGACAGCGAATTTGGGTTAACATTTGCGAGACGGTAATTGTAGTTCTTATCACACTTTGGACGTTACAGCTAATATGTTAAGAATTGAAATAAAAAATAATTTTGGGGACTTGCTTGACAACGCACTTTCATCCGCCAACTCACCAATGACTTTGCAATGCGGGCGACAGAAAAAACGTGGCGTGTAGTGGGAGAAGACGTAACGATTACAGGCCCAAAGAAAATTACCAGTAAACAAAATCGCTGTACATGGAAATACGGTACTTTAAAAATTATGCACAGCTCTCGGGAAAATAAAACCATTTGTATATGTTCGTAAACATGTTATTTTAAACAACAAAACCATAATCTGTTTCTGGTTGTAGTTCTGGATCTGGAAAACAGACAGTGTGGAAGGGCGTGTTGTANAAACAACAAAACCATAATCTGTTTCTGGTTGTAGTTCTGGATCTGGAAAACAGACAGTGTGGAAGGGCGTGTTGTAACAGATGGCGTGGTAGGGGTGGTTATGAGCCGCGCCTGTACCTCAAAAGATAGCAGCACATGGTTGGAGAATCGGGATACGACGTGAAAACGGTTTTGAAGTTGCTTTACATTTGGATACGGATCGTTTTATTGTACACTTCATTTTGAACACCTATACACCCTACTTTATCACGAAGTTTAGTTTGTAACAGTAACAACCACTGTTTTGTGATCACGTAAAATAAAATGCATTAATTAATCTAGGAAATCTTTCTTATAGCGTATTTTCTGCTTGTCTGATGTGCGTCGGCAGTGCACTCTGAATAGCCAACGTAATATTAACTTTTGTTCGTTCGTGCATCAGCTGATAAAGGATTTTGTAAATGACACTTTGTTGTTTTCGTACACGTCAATTTGCCACTCACTGACTGTCAGAATCTCGCCAGCTTATATGAGACAGACCATAACACCGGACATGCTGACAAGAGTGTTGAACGAGTTTGATTATCGTTTAGATGTCGTTCGGACCGCTATGGTGGTCACATTGAACATTCATGAATGTATAGTAAACAAACTTCACGGTTCCACGGTTCATTTGATTGGTCAATCAATGTTGTAGGTTGTTTCGTTTTGATATTATAGACCTTCAAAGTTGGGGTATTCTTTTATTAGATTTTATCTTAACGCCACATAAATATTTTTTGCAACAGTATTACATAAAACAGCAGACGCAACACAATGGCGAATGTTAAACCGATACTAAATGTGTATGATACTTCGGCAGTGTACTTATTTAAAGTACTTGTTACCATAAACTAAAGATGAGGTAGACCTCTTATTTGTCTACTGCGCATGTACCCAACATTGACCTACCCCAAACATACCAACTGTCAAAGTCACCTGGTCAACACTGATGAACGTGTTTGTTTATATCTTAATTTTTAAAGGACAAGCTGAATTATATGAATAAAATACTTTTACCAATTTGAATTTAATCAAACTGCATTCCAAATAGGCTAGAGGAAGTATACATGCTTCTCAAAGCATTTGTTTACAAATCATTTTTCTAACCTAAGATCTAGACCAAGGGTGCTCAACCTTTTTAACAGTCGGGCCAAACGAACGATTCAGACATTTTTGGCGGGCCACTGACGGTTGTTATTTAAGTTATTTTTAAGACTTGTGCAAGAAAAAACCCAATATTAAGAAATGAAATTGTTGTTTATTAAAATAATAAAACAATACACTTTTGCTTCTTCATTCTAATGTTATGTATCTTAAATCAAAATCGAACTAAATAAAAACTAAGGTTAATACAATTAATGTGATTTCTGACATTGCTTCTGTTGTAATAATTTTCTTATATTAGGCGTCAAATCAGATGTTGAAAGTAACAACAAGTCACTAATATGTTGCTCTGTTAGTGATGTGCGGTATTTATTTTTAACATAATTAAGGTTTGAGAAAACCTTTTCACAGACATATGTTGATCCAAAACTACTTAAGAATTGTAAGGCCAGGTCTGTTATGATAGGAAAATCTTCTGTTGGTACCAATTTCCAGAAATTTGCAAAATCTTCTGAAGAATTTTGTGGTTTTGAGGATACTTTTTCGGCAAAAAGGTTTTTTAGCGCAAAATGACTTTGCAGTTCAGTGAGTTCTAACTGAACATTGGCAGGATAAGTAATTATTTCAGTCAAACTGATTATGAAGGGATTCACAAAAATTTGTATATTTTGTTTTTTACTCTCAAAGTCTTGAAATCTTCTCTCAAACGATTGTAATAAGGAGCTAATTTTAGATTCGTATTTAGAACAATTGATGGTGTCAATATTGAGTTTCTCTTTCAAATCTTTAAGTGTGGGAAAATGGTCAATATTTTCTGTGCTTAAGTTAATTAAAAACAGATTTAATTTAGCTTTAAATCCGCTTATCAAACTAAACATAGTCGGAAATGAACAATCTTTGCCTTGTAATTTGAGATTCAAAATATTGAGATAATTCGTAACGTCAACAAGAAATGCAAGATCACTCAACCAAGATGTATTCTTCAGTAAATCAGTTTCCAAAGGTAACACCCCTTTTTCCTCCAAAAATTCCACGACCTGCTCTCTCAAGTTGAAAAATGTTTTTAACATGTTGCCCCTTGAAAGCCATCGCACAGCGCAGTACAGTTGAAGCTCTCCATATTCACTGATTTCTTCTTCAAATAAAACTCTGAATTCACGTCTATTAAGAGCTTTTGCACGTATGTAATTTATGCAACGTACCACTGGATCCATAATATCATCCAATTTCATGTCCTTTGCACACAAAGCTTCCTGGTGGATAATGCAATGATACGAAAATAGTGTGCGACCCAAGAAATTCTGCAACAAAGCTACGCAACCTTTGTTTTTCCCGATCATTGCAGGTGCTCCATCAGTGCAAATACATATCATTTTGTCCCATGATAAGCCCTTTTTCTCAATACATTCCCTAATTTTCAATAAAATGTCTTTTCCTTGGGTTGTAGTTTCTAGCTGACAGAGTTCAAGTAAATCTTGCAATATATTCCAATGTTTATCAATACACCGCACAAAAATAGCCAACTGAGACCTACTCGTTAAATCGCAAGTTTCATCTAACGCCAATGAAAAGTATTTGCACTTTGTTACGATTTCTTGAATCTGACTGCTGATATCAACTGCCATCTCCTCCACCCTTCTCGTAACAGTGTGTCGTGAGAGTGAGACACTGTCGGCTTTAGCTTTGACGTTTTTATCATTACAGTTTTGTGCAAAGATTGTCAAAGCCTCTTTAATAATTTCTCCATCAGTAAAACATTTCTTCTTTTTCGCTAAAAGCAAAGAAATCTCGTAAGATGTTTTGACCATGGATTCAAGCTCGTCGTGCCTTTCAACGAAAATATTCTGTTGGTTGAATAGTTCCTTTTTCTTTTTCTTTAAAAAATCTTCTCTGATAGCACTACCAACAGGGTACTCTTTTTCAAAATTATTATGATTTTGCTTATAATGCCTTTCTAGGTTATATTTTTTTGCAACAGCTACTGTAGCGGAGCAAAGTAAACACATGGGTTTATGCGCCTTGCTTTAAATAAAACAATATTTATTTTCCCATTCATCATGAAAAACACGGTAGGTCTCGGTCGATTTCGACGTACTTGGTTTGCTGTGAGACATACTGAAACAAACAACATTTGTTTATTTTCCTTTCTGAATAGGTACCTAATATGAATATCTACTTAAATTAGCTCATAATGAATAACATACCTTTGAACACCAATGTCTTCACTTATTTAAACAAAAACGATCAAATGTTTGATTCAGTTCTTCATCAACAAAATCACAACTTAAAAACATTATGTACTGTAAGCAGTGACGCGCGCTCTCGATTGTTTTTCGAAACACAGTGCGGGAACAGGTGAGCGCGAGGAAGCGCGGGCGGGAGGCTCAAAACAATACTTCGCTCCCGAGCTTACGCACACAAAAACAATGTACACGTGCATCTACACTCGCACTAAGACCAACCCGCCTTTGTTAGATAAAACGTCTTCCTAATCCTATACTACCACGTACAAAACACTTTTTCAACTTGGCGGGAATTTTCTGAATTGCTTGCGCGGGCCATTCAAAATTCGTCCGCGGGCCACATCGTGGCCCGCGGGCATAGGGTTGAGCAGCCCTGATCTAGACCATGCCGTTTTCGCTAGACGTGTTGGCAAGAATGCAGTTCAATGTAGGGACACGAAGTGCTGGCCTCTCACCAAGGCGAAGCGGATCCAGTTTCCGGCGGGGTCGCTCCCGGATTTTTCGCATGTGGGAATCGCGCCGGAAGATGCCGCTGGTTGGCGCGTTTTCTCGGGGATCTCCCGTTTTTCCACCCTTTGCATTCCTTGCTCCATTTCCTCCTTGTTTCTTCCTCATCGGTTCTAATAACCTCGTTTAAGAGCCGCCCAAACCTCTCCAATCTCTTTCTGCGATCGGCTCATTCTCACTCGGTTATTTTATTCGGCTAATTCATTTGTTTTCTGAAAGGGCAATATGGGTGTTAAAGTTCAATCCCCTTTTCAAAGTAACTTGTCTTTCGAAGTAACAGTAGGTAGATTCTTGTCTTCCCTGCAAAGTATCGGAAGAATGACACCCTAAAATGGTGGGCCAACGAAATAATTTTTTTGGGGGGGGGGATTTATAGAGCTGATCGGACAACGCCAACGTCCGCCATGTTTCCCACTGACGGAAATCCGGTTGTGACCACGGCGAGGATCGCAAACTTGGATTGCCGCGGTGGACGGGAGCATTGGCCTCCTGGTCACCCCGCGCGCGGCCTTCAGTC
The DNA here is from genome assembly GCA_002778355.1 of Clitarchus hookeri. Taxonomy (NCBI): domain Eukaryota; kingdom Metazoa; phylum Arthropoda; class Insecta; order Phasmatodea; family Phasmatidae; genus Clitarchus; species Clitarchus hookeri. Next base: position 450,638 of record NQII01001084.1, on the reverse strand, counting down.
TCATAGGTCATTTCCTCTGCAGTGCCCGCAAACTGATCAGACTTATCTGTTGGTACTACAGGGCGTCGTAAATAGCGAACGAACCTTCAGGTTACCATTTAAATGTATCCCTTAAAAAAAATTTCATAGGAAATCCTTTGGTTTTTCAGGCTTGGTTACACAGAACTAAATGCTATTAACGGTAATGTGAGCACTTTCTGAAGCCCTTTCATTTGGAATTATGGCCAATACATTGATTTTATTGTAGCCTGATACGTTAATTTTCGAGTTCGGTGAAATGCATACACTTGTGTTTATTACTTACATGGCAGTATTTATTTTAAAAGTGGTGGAACCATAAGAAAAAGTAACTAGGGCCTCATAAGTGTTCACTTTACCGTGAACAGCCTTTGTCAATGATTGAACGCTTTTGAAAGCCCTGCTTGGCATCAATTTATCTTAGGGTGGGATAATACAACACATGTAAATATAACATTGCCATGGGCCTCATCACTTCATTCATACGCCACTAATTAAATCCGCGGAATTGGTAGGAATGTAAATGTTATGAATGTGCACATTCCTACTCTAATGTATGTGAAATAAACACTACTTCATTGGCCATATATTCAAACCTTACACTCGCAGTACATCGTCTTATAACTATTATTATTTCGCTGCCAACTTACGGGGAGCCTTCGTATAGGTTATAGACAGTTATTATTTTTTCTTCTCAGAGGTTGATTTCAAAAGTTTTCGCTTTACCGTGAAACAGCTTTCACTAGCAAAGACGCATCACGTTTAGCTACACAAACCACAGTCACTGTTTCTGGAGTTGGCGCGAAGCACGTCTGTGCAGTTCGCGATCTCTGATTAATGCTAACTGCCTATTTCTGACCTTGGCAGCGTCCTGCCTTTCTAATGGGGCTCGTATAACAGGCGATAATGTATTGTAACTGTTTCTACTGAACGACTGAATCTTCAGAAATTCTTTTAAAAATTGATACCGAGGTCACACCTGCCTGAGTGACTGACGGCCTTTGCAGTGAATAAAGTTGATATCGTATATTCGCGGCTTCTTCACACTTTTTGAATCAAACCTTAGAAAACTACTCCATGTATAATGTGTTTAGTTTTTTATTAAATATGCTATGTATCACAAGCGTTTTATACCTCTAACGTAAACGTATCTTATTTTTCGTTAAATGGAAGTTTTATCTATAATTTATTTATAAATTATATTTTATTTATAACAAATATGAATAAAAACAGCGGTAGATAATGTGTGTTGGTAGCGCCTAGTAAGAAATAGTTCTCATTCAAAATATTATTACAACTGAGTGCGCAGAGGATGAATTCATAACCAAATCGATCAAGAGTGCCTTCCACGCGGACGATGGGGCATAGGGAAAACTACGAGAGCATTTCCCAGGCCATGACACTGCCCCCACCACCGCGTGTGCGTCCAGCAATGGATGCGGGGTGTCTGTTCTCCGACGTGACTCGTCGGAGGCTACCAGCCGCCAATCAGCACCTGTCCAGTCACCCTCCGTATACTCTGGAGCCCCATTCACAGAAGGGTTCGCTGAACTGTTGCGGTAGACACGTGTCTGGATGCCCCCTGGTTCATTTGGACGGTGAGATGTTCCACTCTATAGTCAGTTCACGACTGGAAGAGACTTTCTTGAAGCCCTGCTAAAGATTTACTTTCAAGCCCATTTCGTACCCTACCGCCAATGGTAAACAAACATTGCCATGTTACTGCCATGTGGCAGTTACATGACAATGTTTACATGCAATGTTTACATTTCACTGTGTGTAGATGTGTTCGTACATGCACGTACCCATTATAAAAGTCATGTAATGTATATATTATTAATGGATATTCCAAAAGCGTGAAGTTTTTAACCTTAAGAATTTCACACAAAAGAATATGCGATGCCAGCGAAAAAACATTTCATTCTATAAACTAGAAATGCGAGTATTTTGATGAATCGATAGTTGTCGTCTATTTACAATCGATTGTTAGTGACTATCGATAAATCCCCGTACATCGAAGGCAAGATCATCAGTATTGATCGGAATTGCTACAGACGTTAAAATGGCGTGGTGGTTGAGTCGGATGTTTNTCGAAGGCAAGATCATCAGTATTGATCGGAATTGCTACAGACGTTAAAATGGCGTGGTGGTTGAGTCGGACGTTTCGCGCAATTGTAAAACGTTATTTAAAAATTGGTGTAACGGTTTTCGACAGGACGGCAGAGTTTGCGAGTGAAGGATTCTACGTCTTCGACAATGTGAAAACAATTATTATGTGCAAATACTGCAACATTAGAATAAAGTGGCAAAGGAAAGACACGTGCACGAAACACATAAAAACAAAAGGAATCAGTACAACGAGAAAGTGAGCACAAATTAAAATCATACGTTATTAAAAACCAAATAATAAAGAGCGGATATTAGTAAAACAAGACAAATAAATGAATTATTATAGGTTAAACGAGATAATCGCACAAATTCTCTGGCACGTGTGTCAACAACGCAAGGAACGAAGGTTAGTAAACAAATGGCCGCGTTACTTTAACCTTGAGCGTAATCTTGTGACTATGCAAGAAACGATGAAATCTAAATATGTTCGCATCACATCATTAATAATGGGCATAATAAGATACAATTCTTTTCGACACCCATTTGTAAGCGATAAATTAACAATTACGTTAAAACTT
>NQII01001084.1:420480-431902 GCA_002778355.1 Clitarchus hookeri | reverse complement strand
GGTCCCTCTCTTCACCCGATTCCTCTCTTCCTCCTCAACACCTGGTCCCTCCCAGCCCCTTGACTCCCAGTCCCTCTCTTCACCCTCTTCCTCTCTTCCCCCTCGATACCTGGTCTCCCTATCCCCCTCATCCTCATCTCTCAGTCCCTCTCTTCCCCCTCGCCTGATTCCCCCTTGCCCCCTTTCATCTGTCCCTCTTCCGTTTTGTCCTCTTCCCCCTCCCCAATCATATCTCTTCAGTTTGTATATTTTCTGGCTACTTTGTGTGTTGCTTTAGGATGAAGAGGAAGAAATAAAGCTGGAGATAAATGTCCTTAAGAAGTACTCTAACCATCGGAACATTGCCACCTACTATGGAGCTTTTATCAAGAAAAGCCCACCTGGGAAGGACGACCAACTCTGGGTAAGTTCCGCATATATTGCTGTGAAGCAATACTTGATATACCTTTTGAATTGGGGTTTATTTATTCATTTCTCCCAAGAATTATTTTAAACTGAAATGCAGAAATCTTTTAATGTGACTTATGCACATTTGCATTATCTGTCGGTATGCATCAATAATTGTAGTGTAATGTCTTTATTTGATTTATTGGATAGTTTCTGTGTAAAACATATTTTGAGCTGTGCAAGTAGTGATCATCATCTGAAAACCAAAATGTATCGTAAAGTTTTCTTTTTGTTCATAAAACTACGAAACTGCAATTTCTAATCAGCTTTCAAATTGTTCATGAGAATTTTAGTTGAGATAGGTTTATAAATAAAATATCTAATATACATGATGTTTCACTCACTCTTGCCCCCTAATTTTCACTGATAAATATTAAACCATTGGTCTCAACATAATACCTTTATGCTAGGGACATTTCTTGGAGTACGAGAACCATGGTGACACCATTGGAGGTGACCCAGTGATGTCATGTTTAGGCTACCGCTACGAACAAAACACGCACAAACTTGTACTTGTCTATTATGATTCCATCTGAAAGTTAGATATACCACTACAATTATCATTGCTTTTGAAAGTAATACTTTAAGGGTTCCTGGCTAAACATTCTAAAATACTATCGTATTTGCTAGACATTTTTGTGTTATTTGTAGCTGGAACACAAATGTACTGCATTTAATTGTGTTTGTGTGGTTGTTGCAGCTGGTGATGGAGTACTGCGGTGCGGGATCAGTCACTGACCTTGTCAAATGTAAGCAAATAATTTGCAACTTTCCTCTTGAGTGCCACTTCTGAAAGCAGGTTTATGGTTTGGCCGGTGAACCCTTTGCCATTTTCGGAGGCTAGGCAGCTCAGGATTACAGGTTGACTACCCAAAAAATTGCAGTGCATGATTTAGAGAAGGTATTATTTGGGGCTGTAGAGTATTATCTATGTAAAAAAATTAAAAATTAAGGTAAATAAATCTTGTTTGGTATGTTTAGAATTGTATAGTGTGAAAAACCAACAGTTCTAAATAAATAACTAAAGTATGAAAGTATTTGCTGTATGTGTAAATATACCAAGTATTCATTGTCAAGCTTGTGTAAAGTTGACATTACTTATCTAAGCAAGATTTAGGCAACTTCACTGTTTACGTTGAAAACAAACTTGTAAGATGTCTTGATTGGAAATGTCAAAAATCTAAAAAAGGTGAAGTGCGTTTTATTTGTGAAAAATTAAAATTCAATTTCTAGCAGAATTTTTGAGTTGCAACAAATTACAATTGTGGTTCTAAAAGCTAATGCTGTTCATTTGTTTTATACAACATCTTCAGCAGCTTGTGCCAAACCTTTACTGTTGGTGAGGCAATGGGTCAGAGGAGTTCTTTCCTTACTCCCTCTCCACCCTACCTTCCCCTCCTGTACTTCCTGCCAGGTTGTCAGGTAACTGTAAAGAATTGAAACCTAGGGGTAGGGAGGGGAAAGACTGCCAATGAGGTATGTTGGATTAGCTGGAGTGCGGACACATTCCTTCCCATCACAAAAAAAAATAGGTGGAGAGATGGGGGACTAGATGTAGTTCTGGAGTGCCCTCTACAAACCTTTTCCTGGGCGAGCAAGGTACATAAGAGCGCACTGAACTAGCAGTTCCTTACCATGGTTCCATGGCCATTCCTTCTCTGCTCCTGCTCTTCTGAGCAACTTGCACCATCTCTAATGACCTTGCTGTTGAGGAGATGTTAAAGCACTACCTAAGTACCATAGGTCTTGCAATTTTGTTGTTATTCGCAGTGTGTTAAACTTTTGTTGTTGTCATTACATTTTTTTTGCCTTGAGTAAGCAATTCTGTTTTGTCAACGTGTTTGCTGCTGGGGCTTAGAGCTGAATTCATATTTATGTAATAACTTGAAGTCTGTATTCCGTAATTACTTAATATCGAATTGTGATGTAATTTCTGAACTTTAGAGCGCGCCTGATCCAAAAATGCTTATAAGAGTCACCTGTGCTGGGTTCTGGCAATGATGTCTGCATGCTGTCGTATGCTTCCAAGTGTTACCAACAGTGAATGTATTAATTTAAAATATACGTATCACTCAAGAAACTAAAAATTTCAGATAAATAAAGTGCGCTGAACATATTTTTGCCATGTAATCACTTCAGATAAAAAATTTTAGGTATGAAAGCAGCACAGATAGAGATTTTGTGGACAGAAGTGCAAGTTACTCATTTTCTGCATATGCTTCAGACTTCAAGTGGGTCCTTTGTTCAGTTTTAGATGCTGTACTGATTCATTCATCCATTTTTTTAGTGTTTTGGTAAATTAACCTTCTGAAATCTGTTATAATTGTATTATTTAAGAGTGCTGCCTACCCAAAGACTTTATATAAGAACGTGACAGTTACGCTGTTCGTTTGTTTCATGTCCAAATTGAACCTCTGTGTATCTGCCATATTGTGGACCACACGTGCATTTGTACGAGTTGTAAATGTGTAAAGAATGTATTTTGGTGGCTCAATGGTGAAATATTAGAGGACGGTGGTGTTTAGTATTGCATATGGCTGCAGCAATAAGTATGAAGCTGGTGTCGAGGTTTTTTTTTTAATCGTATTTCAATTTCCAACTTGGCATAAGCATGCTCTGAGAAAGTTGCATTAAATATTTTCAGTGTTTGAAACATTAACTTTTTCTGTGTTTGAAACATTAAAATTAATGTACTGAGAAGTAATTTCTTCAACATTGATTCCAAATTTAAACTCTGGGGTTCTTGGTAGACAAAGCCCTTTACTGCAAAAAAAAAAACCCTCTACTGTTATTTATGTTAATCTAATTAGATACTTAAGAAATTCAAAAGTTACTGCTTGGAACATAACGGATATACTGTACAGTTCACAGTTGCACATCTTTATTAAGTGCATGGTTGTACAATAGTTGTCAATCTGTGGTGTTGATTGCTAGATACCTTCATGAGAAGCAAGTTTTTGGTGGACAACACAAAAGTGAAGCAGGGTTTTCCTTTGTGGAGGAGACTTCCATTCCGCCTTATTGCTTCTTTTGTCCACTCCCTTTTACCCGCTGCGTAGCTTGATAGTCATCCACTTCTGTTTCCAGCCATTGACTAGGTCGGCATAGTATGCAATNTCTTTTACCCGCTGCGTAGCTTGATAGTCATCCACTTCTGTTTCCAGCCATTGACTAGGTCGGCATAGTATGCAATTGTACGAATGTGCAAATTGTATTAGTTTTTTTTAAGTTATTTTTGTTAGTGCTCTGGCAATATGCTTCCAGCGACGAAGGGTCAGAGTCTGAAAGAAGAGTGGATTGCGTACATCTGCCGGGAGATCCTCCGTGGCCTTAGCTACCTGCACACCAACAAGGTCATCCACCGTGACATCAAAGGCCAGAATGTTCTGCTCACAGACAATGCCGAGGTCAAGCTGGGTAAGTATGGCCACGGCTCATCATTCTACATTGCACCTATAATCCATGTTGGCATGCTGATCAGGTTTCAATTCTTTAGGAGATCTCCCTAGTAATAGATGGCTTTCTCTAGGAAAGGTTAAAGACGGTGAAGAAATCAATTTTAATCACCTTATTTATTTATTTCTGTCTGAAAATTAGTTTTTTGCAGTGAAATACAATTAATTACTTTAAAAGACAGACATTTGCCACGTGCGCAAAGTGTGAACATGATGCGGGGGGGGGGTACATTTTTTCACCCCTCCTGCCGGTTCTCCTTCACCGCCTGCTACCATGAACACACTGCCAGATCGATAATCTCTCCACGCGCTCTCAGCTGATTGTGTGCGCGCGGGGCATTCAAAATTAGCTTTGCATTGTCATATTTTAATTTTCAGAGGGTTTGAAAGTTTTAGTTTGGCTTGCATTTGTTGTGGATTACAATCAATAATATACAGTATTTCGAGATAGTATATTCGTGATTTAAGCGAGTGTAGGCGAAAGATTTTTTTATGTATTATTTACAGTAATACTAATACAGTATTACTTTTTTTTTAATCTTATATTTATTGTGTTTATTAGCTAAATTTTATTCACAGATAATGTACAGCTCTCATCATACTCAAAATCAAGTATAATGTCAGAAATTGTATTTTATTGATGTACATGTCAGAACCCTAATCTACTGAAATCCTGCATGTATGGAAATTTTTTGACAGTCTCCTGAAAAACTGTAGATATGGAGTCAACTGTATTACTGTATTTATTTTAACATTAATTTCTGTGTACACTAGTGTATACAAATTGCTTTGGTGTGATGTGCGATGTGGATTTGTTTGCCAGTGGACTTTGGGGTGAGCGCGCAGCTGGACCGGACGATAGGGCGGCGGAACACCTTCATCGGGACGCCTTACTGGATGGCCCCGGAGGTAATCGCCTGCGACGAGAATCCAGATGCAACCTACGACAACCGCAGCGACCTCTGGTCCCTGGGCATCACGGCACTCGAAATGGCAGAAAGTCAACCTCCCCTCTGTGACCTTCACCCCATGAGGGCACTCTTCCTCATCCCCCGCAACCCCCCGCCTCGCCTCAAGTCGAAGAAGTGGGCCAAGAAGTTCCATGGTGAGTACCTCGTGTAGAGGTGAGCCGATATGGTTTTTGAGTCTTTTCCGATATTGCCGATACAAACTCACCAATACCGATACTGCCTTGACAAGGAAAATATTGTAATAACGTTCAAAGTTTTTTATTTTTGAATTAAAAATTACATTTACCTAAATAAAATTCTAATTGTGTTCGTTTTTATTGTTTCAGTGATAGGCCTAACTATTACGATAAATATAAATCTAGGAACCACATATTAAGCTTAAGCATATTTATAAGACAAAAATAACCTCCGAAAGCATGTCATTAAGCAATGAAACTCTTAAAAAAAAACATAACACTTCAAATGGTGCGTACATTCAATGTGCCGTTTTAAGTTTGTGGTACTATATGACCTTGATAATGATTTACCGCCTCTCGAAACCAAACATTTGCAAATATTGTAAACAGTTTTGCATTCTTGCGTGTTGCTTACGGTACAAAGAAATTCCACAAATCACTTTTTCTTCCAGCCATATAATTTGTTTATTGCTGGCACACATAAATAATTTCACCACGTTCGTACCCTAACCTAACACAGTCATGTTACTACAGCAACAGCAAAAAAACCAACAAAACAAACAAAAAAAAAGGCAAACTGTCGGAATGGCGCCGCTAGGCGGCAGTAACGTGCAGCATATAACCAACATTACAAGATAACATAAGTTTTTTTTTTATGTGTCGCCGTGTACGCGGTTTGTCGTGAAACAATTAAGATAAAATATTTTTGGAGGTAATCGTAAATAATAATTATGGTTTATATTATATATGAGTTAGGCTGATTAAATGTTAAGTTTCGTTTATGCTGCAAGCTTGCCTCCGTAGATAAAATTCAGTAAACGCAAATGGTGGCTACTATTGTTTTGTTGTATACATGTTTCGTAAACAATCGTGCAAAACGTGCCTAATTTTGCTTTGAAAATAAACACAGCCAGTTGGGTACTTTAGTAAAAACCAATTTAAAAATAGTGATTATTTTAATAAAACCAAATAGTGAGCAAAGCACTCCAATTATGGCAAGTTGAAAACAGCATAATCTTATATTCTTAGGGCAAAATATGGGTTATAATATCAGCGATTTAAACATGAATTGCGCACAATTCCGATAATTACGATATCTGCCGGTTTCAATATATCGGTACCGGTATCGGCTCAGTCCTAACCTCGTGCACTGATCTAGAACAGACTGAGGATTCTGAAATTATGGGAGATATGTAATTAGAAATTTAATGACAATTCATGGCATTTTCTATGGTGGTATTAAGAAAAGCAATAACTAAACAATAAAACAGAATCATCCAAAGAGACAGATGGATAAGAACTTATGAGCTGGTTCTTGTAGACACACACTCATTGAAGGATAACACATTTTTCTCTGTGTTTCACTGGCTAGGCCTGATTCCTTGGGTGGTGAGTTATGGCACAGTGCAATATGTTGGGGTGAGAGTTGTTTCTGGTGAAAGTAGCAGGAAAATTTAAATATGGATACAGTTGTGAGGGTCTGGTAGATGCTATGGAAAGTATGATAATGCACTGGGATTGTATTATCTTCAGACCTGTAGGCTGCCTGGATTCTGTAGTTAAATTTTTTCCATTCTGATTATGCTGCTTTCTCTATTTTATACAAAGACATTGCAACCAACACCGAAACATGTACCGTATTGCGATTGTGATGACAAATGAGAATCACAGTGTCTGTATTCCAATACCAAATAGCAAAGTCACGCAAGTTACAAGCTCTACAAAATGCACGAGACACAAAGAGGTTACAGTTCATTATTTACTTAGGGGTATCATTAAACAGAAATTGTGAGTCAAGTACCTAGATATTGAGTTCCGAACTGTTGCTTGGAGGTGGCAGTGCTTCCGCCACTGGGGTAATATTGTGCAAGTCAGAACCTTTGAGATGCTTCATGTGTTACAGCAGACTTCTCCTGCAAATTGATGATGTGAGTAGCAATGGCTGGTTCGGTGTCTGCTCTGTCGCTATTCTTTCTATGCACGAGTTTGTTGTTGGTAATTCCTATTGTTCATACCATAGATCATATAAAAGATTTTCTGTAGTGCAGTTGTGGTTGCCTTGGATGGGATATGTACTGCTAATAAGACTGCCATTCAAGGAAGTTGAGGAATTGTGAATAGCACATGAACCACAATGTGGGCTATTGCGGGGTGAGATTCTTTGGGAACAATGAATATGTTGGTGATTGTAGTAGGCTAGTTAAGGGTTAGATAGCCATTTGAAAACCAATCTGGGTGGTTTTGAAAAAAAATGTTGTGTTTCTGGGGAAGAAACCACTAACTCCTTTGGGAGCTGAAGACCTACAGTGAAATCTCGTTATTATAAACCTCTTNTGTTTCTGGGGAAGAAACCACTAACTCCTTTGGGAGCTGAAGACCTACAGTGAAATCTCGTTATTATAAACCTCTTTAACACAAAGTTCTCATTAATACAGTTGTCTTTTTTCCCCTTGGATTGATATTGGGAAATAAACGTTGTTTTGTGTGCTTGTCAAAAAGTGTGCATTATATCCCAACACGTTGAATAACAAGTGTCAACATTTTAATTTAAGATTTTTCATAATTATTACAAACGCATGTTAAATTAAAACAATCTTCATTGTCACAAACTGCAGAAATTCAGGTCTCTTGTGGTTTGTGTTAAAAGAGGTTTTACTGCGGGTGTTAATCATCCTCCAAATTTCTCAGCTCGGGGCACACAAGCCAACAAGTCATGTTTTTGTGTGCCGCAGGTTTCATAGAGACTGTGCTGGTGAAGGACTACCATCAGCGCCCATACACGGAACAACTGCTCAAGCACCCTTTTATCCGAGACCAGCCAACAGAGCGGCAGGTCCGCATCCAGCTCAAGGACCACATAGACAGGTGTAAGAAGCGCAAGCAGGATAAAGGTATGTATGCACCAGCACATCACCGTTAGAAATAGTGATTAATGTGATTTGGTTTTTATTTGACTGTTAATAATATATAAAATGACAGAAGCACAAGTACTCATAGACACACACACACACACACNTTGGTTTTTATTTGACTGTTAATAATATATAAAATGACAGAAGCACAAGTACTCATAGACACACACACACACACACACGACAACATATTTTCACGCAGTTGCGCATTCATGTTTTGCTGGCATGGCCAGCTTTCTNCACACACACACACACACACGACAACATATTTTCACGCAGTTGCGCATTCATGTTTTGCTGGCATGGCCAGCTTTCTTGGGCGGCGAGTTAAATGGCACTGCAATATTGTGGGCTGGGGGGTGCAGTTGATAGTGAACCTAGCAGCCAGGTGGCAAAACTTAGGGGGTAGTGGAAAAATTGAAATGTTGCCAGGAGAGTTGTTGGGTATGGTTTTGGAGCTGTGATTATCTTATATTGAGGCCCGGAGGCTGCCTGGAATTTTGTTATAAATTGATGAGTTAGTTCCCAGCATCTGAGTTCTGAGCTATTGCTTGTAGGTGGTAGAGCTCTCGCAACTCTGGTGCTGTAGCAGGAGTCAAAATCTTTGTTGCGTGATGCTGCATGTGCTGCTGCTAATACTTTCAAAACTATGCGTGTCCACATTTTTTAAATTAAATTCGTGATCTGCGGTAACATCTACTGCATTGCCACCTTCTCAGGGAGTGTGGCGTATATATGTTTTACAAGATTAACTATACTAAATGCACACACTTCTACACAATTTAAGCAATTTTAATTCACCACAATTGTTATTTAAAAAAATAGGCAAATACAATTCATTAGAATGCATTTGAATCTCTCGTAAAAATGGAAATGCAAAATAAACCCTCACTCGCTGTAACCAAATAATTTAACCTTGATAATATAGTTCTATATGACTGTGTATTAAAAAACTGCTGTAAGTACGGAATTGTCGTAGTAGGCTGTACTCGTAGGTATGAGATTTCACTGTAGTAATTAAAAAACAAACTGTAGTGTTTAAGGTGAATTTCTCAAATTGGTATACAGTTGTAAATCCAAGGATATTTATTTGGATAATTTTATTTTCTTTAACTACAATAAGTGATGCCAGGGTTTAATTATTTGTTTGTTTCTACTCACAAGTAAGTAGATCAATAAAAACTTCTTAAATTGTTGTTAATGTAGTGAATTGTGATGGTTTTAAATTCACAGAGCGTGAAGACTACAGGTATAGTGGTTCAGAAAATGAGGAGGAGGAGCCGGCGACGGCTGGAGAACCATCCTCCATCGTCCCGGCACCTGGTGGCGACACGCTCCGGCGGAACTTCCAGCAGATCCAGGTAAGTTAAATACAGCGCTCACATTTCTTGCATATTGCTGCATTTTATTACAACTATCATTCAACACATGTTTTACGCAAACATTTGAAAATGGTGAGAGATGAAAGAAAAACTAAAAAAAAATGCAAATTCTACCTGCAAGGCTTCTAGCAGACTAAAAGAGGGTTGTTTCATTGAACTGGAAAGAACAGTTGTTCAATACATGCAGGAGAAGCGAAACAAAGAACTTTCCATAACTGTAGATGTTATAAAGATAGGGGCCTCAGTGATGTTGCACAATATTGTTTAAAAAAGTTTTATTCCTTTCATTCTATTGTATTTGAGTAATAATGACAATAAGGGAAATGTGATTTTTTTTTATTTTGTTCAAGAAAGCTGGTTTGAGGGACATATTTCTCTGATTTTATTCTATATTAGTAACAGCGGTAGAGAATATTTTTTAGAATTATTATTTTATTAAAAATTAGACGAAATAATTATGTTTGTGTCTCATATTTTTGTCAGATATTGCCTACCAAAAAGTTTTTCTCCTGTGAACAGAGTATCAAAATCTGAGATTGTTTTGCATTCAGGTAAATACAGTAATACATAGGTTTCTCATGTTGTTTTTTTATATGGTACAGGAAGGCAGGACGCTGACTCAGAACGAAAGCAAGGAGTCAAAGCACAATCGGAAAGGGGAGCGTGAGGAGATTCCGGAACCCGGGCCTCCAGCACGCCCTCCAATACCGCAGAGACTGATAGGTAAGTGCATTTGTGTTGCTCACATCTTTGGCCAGTTCACGGTGTTTCATATTCTGTTTAACTGGTTGCAGTAATTTGGTAAATTAATCTTTGTAGTATTAAGCACTCTTTAAAAATCATTTGTAGTAAATTTTGTTTTATTTCTTACAATAACAGAAAGCTTTGATGAAGTGTATTTGTGCAGTTCTTCAGTGATAGCTTTTCAGATTAGGGATGTGACTGTTGAATCCAAGATTCATTGAATCCAATAGATTCAAGGATCCGAGGATTTGAGTAAAAGATTTTACATTGCATTTTGAGGTTAGCTCATCACATTCCAATCGCAGTGAAACCCTAATATATAGCGACACCTGTTTTTTGCAACACGAGAAATTAAAAAAACTTATCATGCAAATTGCTTTTTTTATTTGAAATTGTAAAATAAGCAAACATTTTGCAAAAATAAAAACTAATTATGTTCAGAGTTACGTGTGAAACAGTAAAAATGTAGTTTGTTCGAGCTCTTGATTGCAGTAGTTTCAACTGAATTGATTTTTAGAATGTTTGCTTAATCAAATGCTTGTCAGAACATTAGTTATTATCAAATGAGACGTTAAATTTTAAATTGGACTTTATTTAGATTATTGGTAAATGTGGTAATATAAACTGGATGTTAAAAAGTTTTTGATATGGCTGTATAAGTTACAAATGAAGAATTTTACATTTTTTTATCATATTATCATTGCAGTGAGCAATAATTACAGTATAAATATATAGAGAATAGTGTACCTTAAAACTTACAATTTTTAACAGCACAGCACTATAAACATAAAATGGTGAATAAGTTAATTTCAGCAGAACCAGCTTTTATATAGAAAATGTGAATGAAGATAAGTTATTTAGTGAAATCTTTCATTATAGCGTACAAATTATGTAAACGAAATAACATAAATAAATTTAACCAGTTTTTAGGTGGGTTATTTTAAGTTTGTAGAGTCAAATAGTTGGGCTGATGCAAAATGTTGTGTCATTCTACTAAAATTTCTACATCTTATCTTTTACAGGATAGTTATTTTTATGGTTGTATTTTGTGACAATAGTTTTCTATTCTTTGTGGGAATCTTGCTGGAGATACATGTTATTGCTTATATTTTATTACACATTCATATAAGCTGTCTCTCTTACATGCACACACATATACTGTGCACATGGACTGGATAATTATATTTTTTTAGAGTGAATTAGCAAATTTTGACCTTCATATTTCATAAAATCGAGTACCTCAATTTGGAACAGAATCTTAATAAAAATGACCCCTCACTGTTTCCAGACATAAGATCACATGACAGGAAATTTTGGATCAATTTTGACCCACCC
>NQII01001084.1:400124-420462 GCA_002778355.1 Clitarchus hookeri | reverse complement strand
TTTTAAAATTAAAATAATTTTATATTGATATGCAGGGATCTTCTAAAAAAAATACTTAGTCTCCCCTTGTCACCCAAAATGTCAAAAATATTGAGCGGCAGGACGATTTACCGAGCATCGTAAGTCTATACTCAATCGTTTGTGGCATAAAATAAACATGATTTTTGCATGGAATATTAATGAAATTTAATAATCGAACATCTTCTGGATAAAATAACACCCCAGGAGGGTATCTGCAACATCCCTTGTCGCTAAATGCCGTTATAGCGGATGTTATTCGTTTTTGCTGAATTTCTATACTTCAAATGTATTAGTAGCTGATTTCATCCAAATACATATCACTGATATTTGCTATTGTCCATTCACATGTACAATTTGTGTGATTGTTTACAACTGGCCACATGCCATAGATAAACGCAAGCGTTAAGAGAATGCCTCTTTGGAGAACTGCATATATAACTTGCTGCTCGTGGTGGCGACATTTTGAACTACGTCTGAACATTACTGTTCTGGCTACATAAACGTTTTAAGTAATCGATAATGTAAATATTTTTGTCATCTCGGGGATCTACTTTACGTTTCAACTATTTGACTCATTTGTTTTGCATAATTTGTGCACGTTAAGGGCTAACCTTGTATGCATGTTTTGAAATGCGAAAGGTTTATTGAAATGTGGTTTAAGTCAACAGTAACATTTTGAAGCACATATTCTACAGAAGGAAGAGTTATNGCGAAAGGTTTATTGAAATGTGGTTTAAGTCAACAGTAACATTTTGAAGCACATATTCTACAGAAGGAAGAGTTATCTTTGGTTAATAGCCACAATTATGTATACTATTGACGCATACTGACATTTATTTAAACATGACTTCGCCACATCTTTACGTGTCATCACGTCACCCCAGGCAGGGTTTGAACCCTGAACGACTTGCTACCAGAGCCTACCAGCACGCCCCTAGATTCGGAGGCACCCATGGACAAGTCAGCCAAGTTCGTTTTGCCTGTATGTCATGTCACGCCAACCCCCCTTTGTGTGATAGAAGTCAGCCAAGTGTCCCAAATAAGCACCTAAGCTCACGCCGCCGATGCAACCCTGCATGACAGAGATGCCTGCTTTTGCCATGGACTAAGAAATGGCACCAGAGAGTGCAGCTCCACCCACGGGAGGAGGAGCTCACTCCCGCCAACCTCGCACCACAGAGAGCCAGCAGGCTGGAGGAATATATATCCGTGCACAGCCGCAGAACGCCAGTTCATTCTCCGCAGCTCACTCCACCACCTCGTGTGTTGGAGCTCTCTGCAGACATCAACGTCCTCCAGTAGGACCACCGCTACCAACCAGACATCTTCAAGACCTTCACCAGCAACTCCCGAAGAAGTCTTCACACTTTGAACACCACTACCGTTCTGGTAGTGCCACCCGAGTCCCTTCTGGACAACAGAGTTAGTTAGTATCATAGCTACCTAGCTGCATCTGCTCTTGTCTAGTTTAGACCCAGATCCCCTTCACCTGGTTCATTGTAGACTACTTCTGTTACAGTCCTTGTTAGTTAGGAGTTAATACAGGTCACCGTATTTATTTCCTTATGGAAATAAACACGTTTTCTATCGAACCTCGTGAGTACTTATTTCGGGGTGGCTGAAAAGGGGGCAGAGCTCATCTCCAGGCTCAAGGCTCCCTCCCCTCTGCATCGTGGCAGAATAGCTGCGCTGTCGTCCACTGTGTTGGAACGCGGCCTTATGCGCTTGCCGCCAGGCAGCTTGGCTTCCCTTCCCTGTTATGCCTAGGGCAGGGTTTTGCATTGGGTAGTGTTCATGCTTGCTTAGGTGTGGCTTTCATGGACTCATCATCACTCGTTGGCGGTGTTTGTTTGCAATGACTGGGGCATGACAGTGGTGCAGTATGCAGCACATGTCATGGTTATCATCAAATAATTGCACTTCCATTAAAATTATTACGCATATAATAATTAGAGTGAAAACTATAAACAAAAGAAAACCATGTTTATATATATATATATCCTACACCTACTTTCTGTTGTATTTTCTTCTTGTGCTGTGTCGTTTTCCCTCTTTCTACAATTTCCTGCATTTTCTATTTTTCGTGGTCCCGTAAGATGTGTAAAAAGGTAGGTTTTACTGTATGCAAAATTTGGTAGTTCTGGGTACTCTGGCAATAATGGAATGTACAAGAGCGTGTGGTGTTTGACAGTGGTGCCGGACCCCCACCCGCCGTCGCGGCCGCTGCCTCCCCCGCCGAGGGAGGAGCGGCAAGTGAAGCCTGCCACCCCTCCTACAGGGGCGGTCAGCCACCAGCCTCCCCCGCCGCAGTCCCAGCCCCCATCGCAGCAGCAACAACAGCAGTCCCAGCGCAACTCGCACATTTTCAAGCCCATGGTGAGTTGCACCACAGCATCCTTACAACTTTGTGATATTTTTGAGGAAGTACGATAATTGGCCCAAAAAACATTTTGTCTCATTGTAGGTTTTATAACAGTAATTTTGTCTGATGGTCACATCCACAGAAGCCATTTAATAGTTTGAAGACATTAATTAAGTAACCGTAAAGTGTTAACATCCACATGTTTCATAAAGCCTGACTAAAAAAACAAACCAAAAACAATGTGATTAAGCATAGATCATTTTAGAAAAATGTGTAATGTAATATTTATATTTCAGGCTTTTTGTTGGAAACAGTAAACAAGAGTATCTCTCTGTGGGTCTTTTAAGAAAGCTGTCTGCCAGTTATTGTGTTGGTTCTCTACTTATTTAATGAGAGAACCAATCTGGGTGCTTATAGGAGGACCCACCCTTGTTTATATAACAGACGTGCACAGACTTATGATTCAATGTGGTTGGAGCTAACTATAATCACTTTTGGAAAATTTGTTTGTCTGGCTTTGTGTGCGCGTGCATATGTCTGGGTGTGTGTTCACGAGTACCACCCTAAGAGTACTTTTTTTTTTTTTTCCTTTTCCTAAATACCATTTTATTTTCATTTTGGCTTCAGTAAATGTGACTTAAAATTGAGAAATTATAAACTAGTATTTTTGTTGTTGGTATGTAATCAGTATAGGTGCACCTTTCAACCCTTCTGTTAAACATTGATATAGCTGTAATTTATAATTGCATCTTAATATATATCTTGAGTGAGCAGAGAGAAAAGAAATGTTGCCAGGAATTTCATTAACATAATTTAATGTAGGATTAGCCTG
This sequence comes from Clitarchus hookeri, assembly GCA_002778355.1. Classification (NCBI taxonomy): domain Eukaryota; kingdom Metazoa; phylum Arthropoda; class Insecta; order Phasmatodea; family Phasmatidae; genus Clitarchus; species Clitarchus hookeri. The sequence continues at coordinate 417,247 of NQII01001084.1, read as the reverse complement.
CAAGTCTGATTGTTTATGAGTGTGGCAGATCGAGAAAGAGCAGAGAGTAGGTAGTATTCATTTCAAACAAGTTAAAAAATATGAAACACTTGAAGGGTTTTTTTTTTAATTGGTTCAGACCTTTTTTTTAATGCTCAGTGGNGGTTTTTTTTTTAATTGGTTCAGACCTTTTTTTTAATGCTCAGTGGATTGCTGTAACTCTGAGTGGTGATGTCAGGAACATGTTTAATTTATCATTCCCTTACCCCTTCCTAAATTGTAGCTAATGTATTGGTTTTTTTCCTTTACTACAGATTATGTCATGCCTATGAAGGAAAATACAGTTTTGTGTAGTGCCTGCCATTGTTATTTGGCCCAATCAGATGAACTCTTTTTATATTTCAAAATTTAATTACATTATTGTAAAACATCTTATTAATATGGTTGTTAGGTTGTGAAAGATGNATCTTTTTATATTTCAAAATTTAATTACATTATTGTAAAACATCTTATTAATATGGTTGTTAGGTTGTGAAAGATGCCAACACATTTTACCAGTGTTTTAGTCGTTTTGCATGCAAGATTAACATCCTTTTCAGTACACTTCCCCTCCATTTTTTAGTATTGTGTAGGTAGGATTTATGTAATGGCTGATAGTGAGGGGTTTATGGTAAGATTACGTACACATTTTAGAGACAAGCTTTGAATGTTTGTAAGTTGTTGCAAGTAGCATTATTGTAATTTAATTTCAATGTTATGTTAAAATGATAACTTACCCTATTCATCATCCTGGTTGTGAAACCAACTTCTTATATGTAAAAAAAATAACATGATAGCTTACCCTACTCATGGACCTGGTTGTGAAGACAACTTCCTATATGTAAACACAACCTCCTTCAATGCTGCAGTAGTTTGGAAGCAGTAATTCATAGTGACCTTTGATACAAAGTTGTGTGGGTGTGTAAACATTCACAAGTGCAAATATTAACGCAAAAATACACATTAATAGTAATGTTGCTTATTTGCAGAAAGGGGGACCATCATTTACACAGCTATACAAAGTTGTTCAGCATCATTGCACATGTCTCATGGAACCTTACAATTTAATTACTGCAAATACTATTTTTACAGTGTTTGTCATTAGCATTGATTAAATTAAGGTTCATGGGAAATGAAAGAGCATAAATATTTAGGTATACACGAATTAGAGTTGGAATTGTTTGTAATTAACTGGTATAACTTGATGCAAGCTATAAATCATATTTGCTGGACTACCTGTAATATGTAACTTAAAGTGGAATTATTCAACTTGTACTGATAGGCAGCTGATGATCGACTACGTATTTATGGCAATATGGCAATTTAAAAAATAAATTCTAAAATAGTGTTCGACTAACAGTGCAAACTTTTTATCATGGTTCTGTGTGTGTGTGTGCAACTCTGTATAGATAGCGTCACTACTGTTTGTGTCCATAACTGTCTGGTCAAACATTAGTGTCAACCTGAACATAGTCACTATCTACAGTATGTAAATAAGAATGAGTTATTACAGAAAGTGTTGGCACGTAGAACGTAAATATCAACAAGCAAAGTAAGCCATGTTATTCAATCCTGGTTGCTATCTTGCCGGTCTGTATTACAGTATTCCATCAAGTGTTGTGCATTGATACTAGCTGTTCTTCAAAATGTGAAACTTTGAGATTACGTGGCATTATAGCACAGCATTCCTGCTATTTGTTTACTTACACACACACAAGGAATATTGTGGCGGGAATTTCGGTTGTGAACTCAGAGTTAACTGAATTCAAGAACACTGTGCCACCGTTATTATTATTATTTTTGGTCGGCTGCTGTCTAAAGCTGTCATCAAATAAAGCTTAGCTGCTTTAGTTGTACTGGGGTTGAGATAAGTCTTTATGCAGTTGCTCCCAGCTGATGCTCCTGGCTCTTTGCCTGGTACTTATTTTGGTGATGTTCTCATATGCTCAGACAACAGGGAACTGGTTGTCTGACCTTGGGTGCATGTGGTCTAGATGGTTAAGCAACACGTAGCCTGCGCCATCTGTTATGCCTCACCAGATATCATGATGGAGTTTTGATGGCATAGGTCTCGTGAAATATGATGGATGCCCAATGTAAAGGTGAGGGAAGGTGGTTCTCCGTGTTGGCTGGCCCAGACCCCCTGTCCCTGCACTGCATCAATCACTTTCCATCAGGGCTCAGGTGAGCTTGTTGTCTGACCAATGGGAGTCTTAACTCTCCTATCCTTCTTGTGGATATCCTGTGATTCCACTGTTAGAGGGTGCATTGATCTGACGAAACTTTGACCCGCAGAGTCTTCATAAATGCAGTCAAAAGACTAGAGGAAGCCACGTGAATCTAACTCTGGACACTTAGGAAACGTAGGCCTATGAACAATTTACAGGGTTATCATGCTATTAGAGGCTTAATTAAGGTTGCGTTCTGGCTTATAGGATCTATGTGAACTAGAACTCAAAGTTCATCCACCTGCGATTTATGTGACAACTGAATTTGCCACTCTACCTCTTTCTCAGAGATTTCGCCAGTCGTGAGCACTGGGGAATAACCAAAGCTTACCGTAGTAGAGAGTTCAGCTGCTTTTATTCAGAAATGCCACTATTGTACAAACTCAAATTACAGTGGAATTTTGATACATAGTATGCAAGCAGACTTAAAATTTTATACTTAACTAATTTATACTAAACATGTATTTCATGATATTACATCTGCTGGGGATTTTAAATATGGCCTGTAAAGTGATTTACTTTATTTTGAGATTTTACTGTATACTCAAAACTGCCTTGATCCCATGGCAGACTGTCTCTCCTCGGAATCTCACACCCGAAAACTGTAGAAGAATTTTTCTCCTCCAGTAAGGTGATTATGAGTTTATTCGGCTTGAAAGAACGGAAAACAGGGATTCAGAACTGCTTGTGCTGTGGGTTACCCGTGCAGAAGAATGGAAAAATGAACGGTAGAAAAGAACAGTTCAGTAGCATATGCAACTCGTTTCTCTTCTTTGATCTGCCGAGGGGACTCGCAACAGCACACATGTCCATTTTTTCGTGGTTGGAGATGCAGCCAAACACTTTTGATGATGGGAATGGCTGACCTTTAGGCTGCTGTTTTCCTGCAGACGAAGGGACAAATATCACACAATAATGTTTTCCATACATCAGCTGGTTCATGCAATACATTTTTCCACTCCTGTCACACAAACAAACATTTTTCGGTAGCTGTGGCTTTTCGGTGAATACGGTAGTTCAATGGTTGTGTACATCTGGTGGAGGATAGTTTAATTCTTTGTACTTTTTCCCAAGGTTCTCGTATACGTACGGTACTTGATGACTAATCAGCACTTCTTCAACAACACTGTCGCTGCTATCACTGCTTACAGATGACGTGCTACAATTACTAGTTATCCACTTGTATGGGAAACATGGATTTACGTGCGTCTACTTCTATCCACCGAGGTGCACAGTCCTTTTGCAAACAGCAGCTTTAAAATTGGTGTGTAAAGCTACCAACTAGAGCCCAAGGTGCTCTATGGCTAAGTTAGAAAATGCCGTATAAGGGCTCAATCCGATGTCGCATGTTATTATGTAACTTCTTTCTGTAAAAGTGTGGGACATCGTCTATCAAATAACTGAAAAGACACAAGTATAGCATACTGCCTCTACTAGTCAAATTTGTTTTTCAACTGCCTAAATAAGTACGTAGTTGCATAATTCCATTTCCGCAAACAGGGCAATAGCCTTTTAGTTAAATGTACTCCTTCCTGCATAAAACATATANTTGGTGAATACGGTAGTTCAATGGTTGTGTACATGTGGTGGAGGATAGTTTAATTCTTTGTACTTTTTCCCAAGGTTCTCGTATATGTACGGTACTTGATGACTAATCATCACTTCTTCGACAACACTGTCGCTGCTATCACTGCTTACAGATGATGTGCTAAAATTACTAGTTATCCACTTGTATGGGAAACATGGATTTACGTGCGTCTACTTCTATCCACCGAGGTGCACAGTCCTTTTGCAAACAGCAGCTTTAAAATTGGTGTGTAAAGCTACCAACTAGAGCCCAAGATGCTCTATGGCTAAGTTAGAAAATGCAGTATAAGTGCTCAATCCGATGTCGCATGTTATTATGTAACTTCTTTCTGTACAAGTGTGGGACATCGTCTATCAAATAACTGAAAAGACAAAAGTATAGCATACTGCCTCTATTAGTCAAATTTGTTTTTCAACTGCCTAAATAAGTATAAAGTTGCATAATTCCATTTCCGCAAACAGGGCAATAGCCTTTTAGTTAAATGTACTCCTTCCTGCATAAAACATATNAAGTTGCATAATTCCATTTCCGCAAACAGGGCAATAGCCTTTTAGTTAAATGTACTCCTTCCTGCATAAAACATATAACTTGTAAGAGTGCCTTGTATTTTTTTTACCCAATCTCCCGCATGCCGACGCTTTACTTCTACTCAGGAGAGTGGAACACTCATGCCATCTCTTTGTTGCGGTTGAAATTTGATAGCAACTGGTTTCATTTTGTGCAAAATGTAACTGATGCATTATTAATTTCCTATTTTTGGTATTTACTGTATTTCTCAGCCAAAATTTCACACAAATAATTTTTTTCTCCAAAGTATCTGTATCTTAGCACAAATTGAAGATTGAAAGGGTTCTGAACATGCCCTTCCCATGCTTGTGGTATGATCATTTTTATACCAGGGTGTGCACCAGTATGGTAAAATTTCCCTTGTTTAATGACATGATAAAAAAACTCTTACATTTGCCCCAAATAGTACACGGAGACCGGTTTCTTTGCATATTGGTTACAGTGTGTTACACGTAATGCCATGTAATGCAATACCTATGGGAGGTTGGTGGTAAATCATTCACTAGCCTCGTGCAATAACCTGTAAATAACAAGTAGTGACTTATACAGAAGTGAATTTCATCATTACCAAATCAATAAATCTGATTGGCTTTGAATTCCACCCTCCTGGTTACTGTTAAATGTTTGTGTTTTTTTNATCATTACCAAATCAATAAATCTGATTGGCTTTGAATTCCACCCTCCTGGTTACTGTTAAATGTTTGTGTTTTTTTAATTTTTATTGCTATTTTCTTTTGCCACTGTGGCGGCACTTTGTTTTTGATTTGCTGCTCACCTAATGNTTTTTTTTAATTTTTATTGCTATTTTCTTTTGCCACTGTGGCGGCACTTTGTTTTTGATTTGCTGCTCACCTAATGCTACGTTCTCTGTTTTCTGTTCCCCTTCGTGAAGGTCCCTCCAAGAAGACCTGAGGTAGGCCACTCACCCTGTTTATTTTGGTTTGCTTTATCACTTGACGCTGCACATCATCCATCCTTCATTCAATTTATNTAGGCCACTCACCCTGTTTATTTTGGTTTGCTTTATCACTTGACGCTGCACATCATCCATCCTTCATTCAATTTATGTCTGCTGTGATGCAACAATTACAGGTTTTGGCATACTGAAAAGTATTTTTAAAATACATTTTCGTTTTATAAAAATTAATCTGTAGTGTATATGTATTCTTGACACTTCTAGATAAAACTATTGACTTATTAAAAAAGTTCAATACCCTCTGCTACAGGCATTTTCTCATGGTGGTAATTACTAATAAATTTCTTACCCTCTCTTGATTTTTTTTATTTATTTGTTGGTTTGGAATTAATGGCTTATGCTTCCACATTAATTCATCACTGTGGTCTTTCGTAACTTATCATTTACATTCCCATATTTGGTATTTCAATAAGCACGCCTTCAAGCATTCAACAATTTTTGTGGCCTCAGATTACACATTTAATAGATAAATTCTCTAAATGATGTATGATGATGTTTCATCTTTTTATCAGATTCTGACTAATGCCCAGATCCGGCTACTNTAGGCCACTCACCCTGTTTATTTTGGTTTGCTTTATCACTTGACGCTGCACATCATCCATCCTTCATTCAATTTATTTCTGCTGTGACGCAACAATTACAGGTTTTGGCATACTGAAAAGTATTTTTAAAATACATTTTCGTTTTATAAAAATGAATCTGTAGTGTATATGTATTCTTGACACTTCTAGATAAAACTATTGACTTATTAAAAAAGTTCAATACCCTCTGCTACAGGCATTTTCTCATGGTGGTAATTACTAATAAATTTCTTACCCTCTCTTGATTTTTTTTATTTATTTATTGGTTTGGAATTAATGGCTTATGCTTCCAAATTAATTCATCACTGTGGTCTTTCGTAACTTATCATTTACATTCCCATATTTGGTCTTTCAATAAGCACGCCTTCAAGCATTCAACAATTTTTGTGGCCTCAGATTACACATTTAATAAATAAATTCTCTAAATGATGTATGATGATGTTTCATCTTTTTATCAGATTCTGACTAATGCCCAGATCCGGCTACTGAACATGTGAAGCAAATAAAAACATGCTCTCTGGAATTTGAATTTTTGCAATTTTTTTAATTCCGTTAAATTTTTTTTTAGGCACACGACACTACAATAAATGCAAAGTTTGTTTCAGTCACTGTGTAAGCCAGTGTATCCACCAGTAACAGTTACTTAAAAATAATAACGCTACTTTCTGCTTCCTGCCAGAAGCTGTGCCAAGTTAATATATATGCTGAAGCTTTGTTCAGCGACTTGAAACATTTTCATTGTTGGAGGACAATGCAAATTTTAAGTCTGTTGTATAGAGTATTTTGATAGTGTCTCAACTTTATGCCCATGGTGAAATCATCTTCAAAAGTATACTTTCTCGTCGGTTAATTTCTTAGTATATATACTATAATATTGAATTGGCTGGATGGATGATGAGCAAGTGTCATGCTATTTGTAAGACGTGCATGATAATTGTTTTGCATATATATGTTTGTTGTTTATACTATTTCAGTGTTGTGGTAGTTGAAAAAAATTTTACATGTACCACATTCTTACATGCATAGAGACGAAAACAGCTGTTTTAGAAGTATTCCTGTTTTTGTTTAAGGTATATTTAATCAATTTAAATAAAGTCAAGCTCTGAAATAAATTATGAAAGCGCTTACCTTCAGCTATGTTAAGTACTTACCAACCCTTCCTTCTTCTTCACTGTGGCTTGTTAATTTGTTTGTTGAACTTACATGCAGTAAGACCCAGGTTCAATTCGTGGTCCAGCCATGGTTTTCAACAATCATTCCAAGTAAAAACCGGGATGGTTTTTTAATACAGACAAAGGCTGATGTTCCCTTTTGATTAATTAGTTCTTATCTATAATGTTGAGACAGTATACCATAAATCCATAAATAAACTTCAAATGACAATTTGTTGGTTTCTGTACGTAAAATTTTATCATCAATGGTTCAGGTCTACTGGCTCCAAGTCAAATTGCATCCCAACACACTTGATCCAAAATTATTTTGCTCAAGGTTGCCACTTATCTATAAACAAAATTCCTTGATCCAGATTCCCAAAATTCTTGAACTACAATGTAAGTATCCTTTAAAATAACTCGCATTATAGTAATTTTGCACGCAAGATCTGTACTTTACATGTGCACAATTTTATTAAGCAGTAACTTAAGAGTGCAGTATTTTTTTTTTTTTACAGTATTGGGTTTGCTGTTGGCAATCAATTTTCAAAAAGGTCACATCTTCATAGTTTTTCATGACGAAAAATTATTGGTAAATTAAAGTTTTGTTATTAATTATTTACAGAATAGGCCTATGCTTTGCTTGAGATTAAAATTGTGTTTGATAGCTCCAAATCAATCAAGACTCTGTAACTCACAAATTTTATTTTTAAAATTGTGCAACGCTAGAACTTTTAAAGTACAGGATGTTATAATAATTGTTCTTGTAGTCACGTAAGTTCTTAATGTTTCCACTACTACTGTTTTGTGTACTGTCACGTACGGTCTTTGGTAGTTTCCTTCATCGCAGCAGCTTCCGTGGAATTGTCAGTTTCCACTTTCCACAATTGGCCAATTTGCNCAGCAGCTTCCGTGGAATTGTCAGTTTCCACTTTCCACAATTGGCCAATTTGCTATCTTCAAAATCACAGGGTGCAAACAACCTTTTACGTAGGCATGTTATGAAAATAACACACAGCAACGCTGTGCTCGTTGCACATATTTGTTCATATTTTACACAACAAAAATCAGTTAACAGTGTTGATTATATTGTTTCCGGAAANTGCTCGTTGCACATATTTGTTCATATTTTACACAACAAAAATCAGTTAACAGTGTTGATTATATTGTTTCCGGAAAACTTACTGCAACTTTTGGAATTCTAATGACAGCCGGTCGACACAACTTGGGAGAAGGAACTCACATTCCAGGCAGTAAATAAGGCATTTTGCTGGTATTAATTACAATTCGTTTATTGCAAAACCATATTTTAAAATCACAAAGATTAGATGTTGCTTGGATAGCAGAACTTTTCAAATAAAATAATCAAAATATTATTGGCTACATTTCTGCGATGTGTGTGTTTTGTGATCTGTTTTTCCCCCATTCTGTACAGTTTATTGTTAAAGAGTGTTATATGAACTATTTCATGATTCGTTGTTCATAAATTTATCTCCAATGATGTATCAATTGCAATACAGTTCATTTTCACGGCTTTCGGGTTTTATTAATTCTCCAACATAGCAAAGTCCGTGACCACGACTGAGAAAAATGCAGCTGTCGACTTTGTGTTCGACCTTTGGTCGAAAGTGCACAACCAGTTAACTTTCACTACTACTGTCAGAAACGTAAGTTAATGGTTATATTATTTTTAACTTGCAATAGACGTATATGTGTAACCGGTTGTCCATAGTTGGCACAAATTTTGATTGTAGTTAAAATTATTGCCAGGGGGGTGTTCATCGTACATTGAAAGTTCCAGTGCCGGCGTCCACATTACCTACACATCTATGATTTTAACCTTCTGTTTGATCTGTCAGTTGGTGGTATAAAAATCCTTAAAGCTTGTGACCCTGGTTTAGCTGGTTCATCAAATAGTGTGTTGAAATGTTGTAAGCCACAATTTTAGTAGGCTTGTGTAAAGTAGGTCGTATAGGATCTTGTCTGCGATTGATTGTCCAGCTGGTCAATGAGAGTTGGAGATGTTTCCAATTGGCCCCTGTGGTATCCAGTCACTGTCTTAATTACTTGATGTATGAATTAGTTATTTATCTTCAATTTCCCCTTTGGTATGTTGAACCATGTCTTTTGCCTTGGATTTTTTTTTTAAGTGGTGTCCAGGTTTTATTGCCCTGTTGATAATCTTAGGGTGTTAAATGATTTTGACCGATTTTCGTAAGTGTTCTTTTTCGGTATGGTTTCAAAATTATTGAATTTCATATCATGTTTTTCGTGGATGAGTGTTCTGTTGTTGCTGTTGCGTGGTTCGCCTGTTTGTAATATAAATGTGTTCTTTGATTCTGGTGACCAGCTTTCTTTCTGCCTGTTTCTTGTACATGTGTTAGTCCACAAGAACACTGTATTTCGTGTTCCAATTTTTCAGCTCGAGTTTTTTCTTTTACTGGAAGTAGAAGAGTTTGTGGTTTTCATGAATTTTTATTTTTTATGTGGCTATTGGGAATTTTAGGTTTCCTCAGTAATCGGGCTGTATGTGGCTTAACATGCCTTGAACAAACCAAAGAAACTTGGGGTGTTTAATTTTTCTTTACTGTTTTTTTATTCTTTCATCCTTTTTCTCCACCAGTCCATTCTGCAAGAAGAAGATGCAGCTTACAGAGATCACTACCTACATGCCTCTAAATTTCTTGGCACAGACATTATGGTTTTAAGGGAATTCGTGGAGAATCCGTTATCTGTTTTGGTGGTTTCTTTAACACTGTATACTGTATTATTTGCCATTTGAGGTACTTATAGTGGAGTTTGCTGTAATATTTTGGTGACTGAAAATGTTGCCGGCAGTTTTCATGTTCACAGTGTAATATTAACATTCTCAGCGTTCAGCGGTATAGGAAAAAAATACGTATGGGAAAATGATTAATTAAATTAGTATACAAAGTTTCTATAGATGATGGTTTAACTCCACAGGGCCATACCAGTGATGCTATAACTACAGACCTGGAAATTTTGCAAATTCATCTGAGGATAAACTACGCTTAAAAACAAAGGATCACAGTTTAGACACCTTAGACAAGACAGTAATTAAATTGTAAGAAAATGAGGACTGAAACTTGTGCTACCTGTTCTGGGGCAAAACTGGAGCATCAGACAGTGAGCATAGCTTGTTGCCAAATGAATCTGCAATATTTCCTAGTCTCTAGCAATGAGTCTTGAAGGTTTTGATGATAATGCCAGCCTTGATACTTGATAGCATGTTGGGAGGAGGTTACAGTGCTGCAGTGAAGGGACCCAGTCGTAGATGAGTGTGCGGTGTTGCTCAGGACCTGGACATGTTAGCGGCGCAGCTCAACGAGCTAGGGGTGACCCAGCCGGAGGCCCCGCCCCGCTCCCGGCAGAATGGCAAGGTTGCGCCACTGCCCCAATCCACCTCTTCCATCCTCGACCCTCCCGTCGAGTCGGACTCTGAAGAGGAGGGTGACGAGCGAGTCAGGAACGACGGCACCCTACTGGCCAGTGACCCTCCGAAGCCGCTGTGAGTACGCCGCATCATGCAGAGAGCTTTCAGCATCAGTCATCACTTTCTAAATTTTCACACTTTTATTGTTGATAGCTGATAATTATACTGATTTATTCAATTTGGGTTCAATTTATTCAATTTATTCAATATTGGTAGTGTTTCCAATTTGTCCTTTTGTGTACTTGCCATTAACCAACGGGCTTTCCTAGAATATTCACATTTACCCACCCTTAAATTTTGCTACTCCTATTTATTTTATTCTTTGTTGTTTAGTGTCCACCAATTCATCTCGGGTGTACTGATTTTATGAGAGTAGAATTCACTTTGTCCCTATTATAGTATTTATACCCATGATTGCTATACTGATCACAGTCATATGGTGCGGATGAACGTGTGAATTGTCTCCCTTAGCTCACGTCTTGACTCATTTTAGTGCAAAGTCAGTATCTAAGTAACCTCCACATTTCTGTATTTACAACTAACTTTTTCACATGTCTGAACACATGTAACCCAAACTTAAATTTGCAATGAAGATATAATAAAGCTTCGCTAAAACTTAAATAAACAAAATTTACCAGAGAAATTCTTAAAATTGTTACTGCAAAAAAAAAAAATGTTTATGTTGGCATTTTCTCCTTACCAAATGTTTTTGGTATCTACTTCCAAAAGTTTGTGGGTGGTTGTATTTTAAACTAAGAAATTCAAGGTAATCATTTTTGTTTAGTATGGAGGAAATGTTCATGTGGTTTCACAATAGACTTGAAGAAAATTTTAAAATTAAGAAAATCTGCTTTGTAATTAGATCAGCTTGTGTATAAACTTTTTTTTAAATTTTTTTTTTATAATAAATCGCATCTCAATAATTAACTGTGAAGTTAATTTTCCCTCTAGGCCAAAGTGAGGTAGTCCTATAAAGTTAAATATAGTNACATCTCAATAATTAACTGTGAAGTTAATTTTCCCTCTAGGCCAAAGTGAGGTAGTCCTATAAAGTTAAATATAGTGACTACTTACCCACTCCGTATTTTATTAAACCACTTGCTATTCATACCCCCTTGTGTTGTTCTTGGGTGTAGGCCGGAAATCTCTCCTTACAGACCGACAGACCCCGCGCACATCCCACAGACCATGGTCGTCCACGAAGGTAAGTCAGTTACTTTGTTTATTTCTATGGCTCTCAGTGTTTTGTGGGCCATGTGTGCTGTATGTTTAATTTGCTGGTTTGGTGTTCAAATAGCTGTACTTGGGATTAGGTTCCTTAGTTGGGACAAGTGTAGCTTTTGTGCATATATTTCATTGTATACTTATGTAAGTTAGTTTTTTTTTTTAAATACAGGCAATATAAAGCTTTTAGCAACGGAATACTCCGAATGATGAGGTTTTTTGTGTAATGCATGCAAAATAAATAATTTCTGTTGGAGTACTCGGTTACACTGACCTACATTTATTTCATGTAAGGGAGCGCACTGTTTGTTGTCTACTGGTTAACACTTGCTGTCTCACTGTATTTACATTTATGTTTATGATGTCTCGGTCATCGCGGCTTTTGACCGCGACTTCACGTTAGCAATAACTAGCTATTCACAGTCACTGTTTTTACTGGAGCTTTTATGGCTTACTGGTTAATTTCTTTCCTTTCTGTCTATATTTGTTCACTTTATTATACACTGTCAATATTTACACTTGACGTGGCCCCTACTCGCTTATGTCACTGTGTACGTGTGACATACTACTTAATTGTCTTTGTTCTGGCAAAGCTATTAACGGCTTTCACACCTGCCATCTCCTTCCCTGTATATGGTTCAGGTATTTAGGGGTGGAACTTATTTTGCTTTTTCTTAATTCCATGTGCCGTGGATACGGCCACACGAAGCTCCAGGTGGGTCGCCACGTGGTGGTTTCCCGGTACCTGCCAATCTGACCTTGGGGGGTGGTGTAGCAGGTTTGCGGCGGTAGCTCACGTCTTGGGGTCGGTTCATCGTGGTACAGGGGTTTTGCATCACTCCCTACAGGTGCGGACTCCTCGGTTCGGGGTTAGGACTCCTCTGGCTGCACTGCGTTGCCATCCGACACCACGGCCCTGCTGTGTAAATTATGCTTTGCCCACAGTCAATGATACATTCTTGCTGGCTAACCAAGGCTGGCCTATTATGATTTCTTCGCGTATCTGCGGGGCCACTAAAAATTTCACTGACGTAAGTTTGTTACCCACTCTAATTTGTAGTTTAGTTGATCCCTCTACTTTAAGGATCTTATCGGGTTGTGCCATACACACTGGTTTACCCCCGGGCTGTAAATGAGCTTGTCAGGCAGTCAAGAAGTCGTTTCTGATTAAATTACCGGTGGCGGCAGAAGTTCTCCTTTGGTTGACTTCAACTTCAATGATACGGNTCAGTCATCACTTTCTAAATTTTCACACTTTTATTGTTGATAGCTGATAATTATACTGATTTATTCAATTTGGGTTATATTCCTGGTAGTGTTTCCAATTTGTCCTTTTGTGTACTTGCCATTAACCAACGGGCTTTCCCAGAATATTCACATTTACCCACCCTTAAATTTTGCTACTCCTATTTATTTTATTCTTTGTTGTTTAGTGTCCACCAATTCATCTCGGGTGTACTGATTTTATGAGAGTAGAATTCACTTTGTCCCTATTATAGTATTTATACCCATGATTGCTATACTGATCACAGTCATATGGTGCGGATGAACGTGTGAATTGTCTCCCTTAGCTCACGTCTTGACTCATTTTAGTGCAAAGTCAGTATCTAAGTAACCTCCACATTTCTGTATTTACAACTAACTTTTTCACATGTCTGAACACATGTAACCCAAACTTAAATTTGCAATGAAGATATATTAAAGCTTCGCTAAAACTTAAATAAACAAAATTTACCAGAGAAATTCTTAAAATTGTTACTGCAAAAAAAAAAATGTTTATGTTGGCATTTTCTCCTTACCAAATGTTTTTGGTATCTACTTCCAAAAGTTTGTGGGTGGTTGTATTTTAAACTAAGAAATTCAAGGTAATCATTTTTGTTTAGTATGGAGAAAATGTTCATGTGGTTTCACAATAGACTTGAAGAAAATTTTAAAATTAAGAAAATCTGCTTTGTAATTAGGATCAGCTTGTGTATAAACTTTTTTTTAAATTTTTTTTATATTTTTTTTAAATAATAAATCACATCTCAATAATTAACTGTGAAGTTAATTTTCCCTCTAGGCCAAAGTGAGGTAGTCCTATAAAGTTAAATATAGTNTTGCACGCAAGATCTGTACTTTACATGTGCACAATTTTATTAAGCAGTAACTTAAGAGTGCAGTATTTTTTTTTTTACAGTATTGGGTTTGCTGTTGGCAATCAATTTTCAAAAAGGTCACATCTTCATAGTTTTTCATGACGAAAAATTATTGGTAAATTAAAGTTTTGTTATTAATTATTTACAGAATAGGCCTATGCTTTGTTTGAGATTAAAATTGTGTTTGATAGCTCCAAATCAATCAAGACTCTGTAACTCACAAATTTTATTTTTAAAATTGTGCAACGCCAGAACTTTTAAAGTACAGGATGTTATAATAATTGTTTTCGTAGTCTCGTAAGTTCTTAATGTTTCCACTACTACTGTTTTGTGTACTGTCACGTACGGTCTTTGGTAGTTTCCTTCATCGCAGCAGCTTCCGTGGAATTGTCAGTTTCCACTTTCCACAATTGGCCAATTTGCTATCTTCAAAATCACAGGGTGCAAACAACCTTTTACGTAGGCATGTTATGAAAATAACACACAGCAACGCTGTGCTCGTTGCACATATTTGTTCATATTTTACACAACAAAAATCAGTTAACAGTGTTGATTATATTGTTTCCGGAAACTTACGGCAACTTTTGGAATTCTAATGACAGCCGGTCGACACAACTTGGGAGAAGGAACTCGCATTCCAGGCAGTAAATAAGGCATTTTGCTGGTATTAATTACAATTTGTTTATTGCAAAACCATATTTTAAAATCACAAAGATTAGATGTTGCTTGTTTAGCAGAACTTTTCAAATAAAATAATTAAAATATTATTGGCTACATTTCTGCGATGTGTGTGTTTTGTGATCTGTTTTTCCCCCTTGTACATTCTGTACTTAACAGTTTATTGTTAAAGAGTGTTATATGAACTATTTCATGATTCGTTGTTCATAAATTTATCTCCAATGATGTATCAATTGCAATACAGTTCATTTTCACGGCTTTCGGGTTTTATTAATTCTCCAACATAGCAAAGTCCGTGACCACGACTGAGAAAAATGCAGCTGTCGACTTTGTGTTCGACCTTTGGTCGAAAGTGCACAACCAGTTAACTTTCACTACTACTGTCAGAAACGTAAGTTAATGGTTATATTATTTTTAACTTGCAATAGACGTATATGTGTAACCGGTTGTCCATAGTTGGCACAAATTTTGATTGTAGTTAAAATTATTGCCGGGGGGAGGTTCATCGTACATTGAAAGTTCCAGTGCCGGCATCCACATTACCTACATATCTATGATTTTAACCTTCTGTTTGATCTGTCAGTTGGTGGTATAAAAATCCTTAAAGCTTGTGACCCTGGTTTANCATCTATGATTTTAACCTTCTGTTTGATCTGTCAGTTGGTGGTATAAAAATCCTTAAAGCTTGTGACCCTGGTTTAGCTGGTTCATCAAATAGTGTGTTGAAATGTTGTAAGCCACAATTTTAGTAGGCTTGTGTAAAGTAGGTCGTATAGGATCTTGTCTGCGATTGATTGTCCAGCTGGTCAATGAGAGTTGGAGATGTTTCCAATTGGCCCCTGTGGTATCCAGTCACTGTCTTAATTACTTGATGTATGAATTAGTTATTTATCTTCAATTTCCCCTTTGGTATGTTGAACCATGTCTTTTGCCTTGGATTTTTTTTTTAAGTGGTGTCCAGGTTTTATTGCCCTGTTGATAATCTTAGGGTGTTAAATGATTTTGACCGATTTTCGTAAGTGTTCTTTTTCGGTATGGTTTCAAAATTATTGAATTTCATATCATGTTTTTCGTGGATGAGTGTTCTGTTGTTGCTGTTGCGTGGTTCGCCTGTTTGTAATATAAATGTGTTCTTTGATTCTGGTGACCAGCTTTCTTTCTGCCTGTTTCTTGTACATGTGTTAGTCCACAAGAACACTGTATTTCGTGTTCCAATTTTTCAGCTCGAGTTTTTTCTTTTACTGGAAGTAGAAGAGTTTGTGGTTTTCATGAATTTTTATTTTTTATGTGGCTATTGGGAATTTTAGGTTTCCTCAGTAATCGGGCTGTATGTGGCTTAACGTGCCTTGAACAAACCAAAGAAACTTGGGGTGTTTAATTTTTCTTTACTGTTTTTTTATTCTTTCATCCTTTTTCTCCACCAGTCCATTCTGCAAGAAGAAGATGCAGCTTACAGAGATCACTACCTACATGCCTCTAAATTTCTTGGCACAGACATTATGGTTTTAAGGGAATTCGTGGAGAATCCGTTATCTGTTTTGGTGGTTTCTTTAACACTGTATACTGTATTATTTGCCATTTGAGGTACTTATAGTGGAGTTTGCTGTAATATTTTGGTGACTGAAAATGTTGCCGGCAGTTTTCATGTTCACAGTGTAATATTAACATTCTCAGCGTTCAGCGGTATAGGAAAAAAATACGTATGGGAAAATGATTAATTAAATTAGTATACAAAGTTTCTATAGATGATGGTTTAACTCCACAGGGCCATACCAGTGATGCTATAACTACAGACCTGGAAATTTTGCAAATTCATCTGAGGATAAACTACGCTTAAAAACAAAGGATCACAGTTTAGACACCTTAGACAAGACAGTAATTAAATTGTAAGAAAATGAGGACTGAAACTTGTGCTACCTGTTCTGGGGCAAAACTGGAGCATCAGACAGTGAGCATAGCTTGTTGCCAAATGAATCTGCAATATTTCCTAGTCTCTAGCAATGAGTCTTGAAGGTTTTGATGATAATGCCAGCCTTGATACTGATAGCATGTTGGGAGGAGGTTACAGTGCTGCAGTGAAGGGACCCAGTCGTAGATGAGTGTGCGGTGTTGCTCAGGACCTGGACATGTTAGCGGCGCAGCTCAACGAGCTAGGGGTGACCCAGCCGGAGGCCCCGCCCCGCTCCCGGCAGAATGGCAAGGTTGCGCCACTGCCCCAATCCACCTCTTCCATCCTCGACCCTCCCGTCGAGTCGGACTCTGAAGAGGAGGGTGACGAGCGAGTCAGGAACGACGGCACCCTACTGGCCAGTGACCCTCCGAAGCCGCTGTGAGTACGCCGCATCATGCAGAGAGCTTTCAGCATCAGTCATCACTTTCTAAATTTTCACACTTTTATTGTTGATAGCTGATAATTATACTGATTTATTCAATTTGGGTTCAATTTATTCAATTTATTCAATATTGGTAGTGTTTCCAATTTGTCCTTTTGTGTACTTGCCATTAACCAACGGGCTTTCC
>NQII01001084.1:385226-397946 GCA_002778355.1 Clitarchus hookeri | reverse complement strand
GGGTATTTTTCGCTAGTTAGCGTTTGAATGGAGTCTTGGGGCTGGTCGTGGCTGAAGGTGGTGACCCGCTTCGTACCCTGTCTCTCGTTTCCTCACAGTCTTTCTCCCTTCTCTGTATTTTCAGGTATCGGTCCGCTCATGTCGCGTGGCCTGTCAGCTGTTCCCCCTTCCCATGCCGTTGGGTGCTCTTGTCTCTCTTGGATGGGCAGTCTCTGTTGAAATGCCGGCCAGGCAGAATCAGCACTTAGGGAGCGCCGGGGAAGGAGGAGAGGAAGGGAGAGTCACAGCAGGGGGTGATGCGTGACCTTCGCTCGGCCTCATCTCCTCCTTGCGTACCCTGGTCTTGTTTAGCACAGCCTGTGCTTTGAAGTTTCGCTCGCATTTCCGGGCTCTCTCCACTAGCTCATCAATAGATTGTGGGCGTGGGTTTTGTAGTAGGTTTCAGAGGTTGGGTAAGAGTATGCGCGCAACTGTTCTCACACAGCTCTCCTCGTTCCCCTTGGGTATTATACGCCGGTACATTTGTACTTTGCATCATATAAATATTTCCACCTCTTCTATTCCTTTGGTGCGGGTGTGAAACTTAGTGGTCAGGCGGGCGAGTACCTCTTCCCTGGAGAACTGTGTTGCTAACCGGTCGTGTCCAGTCCGAGGTAAATTCGCCGTACCTGTCCCACCATTATCGAGCCTTCCCACTTATTTGTTTTCTTGCTCAGGTGACCCGTTGTTTAGGCGATACTTCATTCGCTCTAAATTTGTTTTCGCCTTCCTGCGTGAAGGCGCCTGGGTCCTCTTCGGGTTGGTCGACAAACTCTGGCAGCTGTAGGCCATCTCGGTTTCGGGTTGATGTAACACTGTGGGTGCCTAGGTTACCCAATCTGTACTGTTCGGCTCGTTGACACATCACGTGATACACAAGTCCGGGGTTGGTGAACCTCACATCAGGCCACCCTATACAGCCGGGGTGAAATGTCTGGTTGCAGGTTATACACCTCACTGTGTTTATGCCACGACCTGGACACGCGATCCAATCACAGTGGGCAGCTTGCTGTTGTTTGCACTGAAACTCAAAGCCTTCGGCATAGCTGGGTTCGTCGTCCCACCCCAGACAGCGGTAGTGGAATATACCTTGGCAGTGCGCGCACTCGATTTGAAATTTTCTTGCGTCATTGCACGAGTCAATGCGGCACCTTGTGTCGGAGTCCATGGCAGTGGAGGTTTTGCCAGCAGTGATGTTGTCTCCCACTTTGGACATGGTCCTGCCTAACTGACTCCTCAAAGTCCGGTTCATCTATCTAGGGTTTTCTCCTGGCTTTTCTTCGATATTTTGGGGTCGTACTGATCTAATTCTTGCTAATTAACCATGGTTAATTTAGGCTGTGGCCCCAGGAACACGTCACCGCCTCATAGAAGTTGTTTTTAGGTTGTGATAGATCAGGCGCACAGGTAAAAGGGGTTTACAGACCCTAATGTGGCGGGGTTTGTAAGATCTGCCGTTTTTATGGTGCCTTTATAGAGCGTCGAGCAGGTAGGCCGCCTGCGTGGTATGAAGTCAATCTGTGCTATAGCTGGTTTGCGATTGCGGGGTGTTGGCAGAGCTGCGTCTAGGTCGTCAATGCGCTCGACGCCTAGGTCTAAGGGTAAGCCTAGGTGGAGGATCTTTACCAGGGTTCCAAACAGATGACTAGGAGTAATTGCGAGGTGAGGTCTCAACAGTTGAAGTGCAGCGTGAGCTCGTTCCCAGGGTGTGAGGTGGCTAGGTCAGGTTGTTTAATCAAAGCTTGCTTACCAGTGAGGATGACAGCTGCCTTCCTATCACTCCACTTACTACCCCTCCTGTGGGTGAACTGCATTAACCAAGGAATTAGGTTCTACGAATCACAGCTGCAACGGGGTGGCAGGCAACAACCCTAGCTAGTGTGTGATTTGGAAGGGGTAGATCCTTCCTTGCCAGGCCGGGTACTCCCTCCAGCAAGTTTATACACTGTAGAGGAAGTAGGTTAGCTGACAAGGGGAATTTAGCCTCTTGGTGTGTCTTGCTAATGGTTGTGGCTCTACCATACGTGTTCACCAGGTACCTTTACGTGCCTGGTCCACAGTATGGGTGGCCGTCTAATGGGTTGTGTCTTGTGACGTACGTCGAGTCCTTTTTATGGGACAAGCCGCAGTCCTGCCGTAAGATCTATAAAATCAGTATTAATCCGAGGTTTCTGCCTCTTCTTCGTAGGGTGACGCTTACAGGGGATGACCAAGCTGACCAAGTGCAGACGGCAGTTAAATTGGAAACGTTTTTATTCTCTCCAGAATAAGACATGGTGACCCTTACTCTCCTACTAATATCAAGCGCAGATCAACTCGGGGAAGGTAATTTAAGACAGGTGAAGGCACCTGTCTGCTTGAAAAGCCTAGCCTACAGGGCGAGCAAAAGAGCACAGAGCAACAGCTAGGTAGTCTTGATAACAACTAAACCCTAACTGAAGCTAAGTGGGAGTCCTGTAGGGACTTAGAGGGAAGTATATAGTGTGGGTGTTGACTGCGACTCTTCTGGGGCTGCAGCGCGTGCAGGAAGAATTCCGACATTGGTAGCTGAAGATCAACTGTTGGTTTCTTGTGAGGAGAGCGGTAGGGAGCAGAGCAGAGAGCAGAACTCTGCTGCCATCTCTCGAGGCGGCAGGGAAGCAGGCTTCCCTGCTATGCGGGGTTGCGTCGGCTGCGCGAGCTCAGGCACAGGTTTATTAGTTAATTCCCATTTCACTGGGTTTTATTCAAGGCGGGGGCGATTTAATATATTCTTCCTTTGGGTTCATTATAGTCTTCAGGGATCAACCTTATTATAGGAGACGTAATGTTGGCTTGGGTTACTGCCTTTCAGGGTTGCATCACTTGTAGGCACGTGGTGCGCACGTGATGATGCGTAGTCCCAGCAAATAAAAGTATTAGTCTATATACGTGTCACGCATCACTTTTGATAACTTAGTACCCGAAATGCTACGTATAACAAGTTTTAAGTGAATATTTGTTTTAAAATATGCCAGTTTGTTAACTTTTTAGTATTTAAAAAAATAAAAACAATAACTCCAAATTTAAAGTTTTTAAAACAAAGTTGAGCTAAAAGTAAAACCATCAATTTGTACCCTTAGGCATGACACTAGGTGTTAGTGTGTGATGTTTCGCAGGTCCATCGTCGAGTGGTGCGCCCAACCGGCCACTACCCCCCACCCCTGACGAGGAGGAGAGTGGGGAACGTACCCTGGTGCTCAAGAGGGTAAGTGGTCTTGCTGTGGCCTCTAGGGCAGTTGGCATGCGTCGTGGGTGGGCAGGCTAGCTCCAGGCATGACGTCGTCTTAGAGCGATTCCGTTTCTTGTTCGGCAAAATGTTCATTCAGAAAGTATGAGGAAATGAAAGAAGTAGTGAAAATTCTGTCGCGAAACTGTCCAGTTTGTTTGTAGTGTGTGTGTGGGAGGTTTTTTTTTCTTTCAAGTAAATCTGGGTTGAAATTAGATTTTGAAATTGATCCTAACTAAATCCAAATCTAAAGTAATATTTTCTTCAAGCTGAATCTGAACCTAACTTTAATTTATCAAATTCTAACTGAACTCATAAAATTTATTAACTTTTTATAATTTTGATATTTACAAATTTAATTGTTTAAATGCACAACTGCTAATTTCATTTCAAACTGACAACCTGTAATGTAAAATAAAATTCAAATTAATATTTAGTTTTTTGTGTTTTGCAAGAAAAGCAAATGATTGATGCCTGGTGACCTAAAACACATTGTTTTAACTTTTTGTTAGAAACAGTATTTTTGAATCCTTCTTCTGGCAATGGTTAAGTCAAATATTAAATACTCACATAGTTAAACATTGCTGAAATTGATTCTGAATTAACATTTACAATTTATCACTTGGATCAATACATTTCATCTCTTGCACATTCATTTCATAGTTTCACTTAAGAAGCATCTTGTAATTTCAAACAAATTGTAAAATTGTATGTTCCCACACCTTTATGCAAAATAGGTATCCCTAACCACAGAACATGAAATTAAAACTCATTGTTTGCAACATCGCTTGGCCCTACATGCAAGCAATGCAGATAGTCAGTGATGTAATTTTTGGTAGTGTTTCATACAAGTTCAGATTCAGTTAAAAATTTAGATAGTTGTAATAGAACTTAAATATTTGATCCAACACATGTTCGTTTGTAATACGCCCATGTAAAATGTACTGCCCCATATTTTTTGAATACGTTTCCAGGATAAAAGGTGTTTCAGACATGGAATATATACTGTAATACGTTTCAAAGTTGTATTGAATTTCATCATTTTCATTACTAATTACAGCATAAATAATATATTTATAAGAAAGAATATAATATAAATTTGTATGAGTCATAAATCTCATAGTATTTGTATGTTTATGGACTGTTTCATTAAACTTTTACTAAATTTTATGTTTTGAATTAATATGTGGGTTCTGTGTGTTTGCTTCCGCTTCTTAAATTTTCATTTTCTGAAAGATAAGTAAGGAATGAATTTAATCTGCTGAATTGTATGTAAATGATTAGATTGTGGAGAATTATTCTGCGAGATGTTTGGTTTCTCTTATTCATATTCAAAAGCCTTTAAAAATGCCTTTTCTTCTGCGACTAGAATAAACTTTGTAATTTTCTTCCATTAGAATGTATTTTTTATATTTAATAAATTGTAAACAACTGTGCTTGGTGGCTTTTAACAGAACAAGATGTTTGGAAAGGCATTTACAAGTAATTACTGTACAATATATAAAGTAGAAATGGACAATTTTGTCATATCTGGAGTTATCCTTCAGCTTTGCTGTTTGGTTGGGAATTGCAAAATTCAGCTGCAAACTGGTAGGTGATGGGTTTCAGCCGCTGTAGTTATTTCATTTCATTACTTTTTAATTAAGGGGAACTAACTTATTTGTACATCCATTAAATTGGCTGTGTGCTTTGAGAAACCTTCAGTTTACTTTCAGTAGATTTGTAACTGTTGTAATTGTACAGAATGTATACTGGCCTAACTGTTGATGTTGTCAGCATTTATCCTCCCTCTCTGTAACATCCCTTGTTTTTAATTCCTAAATTTAGTATTCCCTTTGTGTTCCGTGAACTTTATTTTATTTCTCTGTTGTTTGTTTTCACCTACACATTTTCATATTCTGATGGGTGACAAAACAGAGAGAAGAAGTGTTGAAGCAAGACAAACAGTCAAACAGGCATTCCGAAGCTGACGAGCAGTTACTGTTAAATGATTGGGACATTGCTCGGTTCTTTCATGGGTTCAATGAGCGAATGGATAGGATTAACGTAGAGAACAAAGGGTGCAAAACAAGCTCGGAGGCTAGTTCCAAGCCCAGCCAAGAGAAGCCTCAGGAAAAGACTTCGAGAGCTAGTAAAAGCTCAGGTAGTGGAACAGTCGGACGGAATAAGCCTCGAGGTGAGAAAAAGACTGTTAAGGAACTTTTTGGGGTCGGCGACAAACTCGTGGCACATCACAGGAGAAATGAGTCAGACTCTCGGATATCGAATTCCCCTTTCAGTGGATTTCGACGAGAGAATTCGGACTTCTTCCCCGCATCGTCTCGGCACTCTGCCATCCTGCTCGAAGGNCTTTCAGTGGATTTCGACGAGAGAATTCGGACTTCTTCCCCGCATCGTCTCGGCACTCTGCCATCCTGCTCGAAGGAAAGAGTGCACAAGGTGGCGCAGGTATTTTCTTCGGTAATGGCAGGAGAGGCTCTGATATCGCAGTGGCCGGGCTGNAAAGAGTGCACAAGGTGGCGCAGGTATTTTCTTCGGTAATGGCAGGAGAGGCTCTGATATCGCAGTGGCCGGGCTGAACATCCTTAGTGGTGCGAACAGCAAGAAGGGCAGATCAAACCCTAAGGGTGGAGAGCCCGTGCTGACAGACTTCAACCTGAACAACAGCAGTGGGGAGCAGCGCGTGTCGGGAGCGTTTGACCAGCCGCTGCGACCGCGGCGAGAAAAGACGGAAGGGGACATTGTGCTTATGCGCAATAGGCAGGATCTACGTGACGAGCTGCAGGCACGACGGCTGGACGTGGAACAGAGGTTCTCCCGCGAGGCAGAGCGCATGAGGCGGCGTAACAGTCGGCCGGTGGAGGATGCCACCCTGGAGAGGGCTCAGGATCAGGTTGGTGCCCCTGCAACCATTTGGTCACATGACATGCAGCTCTAATCTTCAACTCTGAAGTCGGCCCGTCAACTTCACTAAAAGATTGTAATATTCACCTTCCACTAACAGTTTTTACTAAGGTGTTTTGGGATGCAGGTTTTACTTGATGGCCATGCTGACAGTTTTTGTGTGTGAAGCTTAGGGCAGCATTTGTCATGTTCCTATTACTAAAATTACTTTGTATTTATTGTACAAAGCATACTTAACATAAACTTTATTTGCTTATACTAACAAATAGCTTATAGCTTTACTACTAATTATATTACAGTTCAGATGTACAGTGAGTGAATACATAAAATAAAATACTAACAGTCTGCAAAANCTTTACTACTAATTATATTACAGTTCAGATGTACAGTGAGTGAATACATAAAATAAAATACTAACAGTCTGCAAAATCTTCCTTGTGTTCATTAGTGATATTCTTGATTTCAATATGCAGTGGTAGTTTATGAAATCAAGTGTATAATGTGACATACAGTTAACTCTCGGTTATCCATGTACAGTTTCAAAAAAAAAGTTTTACTTTGCACATTTGCTTGAGCTGCTGCACATTGTATCGTGTTTTAACTAATTATACTGATAATTTCTTAACATTTATTTTTGTAATTTATGTTTATCAGATAATTATGTTGCTTATTTACTGATTTTTAAAAATAATTTATTAGTAACATGGTATTTATTAGTTATTATCCCAAAAGCAATGCTGAAATTTTAATAATTTTCTGACATGGCATTTATTATTTATTCCAGAATAAAGACTCCAAAACTTGATTTGTAAAATACTAGACTTTTATTTTCTTGTTAGTGAATACGCAAAACGGACTGCCGAGTTGAAGATTTTCTGGGTTCGGGAGGTGTTGGCAGGAATATGGAATAAGTGCTTACATCCATTTTATACATGACATACAGTAGAACCGTGATTTAACAAAATGTCACGGTTCCTGAAAACCTATACTCTTATTTCGCTGGATTCGTTAAATCCACATTGACCTATTTTAACACCTTTTTTTTACGTTAAGGTTGTGTTTCATTGTGTGTAGTGCAAAATAACACTTCGTTAAAATTGAATATTAACGTAATTTACTGGGCAGAAGTTCTGCAAAGGAAATAGTACCCTACAAGACCATAAATGATCTGTAGTTGACAAGAAAAGTTGCTACTTAACTTTTAACACGTGAAAAAATCCATCTCCTTTTTTTCTTCTTCCAAAAACTGGTCTATTTATTAAATAAATTTTAATTTACAGGGTGGCTACTAAGTTGGGAATTCCAGGAATATGGGGGGGGGGGGACAGTGATTTTCATTTTTTCACCGGGAATTTGGAAAAACCTGTGAATTTAATAACATAACTGTGAAGAAACTGTCTAGTTTGAGTTTCTCTTTATCTTGGCAAGCGCTGAAGTGAAGTTAGCTTTGAATCTTAGCTTCGAAAGTATGGCAAACCCATTATCTTCTATTATCTAGGGGCATCCATAATGGGCCAAACAGTGAGTCACACGCCACCTGACAACTGCTGGACTTCAGTGCAAGAACCACACAAAGACCGCGAGCGACTCTTGCTGTGACTGTGTAAGAGGGTTTCATTGCGAATGCTCACAAGGGTGCTAGGAAGTCTTATAAGTTAGAAATTAAGCTTTGTAGGTTAAATATATATATATATAAAGGACAGGAATTCAACTACTCACAGTCTAGTACTTGTCGACAGGCACACACACAGAGGAGGATGACACATTTTTCATGTGGTTGCACTATCGCGATGTTTTTTGTGGCCAGGCCAGCTTCATCAGGCGACGAGATGTATCTTGAAATCAAAATCCAAAGTCGAAGCCTAAAAACGTAAAGGATTTGTCGGTTAATAAAAAGTATAAAACCTAATTCTAAAACATAAAATAAAATTGTATTCCAATAAGAATAGAATTAACAGGTTGTCAACAGGCAATGCAGTCATGTCCAATCTGAATCCAAAATCCAAAGTCGAAGCCTAAAAACGTAAAGGATTTGTCGGTTAATAAAAAGTATAAAACCTAATTCTAAAACATAAAATAAAATTGTATTCCAATAAGAATAGAATTAACAGGTTGTCAACAGGCAATGCAGTCATGTCCAATCTGAATCCAAAATCCAAAGTCGAAGCCTAAAAACGTAAAGGATTTGTCGGTTAATAAAAAGTATAAAACCTAATTCTAAAACATAAAATAAAATTGTATTCCAATAAGAATAGAATTAACAGGTTGTCAACAGGCAATGCAGTCATGTCCAATCTGAATCCGTAATCAAGATCAAAAGTTATAACAGCACAATTTGAAAACGTATCCCGGAGCTAAAGACATAGGAACATGTCGTAATCACGAGATAACAGGTGCTCATGGGAGTGAAAGGGAAGATCTGTAACCTGCGCTGTCATGGCTACCACACATGATTAGAAGGTAGCCATGCACTCATTGGAGGGGTGGGTGGGAAGGGAAGGGGGGTGAAGAAGAAAAGAACTCTTCATGATATCATGTTTCGCAAGTCTATCTTTACTTAAGATCGTTGTTTGTGTTACATACATGTGCGTTATATCATGATTTGACTGTACTTACCTGTGTTAAAATTTGTTGTTTGCCATCTTTTGCCCTCTTCAGTATTAATTTAACTCTGTAAGAGGTTGATTGTCTGGAACTAGGATAGGCTAAAAAGTATCGTGGAATTTTGAAATATTTCAAGTTCAAGGCACATAACAGATACAGAGTTCACAAATATTTTTTCGTGGAATTATTGATTGCCAGGGAGGAATAGGTCAGGTCAGACAACGACATTTGTTTCCTGGGGTGTTTCCTCTCAAGACATGTACAGTAGAACCTTGTTACAATATTCCTGCATACGAAGATCGTGACTAACAGCAGATGAGTGATGACGACGACTATGACATTTTTGGATTGCATAATTCACATGAAGATGTTTGTTGTAAATCCAAACTGGTGTACCAAACAAAACTGAGTGTTTTGTGCAATTGGAGAACTATTCAGATGTGGCAGCAAAAAAAAAAAAGAATGTTTCAATTACATTTTTAAGGAGCTTGGTTCTGTATTTTATACTTGCAACAAATTTTATTTTTCTCGGTGTATAAGTAGTATAGAGAGTTTTTTTTCAAAGGAGTGTAAAGTAACACATTTGTTCAAATAACTATTGACCAGCTATTTGTACAGAAAAAAAATATGTTATTAGAATTTGGTTTGCTTGATTTGTCCCTACAGGCACAATATTAGTTCCTGCTCATAAGATTTTACAGTGGAACCCCATTGCTATACTTTTAAGGAGACCAAGAAAAAATGTAAAATACAAGAAAGTGCAGAAAAATTTAAATTTATGTTGTGTGTGATTTACATTGGACCAAAGAAAGTTACAACAGAACCTCGATAATACAAACCTGAAGGGACCAAAATCTGGCTACTTTGTAATAATGAGGTTTGTTTGACTTTTCTTTTTATGTTGGTACAAGCCTGAAACCTAAAAATGTGGAATTCGTATACGAAATTTAGCTTCAATACAAAAAAGAAGTAGCTCTCATACACAGCAATAATCTGTGAAATAAATTTCTTAAACGTTCAATTGAAAGTGGCATTAAATTGCATAATTTTCTGAATGTTCAGTAGAATCTCTTAACGAGGTGTGTGTCGTGTACGAAAGACTCAAAATTGTTCATACTATCAATGAAAAGACGCACTAGTTCGGTAATTATATTTTCACATCAAGTATGCTATACATGTATTACTTTAATTTGATGCAGACAAGACTTTAACAACACAAAACTAATTGAGCACAGTCATACTTTGGTAAGTATCAATAGCATAACATGATTACATTTATTTGATTTAAAAAAAAAACAGTGTCACACAGCATAAAATTTCCCTTAGAGTTAACTTTAATAATTCTTTAACTAAAATTTTTCTCAGTGAATATATCATATTTAATAAGTCTTCAATACATACCATAAAATCAACCCTTCCATTACATTAACCATGCGTGCACAAAGAGTACCGTCACAAAAGAGCCAAACACTGCAACTGAGCACGTACAGTCGTGATCACAGTCTCGCACGCACAAGTAGTTTCTAACGTGCAACACTGCGCAGAGCTTTCATCGTATCTATGAAGAACACTAAATTCATTTTGATACTGTAAACAGCCTTTTCACCTTGGAATTGCATACCACAGGTTCAAGAGACCACAAAATCGGTTTGCAAAAAAGAGTTCTTCGCATTACCAAACTTTTACTAACGAGGTTCCACTGTTAATATATTCAAACAATTGACTCGTAGCCACGTACATAGTTTTTATGAATGACTCATCAAAGATTTTAAATGTGATCTGTATGTCTGGTAGAATTGTCAAAAGGTGCCAATAAACATCGTTGCCGTAGTAGCTTGCTCATGCAGTCGGGTGATACCAGCTTTTTGTAGGTGTGACTTATTCAGTTTTTATTTTATGATATGTTGCCAGGCAGAACTGTCGTATTAATTATAAATAAAATAGACCAGGCTTAAGAGATCTTGGTTAGTGTTCACACCGCTTGCTTCCTGTCAAAGCAAACCATGTTCAGTTTCCGAAGGAGTCAAAATCCAGATATTTGCATGTGAGAAATGTGGTAGATATTCCTGTGAGCCCCTAGTGCGATTTTTGTGCAGTAATCCTCCTTCCTCCACCATTGCAATCTGGCCTTTCGCAATTTTCACCTAACTTTACCCTCAGTGCGACTGAGAACTACCCACTGTCCAAATATATTTTTCTTCCTCTATCTCCTTTCCCATTTTCTTCCTTTTTTCTCCTCTTTCCAGTACTTTTCCCCCTTTTACCATGCTTTCCCCTCTCCTGCCCCCTCCATATTTTCCCATTCCACCCTTCCCCTTTTTCCCTTTCCACCTTCTCCCATCCCCTTGCATCAATTTTTTTCTGATGAGTCCACGTATCTTCCTACGCCAGCATGAGCCCCAGCCCCTTAACAGTTCTGTGGGCCCTCCAGAATGCATGTTAGTATCTAGGTCGGTAGGAGCATGGAATGAGAGACCTTATACGCTTCAGATCAGATTTATTATGTTAAAAATGGGTGCATGCATCGTGGCTATAGCAGGGTTGTCTGGGGCCATGGCCGCAATTTACAGATATTACACTAGTAATTAGTACTAGTGCAACAGTTAGAAACTCTTTTAAGTTAATAGTGGAAGACTTAACATGTAGACCGTGAAGACGACTCGTAATCCTAATGGCGACATTTCGCTGACCCTTGCCCTTACCTTACATACCGGCCAGGAGGTGAAGGGAGAAGGCATCCAACCACATGGAGAAACACCGTCTTTACTGCCTCTATCTCACTGAGAACATGTGGAATCCCACCCCTTCTACACTGCCCTCTCATGCAGGTGCATAGTTTTAAATTTAGCAGTCCTAGAATGCTTTGACCTTTTTTTCTATTTGTGAAGGAGATGGGGGAGATGTGAGCATATCTCTACTTACTTCATAATTCAAATGGATTAAAATTGAGATTAATATATTGCAATTTATTTTACATCAAAATAGATTATTACTATTCAAATGTTATATTTAATATTTTACGCAGATAATCAAGCAACTGAACTGAACAACAAAGGGTGAGTGAAGAGATTTGGGGGGCTCTTAACATTAACATCTTGAGAGCCGATGAGGGTGAAGCGAGGTGAGTATGGTGCTGGGCCGGAATGAAAGGGAGGGGGAAATGGGAGATCCCTGAGAAAACCCGCCAACCAGCGACATCGTCTGGCACGATTCTCGCGTGTGAAAATCCGGGAGCGACCTCACCTGTAATCGAATCCAGTTTGCATAGGTGGGAGGCAAGTAGTCTAACCACTACCTGCCCGTGAACAACAAAGGAACATAGCCAGCTTGTACCTTGTAGGCAGAAAGGTGCCAGAACAAATTAACAGGGTAGAGGTGGTTGTCAGGGGGTGCGTTGCAATGTTGTCAACCGCAAAAATATAGGTAGGTTTAAGCTTCAATTGTATTGCAAAATATGCCATGATAGTTTATCATGAATATTTTAATCAAATTTATAAATTCATCCCGCCTCTCTAAACTAATATGTAATTTCCAAACAAAGCATGCGTGACATTAAAACATATAAAATTGTTGGTCGTTGTAGTTCTGTTTTGATAAGGTCAGAAAAAAAGCAGTAATAATAATTGATTGGAGATAAACGATTGTTGGGAAACACAAACGTTTCTCACAAAGCATTGTCGGGGCAGCGTTCCAGTTGCATTGGAGTGCTTAACAGCTCCTCGTTTAGTTTATTATTTTATTTATTTATAACATTATGCCCCATAGGCCAAAGTGAGCCAATTGCTCCAAGGTGTAGAGCACGTGTACATAATTTGACAAACACATATTAGTGTGCTGCTGTGCGTGGGGTCAAGTCCTGTTGAATGTCTGCTGCTGACGTACATCTTGTTTGAGCTGCTGGAGAGAGAGAGAGGGGGGGGGGGGGG